>OX465257.1:1301879-1815418 GCA_949987775.1 Aproaerema taeniolella
AGAAAATATTTATTTGTATGAATACATCTGTCACACAGATAAAATTCAACCTGCAAGCAGTTGTACAAATATTGACATTATGTCACATGAAATTGGTACACTTATTTGCTATATAATATTCATATTATGGTAATTATATCTTAGTTTTTTTATTAATTTTATTATATTATATCACATACAAAAATACCTACTTAATTATAATAATATATTTATTTGGTAAATATGCTGTCATATTCTAAAAATTCTTTAATTGAATAGAAACAGTACTTCAGGAGGAAAACAGTTAAACGGGACTTAAATAATTTACCTTGTAATTGTTTAATATTTTCTGGAAGCTTATTATATAAAATTATTGACATGTTGACTATATTTTTATCATTTATATATGTTTGGCTAGGAGGATGACTTAATAAATCCATATATTTTTGTCTAGTATGTCTAGTAGTTAATTCTCCACGTGTATTATAAAATTCAGGATGAGACTTAACAAAGTTACAAACCTCCCTAATGTAGAGGCTAGGTAGAGGAAGAACATTAAATTTTTTGAAAAGAGGTCTGCAACTATCTCTAAACCATGCTTTCGCCATTGCACGCACACACTTCTTTTGTACTTTAAAGGCACGATCTGCATCAACGGAGTTGCCCCAAATTATAATGCCGTAGTTTAGTACAGATGATACGTACCCGTTGTATGCAATCAAGGCAGCTTCCAATGAAACCGTACTCCTTAGCCTTTTTAGAGGATACTGTGCGGTGTCAATTTATTTTCGCAAGGAAATAATTCAAGAAATGGTTAAGTGCAATAAGTGTGCTAAACAAATTACTAAAAAGGTGCCGGGTTTGCAATGTAGCAAATGTAATAAGTGGCTGCATTCCTCATGCGCTGGAATAACAGCTGAACAGCTGATCGCACTCAACTCCACTGACTCCGTCGACTGGAAGTGCAAGTCATGCACCGGGGCACTACGTCCTAAACGTGTGTCTTGCATCATCCCCGACCTGGACGACGAGGGAGATACTGACTCATACCTACTTTGTAAATTGGCACATGATGTTGGTCTTATAATTAATACACATAAAACTAAATACTTACATATTCGCTCGTCCCATAATAAAAGTAACTTCACACCCACTGATACAAGATAAACGACATTACCAACAGAAACTTGGCTTTATTCAGCATTAAAAACAGGGATATTAATTACATTAAGAAATCCCGACATTGTATTGAATGACGTGAATGACAACCTACATATATTTATGGTTTACGGCAAAGAGACCATATCATTCACCCCCTCGGGCTTAAGACGTCTCGTAATCCTGAAGGTACGTCGGGGGTCTGCGCTGTCGCACGGATCGACGGACCTCATTACTGCTAGCAGCTGGTTCCGAAGAGGAACTTTCTTCTGCAGAATGAGTCTCTTCAGAATCCGGGGTCAAGTACTCCTCATCCGATTGCATGTCTTCGCACTCTGGGAAAGGAGCCAAGGATCTATTTGAGACAGTTGTTTCACGCCCATCCGATAATCTGATAAAAGAGTAATCGGGGTTACTTTGAAGGAGCTCCACTTCTTCAACGGCCGGGTCGTATTTTGAATTCCTGACTGACTTTTTCATAAAAACCGGTCCCGGGGAAAGGAGCCATGATGGCACAGATTGACCATTCAACGAACGTCTCGGATGATTGAACATTCTCTCGTGTGGAGTGGTGTTTATCCCAGTAGACAACAAAGATCTTATTGAGTGTAGTGCGACAGGTATAGCAGTCTCCCATTGAGTAGTGGGCAGATTATTAGACCGCAAATATAGCTGAATAGTCCTCCACAGCGTCCCATTAAGTCGTTCCACCAGTCCATTGCCTTGCGGGTTGTAAGGTGTAGAACGACTACAAGCTGTTCCCAAGCTTGTCAGGAAACGTCTTAGCTCATCAGATAGGAAAGATGTCCCTCTATCAGAATGAATATATGCTGGAGTGCCAAATATGTGAAATATTTCTTTGAGACATTTTATCACGGTGCCTGCTGTCATATCTTTGCAAGCAAAGGCAAATGGAAAACGACTATATTCGTCAATTACGGTGAGTATATACTTGCTTGAAGTTTCAGATGGAATAGGACCTTTAAAATCAAGATTGAGCCTTTCAAACGGCGCTGTGGCTTTAATTAGTTTCCCTTCATTTTTGACATATCTCGGTTTGATTTCAGCGCAAATTTTACATGCTGCAGTCATCTTCCTGACGTCTTCAACTGAGTAAGGTAAGTTTTTTGTTCGGATCCAATGTATCATTCTCGCAACTCCTGGGTGACACAAAGAATCGTGTAATTCTGCGAGTTTGCTGGGAGAAGTATTTATATTTGCACATACTCGAGAAAAAGCGTCAGCAGCGAAGTTTTGTTTGCCTGGCCTATATATGATATCGTATCGGTAGCAAGATAACTCTAGTCGCCATCTTTCTATTTTTTCATTTTTAATCTTGCTACTGTGCGTCTGGTTAAACATGAAACAAACCGATTGTTGATCAGTTATGAGCAAAAAGTGTCTTGCAATTAAATAGTGGCGCCACTTCCTTAGCGCTTCGACAATAGCACAAGCTTCTTTTTCTATAGAGGGTTGGCGACGTTCAGAAACGTTCAGAGACCGAGAGAAAAAGGCGACTGGTCGACCTTTTTGGGATAGAGTAGCGGCAATAGCAAATTCAGAAGCATCAGTCTCAACGGTTAGCGTTTCTTTTTGATCAACAGCAGTCAAAGCGGATTTTGCAATATCAGTCTTTAAATTGTTGAAACAGTTGATTACCTCTTGTGAAAGTGGGAAGGTAGTTTGCATCAACGGCTGAATCTTAGTTGAAAATTTGTCAATCCATTTTGCATAATGCGCAAACAAGCCTAGGGTTCTTTTAAGTGTGGCAGCATCTTGAGGAACGGGTAAGTTAAGAAGCGGATCGAGGCGCGACTTGTCTGGCTTGATTGTATTTTGGTGAATCGTGTAGCCTAAAAGATTTATAGATTCAGAACCAAATGAGCATTTGTTAGTATTTAACGTAAGATTATATTTTTTAGCTGCTTCCATAAATTTACGTAAATTTTCGTCATGATCTCGCTTATCCTTCCCACAAACAGTCACGTCATCTAAATACGCGTAGGTTCCAATAAGCTTTTCAGTATTTATGATAAAGTTAAGAGTTCTCTGAAAAGCAGCTACTCCATTCGTTACGCCAAACGGAATTCGGGTGAACTGATAAAGATTCCCGCAGGCTTCAAAGGCTGTATAGATCTTTTCTCTGGGAAGGATTGGCACCTGATGGTAGGCGCTTTTGAGGTCTATTTGACTGAAGTAACTATATTTAGCTACTTGAGAAACTATAGAGTCAATACTCGGTAAAGGATATGCATCTAAGTCAGTAAATCGGTTAATAGTCTGCGAGTAGTCAATTACTAGTCGTTTGCGATGACTTCCTCCTCCTGCTACGAGAACCTGAGCTCGCCATGGGGAGACGCTTGGCTCAATTACTTTGTCTTTAAGAAGATTAGAGATTTCTTCAGAAATAAAAGCTTGATCCTCCTCGGAGTGTCGGCGAGATCGAATTGCAATTGGCCTTGTTTCAGGGAATAGGTTTGTGAATACAGAAGCAGGTGGCACTGTAGCTTCGATTACGCTACAAATCTGCAATGGTTCTTTATCACCGCCAAAGTGTAATTCCAATGAGGAATGATTCTTTAAAAGGTCATGACCAATTATTATATCCGCACAGAGATCTTTTACAATAAGCAAAGGTTGTTGTTTATAGACGTGTCGATCAATTTGTATTGTAGCATGGCATAGACCTTCAACGTAAGAGATATGGTTCAGTGAAGCTAACGTAACAGCTTGTCTGCATGGCTTTCTTTTAAGTCTCATAGAATTAGCGAGATCATTGTTGATGAAAGTAATAGAGCTGCCAGTATCAATCAGAGCATCAGCACGACACTCATTAATTATAATAGGAATTGTTGCTTTGCGCAGGCTTGAAGGCGAAGCAGCAGATATCGTCGATAGGCTAGGCTTTTGATTTGAATCATCTTCGCCAGACGAGGTGACAGCAGCATTAGAAGATTGCTTTGAGCTACGGCAAACATTGGCAAAGTGGCCTTTCTTCGAACAAAGCTGACACTCTGCATTATTGGCCGGGCATTTTATCCTTTGATGTACGTTTCCACCGCAGAAAAAGCATCTCCTATTATTTACAAATTTCTTGGCCGACAAACTCTGTCTTTGTTCTTCTAATCTAGGTGATGGTATCGCATTCGAAAAAGTATTTGAAACCGTCTTAGATTCGATCATATTAGATGTATTTTCTGCGCTCTCGAGAGATATCGCGAGGTTCAAAGTCTCTTCCAAAGACATATTATATTTTTCTAATAGTCGCTCGCGTATTTTATTTGAAGAGAGCCCTGCAATGAGTGTAGCTCTAATTGTATCATCTTGATTTTGCTCTGCAGTCACGGCTTTAAAATGACAATCATATGTTAGAAGTGTTAGAGATCTGGAATATTCTATAATCGATTCTTCAGGTCTTTGTTTCCGAGAAGTTAGCTGATGCCGGGCTAGAATGACATTTCTTCGCTTTTCATACGTGTTATTAAGTATATTCATAGCATCGCTGTATTTATTGCATTCTCGAACGAAATTGAATATAATCGGTGAAATATGATTGATAAGAAGTTTATACTTAACGGATTCGTCGACGGCAGCAGCCTCTTCAGATAGGAAATGTTCAAATGTGGACTTCCAGTGTGCCCATTTTAAATCGGACCCGCTAGTAGAGGGCTCTACGTCGAATCGCTCCGGTCTTAGGTATCGAGCCATTGACGATGACGTCAACGGCGTAGACTTGGATTTTTCTTCAGACATATTTTGCAAAAATTTAATGCTGAATAAATTGATACAAGATAAACGACATTACCAACAGAAACTTGGCTTTATTCAGCATTAAAAACAGGGATATTAATTACATTAAGAAATCCCGACATTGTATTGAATGACGTGAATGACAACCTACATATATTTATGGTTTACGGCAAAGAGACCATATCACCCACCATAGTTGCCCATGACCATATCTGCCTGCACTCTACGAGGAGTAGCACAAGCTGCTCGTGCATACAGTTAGAAAGGATTAAAAGCCACATGTACCTAGGCCTAGTAATCGATGACGGATTCAACTGGAAGCCGCATGCAGAGCATGTATGTTCAAAACTACGATCAATTATGAGTAAACTAAAAATTTTAAAGTACAAACTTCCCTACAAGACATTGCGTTTACTGTATGTGGCCCTAGCTGACTCAGTCATCGGTTATGGGCTTAGTAGCTATGGCAGGACTTGTAAAACCACGCTAGGAGATATTTATGACTTGCAATTAAGAATCCTTAAAATCATTGTGCCAAGAAATGTTAAAAAAGAATACAGAAATGACTATAGTCAACTGTTTGGATATTGTGACGTTTTGAGTATTTATAACAAAGCAAAATTTTCAATATTAACTGAGTTTAACAACACGAGTTTACTAACTGAAATAACTAGGCCACCTGGCTTAAGAAATCTAAATGCAGGTCATAAGTATCTCCTACCATAAGTGAGTAATAAATATGGAATGAGACAGGACAAATATCTTGTTCCGGAAATAATTAACGATTTGCCCAGGGAACTGCAGGAAATGTATGTGGGTGGAGGCAAGTGTAGGAGCAGAATGAAAAAGTATTACACACATTGTAAGTAACAAATATTGTAAAAATATAAACGACTCACCTGTTACCCAGATAAATCAACATGGTTTTCGTGGAACAGTTCTTGTAATAATAGTATAAGTGATTTTTGATAAGTAAAACAAAAATTAAAAATAAAATAAAATAGGAAGCCCCTTGCCAGACAATCTTAGTTGTGTTGGCGAAGGTCTTTCTAGCCAAGTCATGACGAAGGATGTTCTATCAGTGAACAATAAAAATTGTATTTTCAACTTAGTACATCAAAATTTGCAAGGAATGGAGCACAAAGAATTATTGGTAGAACTATTCATTAACTGTAATAAGATTGACATTTTATGCATTACCGAGCACTGGCTACGTAGTCATCAGTTAATGTATGGTTTCAATAATCACCAAGTTGCTAATGCATTCAGCAGGAAAAAAGCCATACGCGGAGGTTCAGCTATATTTGCTCGTAATAATTTAAAGTTTAAAGATCGTAATGACATAGTAAGCTTGTCTGTTGAGCGTATTACTGAAATAGCCTGTATAGAGCTTGAGCAGCTTATTGTATTGTGTGTGTACAGACCGCCCAAGTCCTCATATGAGTCTTTTGAAAAAATCATAGAGGAAGCATTATTCAAAATCAGTAATAATAATAAAAACATTGTTGTTTGTAGAGACTTTAATGTTGACTTATTAGTAGAGACTTCTCAAACTAGTAGAATCAGATCTTTTTTAAGTGTTATAATTTGGTTAATCTTTTTCTGGAGCCTACACGAATTACCCCTACTTCCAAAACGTGTCTGGATAATATATATACTAATTTTAATCCTTTCGAAAAATCCGTTATCCACAAGCTACCCTCAGATCACTCTGGACAATTAGTTTCTTTTAGTGCGCTTCGTGGAAAGGCTGTAGAGAGAGGTATCAAATATGTGCCGATTAGTGACACAAGGCTTGAGAACTTCAGAAATAATATGATCACCAAACTACCGGGTCTAAGATTTGATAATAGTGATCCTAATGTACTTTTCAACTCTGTACTTAGATTGTCTAAGCAAGAATTTGACACTGTGTTGGCCTTAACCAAGACGCTAAAAGTTAATGACTCCTTGAAGTTTAGTAATTGGGCAACAGTGGGAATTCATAAAAGCAGAGAAAGGTTATATGATCTCTATGGTGAGAAAGCATATAACCATTCTGAAACTTTTGTTGAGTATGTTAGAGCTTATTCTAAAACTTTTAAGCGTGTATGTAGAGCAGCAAAAGCTATGTTTGTTAGAAATAAAATTAAAAATAGTAATAATATCATTAAGACTTCATGGAAAATTATTAATAGTGAGACGGGAAGGGTTAAGTCTCGCAATTTTGATTTTAAGCTCATTATAAATGACAAAATTTTAACTACCGATGTTGCTGTTGCTGCAGAGTTTGAAAGATTTTTTGCTGACATTCCCGTCTCTACTACTCAGTCACTAGACTCATCTCCCGCTCTCGCTGAATCATTGCTTAAACAGAATATAGACGAAAGCAAGGTTCCTTTCAGTTTTTCACATGTGAGAAGTGTCGACATTCTTAAAACTTTTAAGATGTTAAATGTAAAAAAGACTGCAGACCTTGATGGTCTTTCAGTAAAGGTGATTAATACCATAATAGATTGTATTGCTCACCTAGCGTTTATTTTTAATAATTGTGTTGATGATGGTGTGTTTCCTGATCTGATGAAACATAGTAAAGTAATTCCTCTATTTAAAGCTGGTAGTACATCAGACCCCACCAACTTTAGACCAATTTCAATACTACCAACCCTTAGCAAGATATTTGAAAAAATTATCCTTAATCAAATAACCACTCATTTCTACGCTAACAACCTTATGAATATAAATCAATTTGGATTCACACGGGGTCTCTCTACAACCGATGCTGGTGTTGAGCTCATTCGTCATATTTTCGCGGCCTGGGAGGACTCGCAGGATGCTCGGAGTCTTCTGTGATTTGTCCAAGGCTTTCGATTGTGTTCATTATGAAACTCTGATCAGAAAATTACATCATTATGGCATAAGAGGATTCGCACTTAGGCTTCTGGAATCTTACCTGAGTAATAGGATCCAGAAGGTTGAGGTTAACGGCACTAGGTCACCTGGGTCCACAGTCTGTATGGGCGTCCCACAGGGTTCAATTCTAGGACCATTCCTGTTTCTCGTTTATATTAATGACTTACCTTCTCTTGTTAAAGACGCCCATGAGATCGTATTATTTGCAGATGACACATCACTCATATTTAAAGTGAAGAGGTACGACTTTGATTATGACGATGTGAATACTGCGATCTCAAAGGTAGTTGAATGGTTTACTGTAAATAACCTTCTTTTGAACGAGAAAAAAACCAAATGTGTTAAATTTACCTTGCCCAATGTTAAACAGGTTAATACCAATGTACAGGTTAGGAATGAAAAACTGGACATTGTGGAATCTACTGTATTCTTAGGAATACCTCTTGATGCAAAGCTTCAATGGGGTCCTCATATTGATAAGTTAGCGAGCAGACTCAGTTCAGCAGCCTACGCAGTTAAAAAAATCCGTCAATTATCGGACGTTGAAACCGCGAGAGCCGTATATTTCAGTTACTTCCACAGCCTAATGTCATATGGCATTTTACTGTGGGGTAATGCTGCGGATATCAATAAGATCTTTGTCCTGCATAAAAGGGCTGTTCGCGCGATTTATCAAATGAGACCTAGAATGTCTCTTAGAGAAATATTCAAAGAAATAGATATTCTGACTTTTGCATCCCAATATATATGTGACAATCTTTTATATGTGAAGAAAAATGAATATTTGTTTAAGAAAAATAGCGATAGGCACAATATAAATACTAGGACCAAGCATAAACTGGATGTACTAGACAGTCGTCTCCACAAGGTCACGAACTCTTTTATGGGTCAATGTATACGTTTCTACAATAAGATTCCCATGTGTATTCAAAATTTACCTTTGGATAAATTTAAGACAGTAATTAAACAAAAACTTTGCAAAAAGGGCTATTACAAAATTTCTGATTACATAACTGACAAGCAGCCATGGGAATGAACTGCTCAGCTCTAGAGTTATTTCAGACTTAGTTAAAATTAGTAAATAAGAAAATTTGTAATGCGTTTAAAAAGAGCACCCTCAGAGTTTCTTGCCTGTTCTTCTCTGGGAAGACTGCACCTTTGCGAATAGGCGTAGAGTCAGTAGGGTCAATAGAACGAATGCGTATGTATGTATTTAAATCCTTTAATGTTTGTTTGTATGTATTTCATGTAATCTTGACTTGTTTTAAGTGGCATCCTGAATGTCCTATAAAATAAATATTTTTTCTATTCTATTCTATTAAGAACCTAATAATTTATTTGCCACGCATTGTTTACGTAAAGAACTAAATGTCGGTTTTTCGTGTGTTAGATCCTAACTTCCTTACTAATATCATAAATGCGAAAGTAACTGTCTGTCTGTCTGTCTGTCCGTCTTTCACGCCTAAACTACTGAACCGATTTTGATGAAATTTGGTACAGAGATAGATTAGAGCCTGGGAAAGGACATAGACATAGACATAGACATATACTTTATTGCACACCGTGACACAAAAATATTACAATAACAAACAAGGACAGAAAACAGAAATGTACAAAAAGGCGGCCTTATTGCTAAGGTAGCAATCTCTTCCAGGCAACCTTTGGGTAGGAAAATAAAGAAAAAAATATAAAGCAGAGCGGGTGGTGGCTAACAATAAAAAATGAAATAATAATAATAATAAAATATATAGGCTACATTTTACCCCACAGTTAGGTGCGATATAACCTATAGTCCACGCGGGCGAAGCCGCGGATGGAAAGCTAGTTTAATATAAAGTGGAAGTTGTTTATTTATATAAGGGTAAGGCCGCCAAAATTGTCGATTTAACACCAGATTTTGTGTTATCGTTACACAAATGTAACGCAAAAGTAACACATTTTTAGGGTAAAGCGTGTTTCATATTGATAGTTAAAATAATTACATAAATAAAATCATTATAAAATTGTACCGACTGAAGTGATTGTTAAGGAGGAAGTTAGTAATAAATAAAACAACATTTTTTTAGGGTTAACGATGTAGTAGAACCTGCAAAAGTGGAGTGGGCAATCGATAGCTTTCTCCCCTTCAAATCGGCAGGACTGGACGGTATATTTCCAGGCCTGTTGAAATGGGGCGACAAGACCATCATCGACCACCTGGTGATGATCTTTAGAGGCTGTATAGCCTATCGCTTCGTTCCGATGAAATGGAGGGAAGTTAAAGTAGTATTCTTACCAAAGCCTGGCAAAAGTGACTATACACAGGCTAAATCGTTTAGACCTATAAGCTTAACCTCTTTCCTCCTGAAGACTCTAGAGAGACTGTGTGACCGGGAGATCAAAGGAAATGTCTTGAGCTTAAAGCCACTGCACCGCAACCAACATGCCTATAGCATGGGAAAATCCACCGAGTCAGCACTACACAGCGTTATATCACGTATAGATAGTGCTCTTATCAACAAGCAATCAACACTTGGCACTTTCATCGACATTGAAGGAGCCTTCGATAAAACAGGATTTACTAGCATAAGCCGAGCCCTTCTGAAACATGGTGTCAATACCACGGTAGCCGGGTGGATAGACAGCATGCTGAGAAATAGGGCCATACAATTCACCGTAAACACAACAACAAGGGGTGTGGTATCCAGAGGATGCCCTCAGGGAGGAGTTTTGTCGTAAATTTTTCACGGTGGGCTATGCAGACAATTTGGCGATACTCATTAGTGGGGCCTTTGAGAGCACCCTTTGTGACCTGATGAGATCAGCACTAAAAGTCACCGAACAATGGTGCAACGAACAATGTCTGTCTGTAAATCCGTCTAAGACAGCTCATACTATTCACCAGAAAACGAAAGCTAGGCAACCTTAAGCTGCCAAGCTTATTTGGAACCGATCTAATGCTCACAAACCAGGTCAAATACCTGGGCATAATACTTGACCACAAACTGCTATGGAACAAGCATATGGATCACAAACTGGAGAGAGCATGCATAACCTTCTGGCAATGCAAAAGACTCATAGGTCTAACCTGAGGTCTGGCTCCCAAAATAGTACTGTGGCTGTACACAGCCGTTATAAGACCATTACTAACTTATGCTAGTAATGTTTGGTGGCCCAGGACCGAACTAAGCACAACTATTGCCCGACTGCAAAGATTTCAGACTGGCCTGTACGGCGGTCACTGGTTGCATGAGGACCACACCCACGGCTGCTCTAGAGGTAATCTTGTGCCTGCCACCGTTGGACCTGTTTATACAACAGGAGGCTGCGATGGCAGCCATAAGGTTGAAAAAACTAGGGCTCTGGGAAAAACGTAGAAACACACACGAACTCATTTTGGACAGGGCTGTTGAGTACCAGCCACTCATTGAAGCCCCGTGTGATCAGACTTCCAAATTCTATGCATTTGATAAGAAATATCAGATACAAACTAACGAGACAGAGAGGGACCAATCCGGGATCCACGAAGTTCGTAATGGTCTTATAACGGATAGGTAGTGTAAATAAAACAATACGAATCAATTTGCGAAAACCAAGATGCGCACACGTCCGCCGCTGGCGTCGCTCCGGCTGAAGTGCCCCCACCCCTCGCGCCCCACACCGGCCGCCGTGTGCGTGCACCCTTGACTAATACTTTATTATACTAATACGTCACACGTGTGCTTACAATGTTGGTCGTAGTGGGCAATCTAACGGGTTCGCTCGATGTCTCATAGGTTCTAGTCCCTCGATGGGTAGCCGCACCGTGCCGAGGGTGCTAACGCGGCTAGCGCCGTCGGGAGCAATACTGTGCGGCAAGTTTGCACTTGTGAGCAAGCAATAACGTCCACGAAGAGGCAACTAGTGAGCGAATAGCCCGGGGCTGAGGTCGTAGGCTACGAGATATGTGGATGCGTCGTGTTCTCGATGCGGAAGCGTCGTGGGTCACCAATGTAGTTGCTGTGGTGTATGTAACGGCTGGACGAAGGTAGGGTCGAGCAGGGTTGTAGTGAAACGCCGAGTGCCGTTGGATGAATGCTCGTTTATTAGATACGCCGGCCGTATTTATAGTTTGGCCGCGGCGATTTTATGTAGCTACCCTACAAGATTATTAAATATAACTGGGACGCAAATGTCAAAATATCTATTTCCTTAAATCTACATATTTCTAAGAGACATTCTAGGTCTCATTTGATAAATCGCGCGAACAGCCCTTTTCTGCAGGACAAATATCTTATTGATGTCGGCAGCATTACCCCACAGTAAAATGCCATATGATATTAGGCTGTGGAAGTAACTGAAATATACGGTTCTCGCGGTTTCTACGACGGATTTTTTTACCACGTAAGCTGCTGAACTGATTCTGTTCGCTAACTTATCATATGAGGACCCCATTGAAGCTGTGCGTCAATAGTGATACTTAAGAATACAGTAGATTCTACAACTTCCAGTTTTTCATTTTTAACCTGTACATTGGTATTAAACTGTTTAACGTTAGGCAAGGTAAATTTAACACAATTAGTTTTGTCTCGTTCAAGTGTAGGTTATTTGCAGTGAACCATTCAACTACTTTTGAGATCGCAGTATTCACGTCGTCATAATTAGTGTCATATCTTTTCACTTCAAACATAAGTGATGTGTCATCTGCGAATAATACATTCTCATGGGCCTCTTTAACAAGAAAAGGCAAATTATTAATGTACATGAGAAACAAGAATGGTCCTAAAATTGAACCCTGCGGGACGCCCATACAGACTGTGGACCCAGGTGATCTAGTGCCGTTTACCTCAACCTTCTGGATTCTATTACACAAATAAGATTCCAGAAGCCTAAGTGCATTTCCTCTTATGCCATAGTGATGTAATTTTCTGATTAGAGTCTCATAGTGAACACAGTCAAAAACCTTGAACAAATCACAGAAGACTCCAAGAGCATCAAGTGAATCCTCCCAGGCCTCAAAAATGTGACGAATGAGCTCAACACCGGCATCGGTTGTTGAACGACCCCGTGTGAATCCAAATTGATTAATATTCATAAGTTTATGAGCGTAGAAGTGAGTGGTTATTTGACTAAGGATATATATTTTTTAATTTTGCTAAGTACTGGTAGTTTTGAAATTGGTCTAAAGTTCGTGGGATCAGATATACTACCAGCTTTAAGCAGAGGAATTACTTTACTATGTTTCATCAAATCAGGAAACATACCACCATCGACACAACTATTGAAAAAACACTAAATGTGGAGCAATACAATCTATTACGCAATTTATTACTTTTACTGAAAAACCATCAAGGTCCGCAGTCTTTTTCATGTTTAACATTTTAAAAGTTTTAAGAATGTCAACAATTCTTATGTGTGAAAAACTGAAATGAACCTTACTTTCGTCTACATTTTGCTTGAGTAACGATTCAGCGAGAGGACATGCATTTTTTGTAAATAACCGTCATGGTTGTCGTTTAATAGGTTTATAGGTCTATTTCAATGTTTTTTTTTTTCAGTCAAAAACGGTGATATTCCCGATGAAGAAATGTGCAAAGATGTTTCCAAGGTATTGGATTGTCTTTCAGACCAAGGTGATAGAAAAGCAGCGGAAAAAGCAATTATGAAAAAGTGCGACGGAACTAGGGTAAGAAATCACATAGTTATTATTATTTGATATTGAAGTTCGCGTTCCCATTGACCACATTTAGTCGCTTCCCTTAGCATACGAGTATATGGCCCAAAAGACGGCTTTGATGAAACCAGCAACATATTCAAGTATGTTGTTAAGCATGTTATTCTGACTAAAAAAGCACCGTGAGACAGTTTCTCACGTGTTTAAGGCGGTTGCTGTGAAACCAAAATTGAAAAAGTCCCACTAGATGGCGCTGTTTTTAGGATTGGTACATTTTGTCATGATTTTGTCGATTATTTCGTAATTAAAACAAGTTTTGCATAATGTTTTGAAATTGCCGAAAGCCTGTATCTATCTTTGACTGTTATTTTCCCATGTATTGCGAAAACTTGCAATTAAAGTTTATAACGCACACAAAGACATTCGACTTGCAAGTTTTATTTACTAATTCCCGCGTATTATCTGTCAATTTACTAGTAGGAGGCGTTTTATCTGTCAGATTATTAGGAATCTAAATACAAACTAAAACAATGAGTTCGTAACTTCTGTAGCATATTGGTCACTTATCATTATCATTTTCAGCGTATTTTTACGCTCAGTTCTCAAAAGCCGCTTTTTGATTCTTAAGCCACAAAATTCAGGTTGCCTGGAAGAGATTGCTTTTTAGCAATAAGGCCGCCCTTCTGTACACTTTCTTGTTTTTGTTTGTTTTTGTCTGTGTTCTAATTATGTGTGTGCAAATAAAGAGTTTAATAATAATAATTCAGTTCAGTTACAATCTGAATGCGATCAATGAGCTAAGGCAATCTTCTTAAGAATTAAAGCATGATGGGTGACCGTGTTTGTGCTTCAGAATACTCAAAAACAAATGCAATCATATTTGAAAGCAGTAATTTTAAGGTAAGGGGTACCCCATTCTAAAAGTTGACTATGATAGGTGACTTTTTGTGCTTCACTCAGCAATATCTTTTCGAAGCCGAAGCGGATGGTTAGTAGGTACCTATATATCTAGCAATTATCGTGGAAAAATCTTTCACAAACCTTTGGTAATAAAAACAAAGACCAATAAAACCACGCAAAGACTTGGCATTCTCTGGCACCGGAAACTCACGGATGGAACTTAATTTCGCAGGATCTGTCTGAAATCCATTTTCGTTAACGATATACCCAAGATACTTAAGCTGACTCTTGCCAAACTCGCACTACTTGAGATTAACCGTCAAACCTCACAAAGGCAAAGTGCTGGTATGATAACAATCTATTGACTTTAAATGAGACCAAAACTATTTACATGTGCTATGCCATAACCAAAGCGAGTCTCCCCAAGATATATACTTCTTTAAAAATACATTCATGCTTACAAGATTTATGCTGTTATTTCCACGAAATCTCTAGAACAACCACTACCAAATATTTGGGGCTCGAAGTTGACCAACACCTAAAGTGGCAGAACCCCATTGACCCGATCACGGCAAAGATAAAATTGTTAGGATTTATCTATAGAGATCTCCGAAATGTTGTAGATCACAGCACCCTTATGTCAGTCTACTACGCACTATCCCAATCAATTATGCTATATGGCATTATTGCTTTGGGTAGTTGCAGCGCTACTGCATTAAAAAAACTGGAAAAAGCTCAAAGATTTAACCTTAAAATAATTAATAGGAAACCAAGACTGTATTCTACTGCTAAATTGTATGAGTTATACTCCCAGAAAACTATTTGCTTGGCAAATCCTCGTACAATTTGCAAAGCGCATTGGAACCATTAAACTAAAAGAAATAGGCCGTATTACTAGACATACTTATAAAAACATCTACGAGAAACCATTTAGATAGAAATCACCAGCTGCTAGAAATCACTTTTCCAGTATTGCGCCTTAGCTATATGAACACCTACCGGAAGAAGCTAGATCATTTATTATTGACTCTTTTGTAAATCCAGAGGTTATTAACGATCTAGCATCTCTAAAAAGATTAAATTTAATGGTCAAGACGTTTCTCTTGGGTATCGAGAGTGTACAATTTAATGCCTTATATTATAGTCTTCTTTAATACAATACAATTATATGCTAACTAAACACTGCTACTAAAATTACTAACAAGCTTAACGTATAATTATAATTATTTATTTATCTATACATATTATAAAGAGGAAAGATTTGATTGTTTGTTTGTTTGTTTGCATCGAATAGGCTCCGAAACTACTGGACCGATTTGAAAAATTCTTTCACCATTACAATCTTACATTATCCGGGATGGACATAGGGTACATGATTTTCCCGAATTCCCACGGGAGCGAAGTCCCGCGCGGGAAGCTAGTACTATATATATATTAAAGTAATGTTATTTAATATTTATTTAATATATTATATTATTTTTTTATATATATTTATAAATATATTTCCTATTTTGGTTTGTTTTTCTTTAAGTAATTAAATCAACATAATTAGTAATAAGCATTTCTTTTTTTACACCGTTGCAATAGACGCGCCTGCCGCTAATAATTCTGCATCTCTGTAGCTAGCCCTGCCACAGGCTTTTGCCTATTAGGGTTGCTACTGCCAAACCAGTTATTGCTTTGAGTCGCTTGTTTCTGGCTTTCAAACACGGTTTTGTTATATAGTCAATAAGTTTTGCATGTACAAAATAAATAAATAAATAAAATAAAACCTGCTTCTTTAAGACGTGCAGCCACTTTACGAATAAACTCAAGGTGACCCTCGAAATCGCGAGAGACCAGGACGAGATCGTCAACGTAACCAAAAACACAGTTATTGCCATCAGCAGTGAACTCAAAATTAACAATCATGTCCGTAAGCCTCTGCATCTCAGAAGCAGCGTTGGTTAGACCAAAGAGCATTCTAGCAAACTCAAATAGACCACGCTGTGGAAAGAAAACGCGGTTTTCTTACAGCTATCCTTATCAGCAAGGGGGATTTGCCAAAACGCGCTGCGAAAATCAAGCGTGGTCATGTATCTCGCACCTCGTAGGTTATCTAAAATATCTTGGATCCTAGGCAAAGGATAAAAATCACGTATCGTAACGCTATTCAACTTCCTACTGTCAACACAAAAGCGGATAGAACCATCCTTCTTAGTAATCATAAAAACAGGACTCGCCCAAGGAGAACGCGACGGACGTATAATACCATCATTAAGCATTTTATCGGTTTCTTCATTCAGGAATTTAAGTTTAGCGGGAGAAAGAGGATAATAACGCTACCTGAAAGGAAAACCTGGTATATATTTTATGACTGAGCCAAGTAGTTTTACCGATCCCCTTTCTTTCTGAAATCTCATCAAAAACCTTGATTACTTCTTGTAATCGAGCTTTTTGATCGGCAGTTAAGGAAGAACGAGACTGAACAAACTTATTTTCTCCAATAACAGCTTGATCCATCTTTAAGACTGGGTCTTGTAAGAACATCTTCCCAGAAGTTCCGGAATTAAAGGCTCCGCAAAAGACAGGCGTTAGGCCAAAGTTAAACAAAGAAAAGAAATAATAAACTGTGAATAATTTTAGAATTATAGTGCTGAAATGATTAATTGCTTAATTTTCGCTAAGATTACGTGGTGCACATCAATTAAATCACAATATCTATTGTACAAGTGACTCAGTCTTGCTACAGGTGAGTTTGCTCCTAATACGGTTCTACGGAAGGGTTTGTACAACGGCTTGATGGCATGTCTTAACATTCTGCGAGGGACGTTAAACCCAATAAGTGACAGTAGCTTGGGACAGTCAATCTTATTATTTAAAATTTTATGAAGGAATGCCAAGTCACGGATGTCTCTTCGTTTCTCGAGTGAAACCATTTTAAACTTCAAAATCCGATCCTGGTATGAACGAAGATTCTTTGCCTGTCCTGTCGAAAATGCCAAATGATTTACAAACCTCTTCTGTATCCTCTCTATCCTCAAAGAATGGGTAGCAAAGTGAGGGCGCCACACTATACTACAGTATTCTAGAATACTTCGCGTCAGTGAGTAATATAATAAGATCTTGGTATGTGGATTCTTGAAAATTTTGCAGGTTCGGAGCAGGAAGCCCAACATGCGCGATGCTCTCTCTATAGATTTATGAATATGTGGGAGGAATATAATTTTTTTATCAAAAACTAAGATCTCTAACTGTGTCTGATTCTTGCAAGACTACGATGACGAAAACCCCGGTAACTAACCAGTTTTTTGAAGTAGAAGGTTGCGCGGCGACGCGGGCATTACACGTGGGGCAATCTTGGTAGTAAAACCGGAACACCTACAAATGAAACATATAACCCCAGGAATAGAAGGACACGCCCGGAAATCGTGGCCTGATTGATTGCACTTAATACAAATAAAACGTGGCGAATCAACTATCGGCGCAACAACTTTACGAGACTGAGCGTTATCCGAAGTTCGCTGAGGCGGCTCGTAAATCTCAAAGTTTGAGACTACATCTAACAAGGCGTCAATGCTATCTATATAAAAGAGCCAAGCCAGAAACAGAAACAAGTTCGTGGAACTGACGCACAATATACGAGGATGGGATGTCAGAAGCGAACATCCGTTCTTCGATGAGTTCAAAGAAATCCTTCACGCACGTTTGACCATCAAAGCAAATATTCCATTTTCACAAACTAACGTCGCGGGTAAAAATCTTTTTGAGACGCGTAGCTTCACGAGCTGAAACAGACTGGTTGTTCATTCTCTGCAAAAAAGGACTCCATTATCTTGCTCGTATGCGGCCTCTTCCGGTTCAACATCAATAATTGTGTCCTGATTCAGCGACATTTTTAGACAAATCGTATTATACAAGTCGTATTATCTGAAAATTCCCTAAGAAATTACCTAGTTATGGGGGAAAAATACTTAATAGGGGAAAAAGGGTGAAAATCGAAAATGACAAAATCTTAAATACGTGGGGAAACGCAGTAAACAACTAACTACGGGAAAGGGGAAAGGGTTAGACTGAGTTACCGGAAATTCAATATATTCCCTTCAAGGGGTTAAAGTAAAGCTCATTTGCGACATTTTTTTAATTCCTTCCCTAGCCGATAGTTATTCGTTTTTGAGATAATCGCGTTTTTGTGTTTTTTTTTTGCTAAATGCCGATTTTTGAGAAAAAAAGCTGTGTAACTTAAAGAATTTCCTATGGTAATCTTTTTTATGCATAATCTGAAAGCTGACATCTCAACGGTTCCTAGAGATAATAATAAGCTGAAGTAATACCAATAACCTTCATTTTGTGGACTTGGAATCGCGACAGATTTGGAGGAAAAATCTTTGTAGTGCCACTATGTCGTGAATTTGTGCAAAATAAATGTATGGAATGTGTCGTGCACATTATTTATATAAATGCCGCATTTCACTAGCTTTCGAAAGTGGTAATTATACCGACTGTAGATTTCTTGCACTATTAAGTGCAAGAAATCTACAGTCGGCTAGTATGGCGAAAGTGAAATAAATTGCAATAGCAGCAATTCTTTTTTTATTGATAGATTAAATTCCCGGCTATCATTTAACGTAAGAATCCAACTAAAAAAGATACAACATACATTTGTTTTTATGAGTTAAGTTTTGATATTTTTTGTAAATTTGTACAAAAATGTTAATAAATAACTATCTGCACTATTAATCTGATATCATCCAGTTGTTTGAAAGTAAATCGAAATCCAACAATATTTATGATTGATTATGCTATTTTTATTAACATCAACGTTGTGATATTAAAATAATAAGTAACTGTTGCAGTAAAAAATGTAATAGACTATTTTTTTATAGTATAGCTTGAACGATGTTGATAACTAAATTATTTTGAAAATCCAACTAAAAACGTAAAAAAAAAAGATTTTTGCTATTTCTGTAGTCATTTTGCGGTCAAAATAGAAATAGCGATAATTTTGGGTAGACTTTGTAATTTATGTTTTAAACAATACGATAATTTCAAAATCCAACAAAAATTTTTAAATTTACCATTTTATTTCCAAAAATATAAATTGTAAGAGTTGCGCGGGTGGCGGAAGGGTGCGCGGTCAGCGGGCGCGCCATCCTGTCAATCTTATGGATGCTTCCGTAATTTAGAACGTAATGATTTATTCGCCACGAATTGTTAAGTACTAAATGTCGGTTTTTCGTGTGTTAGATCCTTACTTCCTTATACTCCTGTTAAATTGTGTTTTTTGCTAGGAAAGTTATGGGGTAGTTCTGATTTCTTTCATTCTATACGTATTTTGGGGTACTGAATCCGAATCTGAGGTTTGCGGAAAAAATTTCGTGGCGGAACATTGAAAAAATCGCAAAAAAAAGAAAATTTTCTGCTTTTTTCCGATTTTTTGCTTTAAAATCGAAAACTTTTAACTTTTACTAAATAGTCTGTTTGTAAAAATTAAAGTAGTTAAAATTATCTACAAACATCACTTTTTAGTTTTTTTTTCAGATGAACCTTTCGTTCTCAAGTGCGGGTTAAAAATTGGAAATTTTCAGCAGTCTTCAAAACCTACTTTTTACATTCCAAAACTTTATTTTTTATTAGAATGCTGTTATTTGATAATTTTTTTCTAGTTTTCTGCACTTTTAATTAAAAAAGAATAAAAAAGGTCGAAATTATACAAATTCAGTATCAAAAAACATAGGATTCCAACAAAATAAAATTTAAAATATCGTAACATAGGATCATATATTATTAATACTATAAATTATGTTTTAAAAAAATTATACCAGTCGTTGTCTTTTAGAAGGTCCTGGCTGAGAGTTTTCGGTGGTTATAAGTCCCGGTAAATATGCTGCTTGTTCTGGAAAATAAAAGAAGCGGTGTAATTTCTCAAGGAGAGATGAAGATTGCAAAATAGATTGTGAGATTAAACCTTCCGCATCGTGCTGAGGTTCTTCGATGGCATCGAGTCCTAGCCCAGGGTCTAATTAATCCATCGTCAGCGTCGGGGGTCGTTCTCCTGGAAAATAATAAGTGGTGAGACACTTACTTGCATCGACCATACAGCCTAATAGACGCCTAATGTTTTAAGTTCTCGGAACAAATAAGTGTTTCAAAACGCTGAGGTAAGCGAGGCGGGGGGAGAAGGAATAAATGCATGCTGATTGGCCAATTCAAGGTGACGGCATGTCATACATCAAAACTAGTGATGGGAAGTTTAAGAAGTGCTTGTCACGAGTAATAAAAAAAATAACGGTTTATTTTATATTATATTTTTTTTATATATTATATATATTATATTATTTTATAGGGTAGGATGAAGAAAAAAAACATGAAATACTTCTATCAATTATAATTATTTTAAGGAAGAAAGGTAGACGCACTCATTTTATAATTAATACTCAATTATTCTTAAAATGAATTAACTTTGTGTAAATTCTTCGAACTGCAGGTTTTTGGACCGAAGATTTTGTGAGGAATACCAACCTTGTAGTTATGTATTTATACAATATACTATTTGCTTAATCCACCACATGATTGGTTTCTTCATAGTGAAATATATGGAAACTTATTTCTGAATGATAAGAATCTAGAAAAATATAAATATATACACTTACATACGTACATTCGTAAAATATTATACTTTTTGTAAAACTGTTAAGAAAAAAAACAATTTATACCCACAAAATATCAAGGTTACCGCACAAACTATATTATTCCTAATCGAATGTTTCCACAAGAACAACTTTTCACACACAATCGCGCGGAAACCTATAATCGAGCAACTACGAATTCTAATAGGGCACTTAACATATACTAGTTACTTCGTTCATCAGTTGAGTAGTGTCACAGCACTAGTAACGCGTGACAATAATCCAAGAAAGGATAAGCAGTACTTATTTGTATTTGAAAGAAAGGGATGTACTGATAAACAAATGCTTTCGTTACGGATTCGAACCAGCGTAATTTGAGCTCTGAATAAATTGATTCTTGACAACAATAATCTTGAAATTGGCCGTCTTTTTTGAAATTAGATAATTAGATGAGAAAGTTATGCCGTCTTTTTTGAAATTAGATGATTGGCTACATTAGGCGTCTATTAGGCTGTATGGTCGATGCTTACTTGTGATCATAATATATCAAGGAGAGGTGAATGACTGCAAAATAAATTGAGAGATTCGCCGTACCTCTGTCTCTTTCTTCAGTCTCTTCTACTTCTTTGTCATAGCAGTCTTCCGGGGGCTCAACGTTTTCACACAGTCCCTCGCCTGATGTGCAGATTGGGGAACAATGAAGGCCCGCTTTCCTGCATCCACAATTGCGTTGGCAGCCCTTTTTACATTTAAATGAAATGTAACGGAGTATTGAATTTGGTGCAGGGTCCAAATTGTTCAGACTGGTTTCTTTTTCTTCCATATAGAGCCATGAGAAACATGTTTCTCAATACGCCAAACTCAATACTCCGGTACATTTCATGTAATGTAAAAAGGGCTGCCAACGTAATTGTGGATGCAAGAAGGCGGGCCTCTATTTTTCCCCAATCTGCACATCATGCAAAGGACTGTACGACAACGTTGAACCCCCAGAAGGCAGCTCTGACAAAGACGTAGAAGAGACTAAAGAAAGAGAAGGAGATATGTTGAATCTCACAAGTTATTCTGTAGTCATTCATCTCTCCTTGATATATGATCACAAGTCAAAGTCTCACCACCTTTTTTTATTTTCCAGGAGAACGACCCCCGACGCCGACGATGGAGTAATCAGACCCTGCACCAGGACCCCATGCATCAAAGAACCTCAGCACGAGGCGGAAGGTATGTTTAATCTCACAATCTATTTTGCAATCCTCATCTTTCCTTGAGAAATGACACCACCTCTTTTATTTTTCAGAACATGAAGAATATGTACCAGGACCCATTGTCACTGAAGAACCTTAGTCAGGACCTTTTAAAAAACAACAGTTCATATAATTTTTGCATATTATAATTTGTAATATTAATAATAAACGATCAAAACGTAAGTGATATCTTAAGTTCTATTTTGTTAGGGTCCTAACATGTTTGATACTGAATTTGTATAATTTCGAACTTTTTTTTTTCATTTTAATCACTTGTGAGGAAAACTGTGAGAAATTTATCAAATGAAAGCATTCTAATAAAAAATAATGTTTTGGAATGTTAAACGTGGGTTTTGCAGAGACTGCTGAAAATTGACAATTTGGAACTCGCATTTAAGACGGAACAGTTCATCTGAAAAAAATACTAAATAGTGATATTTGTAGAGAATTTTAACTACTTTAATTTTTACAAACAGACTATTTAGTAAAAGTTAGAGGTTTTCGATTTTAAAGCAAAAAATCGGAAAAAAGCAGAAAATTTTCTTTTTTTGCGATTTTTTCAATGCTCCGCCACGAAATTTTTTCCGCAAACCTCAGATTCGGATTCAGTACCCCAAAATACATATAGAATGAAAAAAACAGAACTACCCCATAACTTTCTCACAAGAGGCCCTTTAGATTACAATTTGACTGGATCATTACTAATATCATAAATGCGAAAGTAACTCTGTCTGTCTGTCTGTCCGTCTTTCCGATTTCGATAAAATTTGGTACAGAGATAGATTAGAACCTGGGAAAGGACATAGGCTACATTTTACCCCACAGTTGGATACGATATAACCTAAAAAAACTAGTTAGCTAGTTAAATGCATGGATGGAAAGCTAGTTTAATATAAAGTGGAAGTTGTTTATTAATATAAATCAGAAAGTGACAGTTAAAGTGGAAATTGTTTATTAATATAAGGGTAAGGCCGCCAAAATTGTCAAATGTAACACAACAGATTTTGTGTTATCTTTACACAAATGTAACCCAAAAGTAACACATTTTTTGGGTAAAGCGTGTTTCATATTGATAGTTAAAATAATTACATAAATATAAGCATTATAAAATTGTACCGACTGCAGTGATTGTTAAGGGGGAAGTTAGTAATAAATAAAACAGTATTTTTTTAGGGTTAACAACGGTGAGTAGAAGTTGCTTAGAATGTTTTTGGGCGTGCTGCTGAGATGTTGACGGCGCATTTTCTTTTCTTTGCAATCCTTTTTCAATTTTCTCCTTATTATTATTTCGTAGTTTTTAATTTTGTGGGTGCCTGCTGCATTTAACATATTTAAGCTCACACGCAAATTAATATTAGGTACCTACTTTTATCAATTCATTCTTATGATCATTATGAATGCGGTTTTATAGGACTATTGTGTTACATTACACAAAATAAACTCAAGTGTAACACAAATGCTCATTTATTTGCTATAATCAGTTGCTAGTAATTAGAGTCCACCGAAACTGGTTTTTCGGCTGAAATCAAAACCGAAACCGAATATGGCCGTGGCTTCAGCTTCGGCCGAAACCGAAACTCATGTAGTAAAGTATAAAATTCCTTAAAATACTGAAATTTGGTGCATTTTATCTATCAAAACATAACCTCTAAATAATGTTTGCGTCGGGCGATAACGCACTAAGTTGTGTGGCTACACAGTTATCCGAATGGCGCACTACAATTCCCGGACAGGGCCGCCAGCGTCCGCCAAAGCGTTGCCGCGAGAAACGAAGTTAGGCAAGCGTGTACGACAACTTCCGAAGTCAATTTTGGCCGAATCCGAATTTGCCGCCGAAACTTGATTTTTGCCCAAAACTCGGCCGAAACGGAAACCGAACTATCGGTCGGACACTATTAGTAGTTGCTTTATAACAAATGGCTATAGCTTTTACTCGCACGCGCTTCGGCTCGAAGCCAGTCACCGCCGCTCGAACATTTCCGCGCCTCACGCCGCGCCGCTCCGCAAGACGCTCCGCGCCAATGTCGTAGCATGCTTGTAGGAGCCTCATACATTTATTTTTGATGCCACCGCAGACGCAAGGCGCAGGTCGCTCGAGCGGCTATGTTGTGGCTAAGGGGTTACGAATAAGATTTCCATTCAAATATACGAAATATATCTACCGCAAGATACATAAAAAAACCGACAATAAGCCTCTTCCTTCCAGGCTTTTTGGTGTTCCTCACTTCTTCCAGGCACTTTTAAACTTCTTGAGCTTTTCATTGAACGATTTAATTGTGAATTTTTACTCTTACATACATGGTCCAAAAAACTTAAAAGCGCGATCTAGTATTTGTGCACCTTCTGCCTATTAGACATCTAGCGGCATTTTAGGGCAAACTTTTGACTTAAAACAGTACCTTATAATGATATCTGAATTCAATTAAATTTTAGCGATAGTTATCATACCTATTTAGGTCCCGGCCCGGCTACTGCCTTGGTGGTTGTCGTCTAGTCGAGTAAGAGGCCCTTCGACCTCCACTTAAATTCCCAATTCTCCACATTTCCGATTAGACCAAAAAAATTATAGCGTTTCTTACTATTTAGGTAGGTACTTAACTAGCTATGGGACGAGTAGACGCTTCAAGTGTTTTTTATCTAATTGTATGTTTTCAATTTTTTTACTTATCAGTAAGACATTAATAGTGCTTTTTATAAAATGCACACACAAACATTTCATATAAAAACAACGCTACTAGTATTGATGTGACCGGAAATGTGTGAAATCTAGGAATTATATACAATTCCTAGGAAATGTATAAAATTCCGAGGCTATCTAGGACATGTATAAAATATTGTTTTAAAGATTTTTAATTACACACACAAAATTCCGAGATTGCCCTAGGAAATGTATACTATAACTAATGTTTTGTAAATAAAATGATTAAAACAACCTAACCTAACCTGAAAAAGTGACACGAATTTGTCTTGACCGTATTAAAGATTTGCTCACTGAAATGGTCACATTTCATAAAATGTTTCCCTGTTTATTTACCACATCATGAAGTACTTCAGCTGAGCGAAAATGTGACAACCGCTTAACGTAACCACAGTCGTTTCTGGCACTTTGCCGGTCGCTACCGCGGCACGCTCGCTTCGCTCGCTTAGTTCGTGCGTTGGGGGTCGCAGTTCTTCATTTTTTTACTTGGGGAAATGCCCACGCATACCTTTTCGCCACAGGAGCGGTGGGAGGGTTATGTCGGACTCAAACCAACTAAAACTCCAATTCGTATGTACCATATCACAGGGGAAGACACTCTTCGGAGATGTCTCGCCGTCAACCATGGAGTAAGCTCCGGTCAACAGCGAGATATCTCCCCCCTCGCGCGTACCAATTGCGCTTGGCACGCACGCCACCCTCATCGAGCAGCACTCTCGTGCATCACGCCTCCCCCTCGCTCATCCACGTCACTCTCTGCTCATCAGAGAGATGCGTGGAGAGCCCTCTGCGCGGAACGGTTTAACCAAAGCGGTCCCGTTCCGCGCTAGTGTCAAGTTATTTGCCATAGATCATAAGAATTCCGTAGAAAAGTTATTTTCTGATGCCCAGGGTGCACTGTTCCAGACGTATTGCCCTTCCCCCGAGCAAATTGAAGAGGAAAAGCGATAGGCAGGGCGCTCTTGTCGCAGTTTTGTCTATCGCAATGGAACAAAAAAGTCGAATGACTTATAAACAGACAAAATCAAACATTTCACACATTTCTGGGGGTGATTTTAGGAATTTTATATAATGACGGATTTTATACATTTTCTATAACATAGGCGTAAAGTAGAAATTTATAACGAAAAAAAGAAAAAGAATAACTAGCGAGAAAATAGAAAGGGATCGCAAAAAAAAACATTCTAAGCAACTTCAACTCACCGTTGTTAACCCTAAAAAAATGCTGTTTTATTTATTACTAACTTCCCCCTTAACAATCACTGCAGTCAGTACAATTAATGAAACACGCTTTACCCAAAAAATGTGTCACTTTTGGGTTACATATTTTGTGTAACGAAAACGTAAAATCTGTTGTGTTACATTTGACAATTTTGGCAAACTTAACCTTAATATAAGGGTAAAGTAAACAAAAATCAAACAAATGAGCCCAAACTCAAAGGGTTTAATAGTAACCATTGAAGAGTTCCTCGTGTCATCATCAGATCAGCTAGATGGAATCAAATTATTGTATTGTCATCGATATTACATATATCTGTAAAATTTCAAGTCGTCGCGGCTGCCAGGCTGGGCCACGCCACGCGCCATCAATCTATTTTAGACCGTAACAGTGCTACACTACGCTCAGTTTGGAATGGGCGATTAAGATTTAAAAAAAAAACCTTGAATTTTTTCACGAAAAGTGTTGGATTTTGGTAATATTGCCTTTTATTCAGCATTGTTAGAGAAGTCTGCCATTTTTTATACCTATTACATTTTTGCCAAGCGGTAATAGCTATATTTTATAAAAATTTACAAAAGTTAAACAAATTTATTTGGATTTTCATAGGTATGCAATTATAAACTGTATCCAAATCGGTTATTAACCAGTTCAGCTAATTATTATTTTTTTCGCATGAACCATTAATCCTAATCTATTAAATTTAAATTTTTTCACAAACGAAAATAAGGGTGATGTTTTTTGGTTGGATTCTGATATTTTTATATTTTTTACGAGTACCTCTATCATGAAAACTGTTCACTTAGTTATTACTATTTTTGCTGAAAATTCTAGGTCTTTATTAGCATTTTTCTTTTTTGAGGTATTTCGATATAATTTTTTAGTTGGATTCGTAAATATAGTCATTTTAAATAGGATGAAAGGCTTAAATACAAAAATACAGCCTATTGCGAATTAATGTTTTGCCAAACCGTAGTTTTACTGGGGTATAAATCTTTACAAAAAACTTTATTAAAAAAAGTTATACCTTGAAAGGGCACTTTTAAAACAGCAGTGGTTTTTTATACATGTTGACTTTTTAACTGGAGAGAAATGAAAATGGGTTAAAACTACACACTAGTTATTAACAAACATAAAATTTAAAATACAGCTTAAAATTCGAGCTGAAGTTTCTCATGCATGCCCATAATCTCTTCGCTATTTGGGTTTTAGTAACTCGAGAGTTTAAAGTATCTTTTATTTGTTGCGCTGCGCTTAATATCTTCCGTCTTAGCATTTCAACGTTATTTTTTGTACTGTTAGCTGAGTAACAAGCTGCTCTACGTGACCTTTAAGGTAAAAGTCGCAAGGTGTCAAATCAGGACACGTTGTTGGCCAAGGAATTGGCCCTTCTCGGTCAAACTAACGTTGTGGGAAGTTTTGGCTTTTGGTTGAGCCACTCTCGCACTACCCGGCGGAAATGGGCTGGGCAGCCGTCATGCTGGTAAATCAATAATATCTAATAATCGGCGATCACCTCATCGGACCCTACTTTTCCCCCCAGTGCTTAAGTGGCAAAATGTACGAAAAAATGTTTCGTGGCTATATGGCATTATTGCTGGAAGATGTGCCATGTGCAATTAGAAGGGGTTGATTTACCAGCATGACGGCTGCCCAGCTCATTTCTGCCGGGTAGTGCGAGATTGGCTCAACCAAAACTTCCCACAACGTTAGTTTGACCAAGAAGGGCCAATTCACGAGAAGGGTCACGTGGAACAGCTCGTTACTCAGCTAACAGCACAAAAAATAACGTTGAAATGCTAAGACGGAGGATATTAAGCGCAGCGCAACAAATAAAAGATACTTTAAACTCTCGAGTTACTGAAACCGAAATAGCGAAGAGATTACGGGCATGCATGAGGAACTTCAGCTCGCATTTTAAGCTGGATTTTAAATTTTATGTGTTAATAAGTAGTGTGTGGTTTTAGCCCATTTTCATTTCTCTCCAGTTAGAAAAGTCAACATATACAAAAATCCACTGCTGTTCTGAAAGTTCTTTTTCAAGTTATAACTTTTTTTATAAAGTTTTTTGTAAAGATTTATACCACTTTCAAAAGCTAGTAAAATAAGGCATTTATTTAAATAATATGCACGACACATTCCATACATTTATTTTGCACAAATTCACGACATAGTGGCACTACGAAGATTTTTCCTCCAAATCTCTCGCGATTCCAAGTCCACAAAATGAAGGTTATTGATATTACTTCAGCTTATTATTATTTTTAGGAACCGTTGAGATGTCAGCTTTCAGATTATGCATAAAAAAAAGATTACCATAGGATTTTTTTTAAGTTACACAGCTTTTTTTCTCAAAAATCGGCATTTAGCAAAAAAACACAAAAACGCGATTATCTCAAAAACTAATAACTATCGGCTAGGGAAGGAATTAAAAAAAAAATGTCTACTTTAACCCCTTGAAGGGAATGTGGTTACCTATCTTATGTTCGAAAAAATGTTGACCGATTTTCATTTGACAGAAAACTTTTCGATTATTTTTGTTTCGTTTTTTTTAATTCGCCGACATAACGTTTGCCACTGTATCAGTTGACCTATTATTAATTCGATTTTTGTCGGTACTCCATCGTTTTATTTGTCCGAAAAACTTTTTAGCGAATTTATGCTCGGCCACCACTTTATTACCTTTTTATTTGCCATGTTTTTTTTCACATATGTTCATTACACCACCGTTTCATTTGCCCTATTTTTTTTCCAAACATTCATTACACCACTGTATTATTTTAGTTAAGCATTCGATAGTAGTTATTACTTATAACAAGCAAGCAATCACCATGCAAGCAAGCAGCATGCAATTAGCATGCAAGCATGCAGCATGCAAGCAAGCAAGGAGCATGCAAGCAAGCAAGCAGCATGCAAGCAAGCAAGCAGCATGCAAGCAAAGCAAGCAAGCAGCACGCAACCAAGCAAAGAGCAGTATGCAAGTATGCAACATGCAAGCAAGTATGCAGCATGCAAGCAAGCAGCGATGCAAGCAGGCAAACCTATAGCATGCAAGCAAGCAGGCATGCAGAATCATAACCTAACCTAACCTAACCTAACCCGTCGGTTCGAGTGGTGTTTGTTTTGTTTTTCTTGCGGGGGGCTTCGCCCCCCGAGCCCCCCCTCGGGGGCTCCGCCCCCGCACCCCTGTGCAAGCAGACAGGCAGCAAACAAGCAAGCATGCAACATGCAGGCATCCAGCGTGCAAGCAAGCAGGAATGCAAAAACATATTGTAACCTGTCCCATTTGTTGTTTCGATGAAGCTAAAGAGACGCAAATGAAAAAAGTTAAAAACATTTCGGCCGAAAGTAAAAAGTTCAAAAAAAACTTCGGCCAACAGTAAAAAGTTCAAAAGAGAATTCGGTCAATAGTTTAATGGTTAAAAGAAACTTCGACCAACAGTAAAAAGTTATTTTGAAAATTGATGAAACATAATTTGGTAAAATGATACTTTTGTCTAATGGTATTTCGATGATCTGAAAATATGGCATATGAAGCATATAGCAAAAGAGACACAGGTTAACCGTTTTCAGTCAAATAAAATTCGGACATAAATTCTTCGAAAGGTTGATCGGTTCCTAGGGAATGTATCGAATTTCCGGTAACCCTGTATATTTCTTTATTTCAATAAATAAATACGAGTTTTGTACTAAATAAAATTCTTTTTCACACTAAATATCACATGACAAAAAAAACAATTTAAATATGGCACGAAGTCACACCAGTACTTGGGGTTAAAAAGTCCAAAACTGGTCCGTCGTTCTTCGAGGGGTTAATGAATAAACGTCAAAACATTGATGACCGTCGATCCATACACTCAATCTAAAATTCCTAATGGGGTAGACAGAGCTTCAGTGGTTGTTAGGTTATCTGAAACTAAAATGATATAATTATGAAAGCATCAGCGGCACGGAACGTGCCCACCGTATAAGCAAGAAAAAAAAAGAAAAATCAATGCCACGGAATAGTAAATGGATAATTACTTACCTCAAATTCAGGGTTTTTTAATCGCGGGCGCCAGATCTTCAGCGATTTATGTTCAGGTGGTAATCGCCAAATCACAAATAAAATTAAATAAAGAAGTCAAGAGTTTATAAAATAACTGGGTTTAATCATCATCATCATCATCATATCAGCCTATTGCAGTCCACTGCTGAACATAGGCCTCCCCCAAGGTGCGCCAATTTGCACGATCCTCCGCTGTTTTCATCCAGTCACTACCCGCTATCTTGTTTAGGTCATCTGACCATCTGGCTGAGGGGCGTCCTACACTACGTCTGCCAAGACGTGGTCTCCATTCGAGAACCTGTCTACTCCAACGCTCGTCAGTTCTGCGACAGACATGGCCAGCCCACTGCCACTTCAGCTTGCTACACTTTTGGATAATATCCATCACTCCGGTTTTCTGTCGGATGACCTCGTTTCGGATTCTATCCCTTAGCAAGATTCCAAGCATGGAGCGTTCCATTGCTCGCTGAGCGACGTGCAATCGGTTGGCCAACCTCACTGTCATGTTCCACGTTTCGGCTCCGTAGGTCATGACTGGTAGGACGCATTGATTAAAGACCTTGGTCTTTAGACAGTGCGGGAGTGGCGACGAAAAGATACGACGCAGCTTCCCAAATGCTGCCCACCCAAGCTGCACTCTTCTGGTGATTTCCCGCCTGAAGTTGTCTCTACCTAACTGCAACGCTTGCCCGAGGTATATGTATTCCTGAACAACATCGAGCGTAACACCGTCAACAGAGATCGGCCTGAACATGACATTATCATTGAACAAGACCTTGGTCTTGTCCAAGTTCATCCCAAGGCCGACACGTCTTGAGGCAGCGTTAAGGCTGTGCAGCAATTCTTGCAGGATTTGTGGTGTTTCTGCCAATATTATTATGTCGTCAGCGAAGCGGAGGTGCAATAGAAATTTGCCGTTGACATTGATGCCCAGTCCATTCCAATCTAGCGTCTTAAAGACGTCCTCTAGAGCATTGTTAAACAGTTTCGGGGATATGACATCCCCTGTCTAACACCTCTGAGCAATTGGATTGGTCTTGTTCGGTGGTTTTGTACTTGGACTGTCATCGTTGCCATATTATATAGGGTTCTCAGCACCTCCACGTATCGCCAATCGACTTGGCAACGCTGCAAGGACTCCAGAACTGCCCAGGTCTCGACTGAGTCGAAGGCTTTCTCGTAGTCCACAAAAGCTAGACACAGTGGCTGGTTATACTCTTCGCACTTCTGCATAACCTGCCTTACTGTGTGGATATGGTCTACGGTACTAAAGCCTTTGCGAAACCCTGCTTGTTTCGGTGGCTGGAAGGCGTCAAATCTAGCGGCCAGACGATTGGTGACGACTCTCGAAAACAGCTTATAGGCATGGCTCAGGAGCGTAATCGGTCTATAGTTTTTCAAGAAAGTTTTGTCCCCTTTCTTGAAAAACAACGCTACTACGCCCCTGCTCCACGCTTCCGGGGTAGTCCCATTGGTTATTACGGAGTTAAAAAGCCTTTTGAGCTCCTTGACTACCGGTCTTCCTCCTGCCTTCAGGAGCTCTGAGGTTACTCAGTCTTTGCCGGGAGCCTTCCCATTGTTGAGCTGTCGGAGAGCCGCCGCAATTTCGTCTTCGTCTATATCTGGGAGGTCGTCGGTGAAGTGGCGTGTAAGCATGGCACGTGGATCGTTGGCGTCGGGTGGAGGCTTCGGGTTTCGCGAAGCATATAATTTGCCGTAGAAATCTTCGATTTCAGTGAGGATCTCCGGTGCTGATGTGACGATTTTGCCGTCCGAGGTCTTTAGCTTTGTCAGATGACTCCTTCCCAGGTACTTAGAAAAGACTTTTGACCCCCGGTTCTGCTCAATCGCCTCCTGTATGAGGCGAGTATTAGAGCTTCGGAGGTCACGTCTCACCAATTTCCGGATTTTTCTATGGAGTGCCTGGGGATCTGACAAAACATCCTCCGGCGTTTCTCGTCGTACTCTCATCAGTTCCAAAGTTTCGCTTGAAAGTTTGGATTTCCGGCTTGCTCGCTTTCCCTTAAAATGCCTGGCTCTCACTTCGCTTTTTGTACGTGCCACGCTTTCGAGGTCCTTGCCAATATTGCCTGTGCTTTCGAGTAGAGCAAAACGATTTTTCAGCTCTAGCTGAAAGGCATCTAAGCCTTTTTCGACTTGGAGCAGTGTCGGACGAAGAACAGATCTCATCGTTCGGCTTCTTTCCAGCTTAAAATCGATATTTAGGGTGCCTCTAACCATGCGGTGGTCACTTCCGGTATTGAACCTGTTGATCACGGAGACATCCCTAATTATGTGCTTTTTAACCCCCGACGCAAAAAGAGAGGTGTTATAAGTTTGACCGCTATGTGTGTGTGTCTGTGTGTCTGTGTGTCTGTCTGTGGCACCGTAGCTCTCAAACGGGTGAACCGATTTGGATGCGGTTTTTTTTATTTACAAGCAGGGTTTTTGGCGATGGTTCTTAGATACGTTTTATCAAAATCGGTTCAGCCGTTTCAAGGTCATCAGCTCTTTTGTTAGCTGCGGTAGGGTTCTTAGACTCTTAATGTGTATTTACTTTACTTTCAAACATACATGTGACCTAAAACTTGAAACACTCATGTGTGCTTAATAACTATGCAGGGTTTTGGAACTCTTGGTCTGATGCTGCAGCCAGGATATCCAGAACACTAGCACACTCTTAAAAAAATAATAGCAGATATGTCGTGTTTGGACTCGTTTTGTTCAGTATTTGATTCTGCATACAATGCAATGGTGGCAACACGGTGAGCTGATGCTGCGGCCAGGATATCCAGAACACTAGGACATCCTTGAAAAAATAATAGCAGATATGTCGTGTTTGGACTCGTTTTGATCAGTATTTGATTCTGCATACAATGCAATGGTGGCAACACCGTGAGTTAATGCTGCGGCCAGGATATCCAGCACACTAGTACACTCTTAATTATTTTGAAAATAAGTTAAAAATTTTGAAATAAAAATTAAATTAAAAATTTAAACCCCCCCCCCCCGCAAAAAAGTAAAGCGGACATTTAAAAAGTAAAAAATAATACCTTTCGTTGAGCCATCAAATTCATTTCAGAAATACCTATATATATTTTAATTATCGAAATCGATGGATGGCACGATAGGGTTTGCTCATTAAAATGGCGCTATAATGTCGCGTCGGGGTACCGCTTTAGTGAATCAGTGAATAGTCAATCAAATGAAGGGTCTGAAAGGTATTATTTTTTACTTTTTAAATGTCCGCTTTACTTTTTTGCGGGGGGGGGGGTTTTTAAATTTTTTATCCGTCAGGATGAAATCGATCTCGTGCTTCGTCTTGCCATCGGGGCTTCGCCAGGTCCATTTCCTTTGGGGTTTTTTCTCGTAGAACGAGTTCATACAAAAGAGCCCCTCTGCTTCGAGGAAATTTACTAGCATCTGTCCCCTATGGTTTCTGCATCCATATCCATGTGGCCCAACATGCAAATCGTCTCGCCTTTGTTTCCCTACTTTAGCATTAAAGTCCCTCATGACAACTGTGAATTGGATCTTGGTGGTTGTGTGTATGGCCTTGGTTATGTCTTCATATAGGGCCTCGACCATGTTATCCGAGCTGTTCGACGTCAGCGCATAAACCTGTACGGCCTTAAGAGAGTATCTTTTAGTCAGTTTCAGTAAAAAGTACGCTACCCGGGTCGATATACAGGATATCTCCACCACGTTGTCATGGAGTGCTTTATTGACAAGAAAACCTATGCCACCTTGGGATGTCTGGTCTCCTTCCTTGAAGTAGAACAAATGGCCTGAGTCTAAGGTTATCGTATCCTTCCCCTCTCTTCGGACTTCAGATAGCCCAACCACGTGCCATTTTATCTTTTCTAGTTCCGCTTCAAGGATCGCCAAGCTTTCGTCCAGCCGTAGACTGCGTCGTTTTACGTCGCCAGGGTCAGTTTTTGGCAGCCGTCCGTAACCCGGAGATTTTTAGCACCCCCTACTCTGCCGTAACCAAGGCCGCTGCCGTGGCCTGGAATAGCAGGGCGGCCAGGAACTAGGGGCCGTGAATATTGGTGTGCTGCCATTGGGGGGGATATTGCCCATACTCACCACGCTGGGCAAGCAGTTTGGTGAATTTAATCACAAAATAAAAATAAAAATTGTAGCGGACAGGTTCAGCAAGCATGTGTAGTAATTAAAAAAATACTTTTCTTGACAATAGTGCAGTATATAATTAAAATTAAGACATATTCACAACAAACAAAATGGTAGAATCAGTCGAATAGAGAAGAGAAATATCAGAAGAATAAAAACAAAAGACGATCGCTCCTGGTGTTCCAGCGTTTTTGAAATAAAACATATTGATATGCAAACTCCTTTGCTTCTTTCTTCAACATGTCCCCGGCCGTTTAAAGCTCGCCTTTCAACCAAAAACTTCATCATTAGTCATCTCGCCGAAGACAAATCTTCAAATGCGCTATGCACAATGCCATAGCCAGTCTTCATCCAAGGGTAGAGGTAAAAGTCTACGCCACAGGTTTCTTCTTTGACGAATTTTCGTTAGTAAGAATGAGTACGAGAAAGTTGAGCTATACGACATCTTAGCCAGATAACTCGTGACTGAAGCTTAAAAAGTGTTTCATCTCGTTCATAATGTTGCCGAAGAAGAACAAAATAGTACGTAAAATAACTATGTAGCGTAGGTCTTGTACTGATGAAAGGAGAGTCAGGCAGTCTTCTAAATCAGGACGTGACTAAGAGTGAGAGGCGTCTTCACATTCAGGTGTCTCAGGGTTTATATACACGGGTTGGTGGCCGAAAAAATGCACTTTTAACTTAAATAACAAATACTAGTGAATTACACAAAGATCAAAAAATGTTTAATTACATTTTAATTAAACATTTTTTGATCCTTGTGTAAGTTAAAATATGCTTACAATCAATGAAACAGAACGTTTGAAGAATTATTCTTGTTATGTCAATGTCAAGTCAATCCTAACATAAAAGCAGTTGTGGTCAGTGTTGCCATATATACGGATTTGTCCGTATTTGTACGGATTTTGCAAGTTCAATACGGATGAATCAACATTACGGATTTTTATACGGATTTACACTAAAGACAGAATAAGCTTCAGAAGAACCCCGTCTTCGAACTTTTTCTACCTATTTTGACCAAGTTCGTCTCGACCCTGATGAGTTTGCCCCACTGGAGTAGTAGAGCGAAATTTCTCCAATGAAGACGAAACAAAGAAATAAGTCTTAACAAAGAAAACAAATAACTCCTTGACGATATCGGACCCACTGCATAACAAACAACTTTTAGGGAAATAACCCTGGGAAATCTTGACTCAAGCATGTTAAGTTTAACTTTCATACGGAATTTCAATCATGATTCGGAATATGTATACGGAATTTCAATCAAAATAGAAATACGGATTTTAAAAATGAAAATATAGATTTCACTTCTACTTCATGTGGAAACACTGGTTGTGGTTATTGTTTACGAGATTAATTTCGTTAGTTTCACATAGAGCACTTCTATATACCGATTATTTTATTCAAAAACTTAATACGCTGACCCTGGCATACTCTTACCAATATCTAAACCTTGGATAACCACACGGACTTCCAATAACTTCGTCTGAATTTGGTGTTACTGCACCAAATGTAATTAAATTTTTCGATGGAAAGTATTGAGATCTGTCTCGAATAGACAATATTGAAAACATTGGCAGATCGGCACTGGACAATATTTTACCACGCATGCCTAAAGTTTATTTTCGACATGAGTATAATCAAGATCCATACAGTCTGAGCGATGATGAATTTAAAACGCTACGCTTCACACTCAAAGGCCCACACTTAGGTTTTCCCTTGTGTCGTGGGTCCCTCGGAACATACATAAAGACAAACACAAACACCCATGACCCGAGAACAAACATCTGCTTTTCACACAAATGTTTGCCCCGACTGGGGATCGAACCCAGGACCCGCCGATCAAGAGGCAGCGTCACTACCACTCGACCAAACCGGCCGCCAAAAGAAGATATCAATTCTCAAAAAATACAGTGAAAAATGTTATTTTGCCGCTGATTCCTATTTTTGAATTCACCAACTGTATGAGCAGTTGTCGCTCGTATTCTGAATAGGGTCGTTGTTTTTTTTCTTTTTATCACCGCTATCTATATTGAAAGCAAAATCAGGGTCCGTTGAAGCAAATTAGAAGTACCTTCACATACAGGTTGAAAAAGAACCACCTAGCTTTATTGAAAATCCTGAACCAGTATCACTTACTGAACACTCTTTATTTTTGGCGTAGATGGCGTAAGCATTTTAGTAAGTTTTTAGTATAGTTTCTAATTTAATTCTGTAGATATTACTGATAAACAAATCTCGAAATATGCATGGGATCACGTAAGTGTATACTGAGTTTTCGGTAAGTCAAGGATTTTGGTGACTTGGAATATGCTAAGCATTTGCTCAGCGTAAGCTGAGCACGTGACTATAAATTTCGACGCGAACTTATCTCGTAAGCAAAGGCTGAGTAAAGTCTGAGTACGCTCTATAATATTCAGCCTGAGTCTGTTCGCTAACTTATCAATATGAGGACCCCATTGAAGCTTTGCGTCAATAGTGATACCTAAGAATACAGTAGATTCTACAACTTCCAGTTTTTCATTTTTAACCTGTACATTGGTATTAAACTGTTTAACGTTAGGCAAGGTAAATTTAACACATTTGGTTTTTTTCTCGTTCAAGAGTAGGTTATTTGCAGTGAACCATTCAACTACCTTTGAGATCGCAATATTCACGTCGTCATAATTAGTGTCATATCTTTTCACTTTAAATAAAAATGATGTGTCATCTGCAAATAATACGATCTCATGGGCCTCTCTAACAAGTAAAGACAAATCATTAATGTACAGTGGCGTTCTTTAATGGAGTCATAGTTAAACTACTTAGCGCGTTACAATAGGGACTATGTTCCTATGAACATAGTTCAAACGATTTCTCACGCACACAAGCTTGTAGCCTCCTCTAAGAACATAATTTTGCTATGCGTCATCTCTTGGCTCCTTGGTGAAGTTTTTGTAGAACGCATTCACCCGACATTGCACTGTCCTCCACTCACCGCTGCTGTTGAGTCATATCAAACAATCGGTAATGTAAACATGACGTAGTGTATCTTTATTTTGTCGATCTTACTAGCGTTATGTATGGTCCAGCGGATAAGCACTGTCCTAGCAGGGAGAAAGGTTCACGGGTTCTAATCCCAGCAGAGTAATTTTTTTTTGTAATTTATTTTTGTTTTTAAAGCATTAACAACTATTTTCACACATAATATTACATTAATAATAATAATGTTACATTATTGTATCAGTGATAAAGTATTTGAATGAAACAAATATGAAATTCGACTAGGTAATTTTATTTCCTACTACCAAAATCACATTTTTTTTCTGCAACTTGATCACTTACAGTTTTATTAAGGTTATAGCTTAAGAATTCGTTTTCGTGAAGAAAAGAGTATTGAAGCTAAACCTCAACAAAAATTAATATTCAACTTGCACTACAAGGCAGTAGATATATACCTAGTTTATAATAACAAAAGAATAAGTTATAGATAAATATCACAATTTTACACATAAGAATATTTAATTAAACTTGTTAAGCCTTAGAATCGATGAACTCCATTTATCTTCCGTATGAATCCATTATTTTCATACATTTGCACCACACGCTGATTCATTGATAACTCGCGATCGTCCACAGCGCGGCCGAGATTACACGTTACCCTCATTCCGTAATGATTCACCCATCCTTGACTAAAACCAAAATAACAAGATTAATATAATAAGGAACAAAAACTATGCACCACTAATAAAATGCATTACAATAGTTAAGCTTATCATTTAGATGATATGTTTACGTTCTCAAAATAAATTTTAAATTTAAAAACAGTGTTAATATTAAGTAAACATTAGAATACTCACTGTAAGACCTGTCTCATTAGCAATTTGGGATATATTATATCCTATATTGTGCAGCGCAACAATACTCTGCCTCTCCTGCAAACTTATTATGTATTTGTATGCATGTCGAAAAAAGAAATCACAGTAAACTGCCGATAAAGTAAGAACACACGAGCACCTTCGCTTATGATCTAGCAATGACAAACAGGTTGCTCATGAACACCGAACCGAATGAATCTAAACTGCATTTAATTTTTGTATGGTATGGTCTATGACTATAAAAATGTTTGAAAACCAAAACATATCTAACAAAACTTCGTAGCTTTTAGGTGACAGTTAGGCTCGAACCCGCGCCTTGCTACAGCACGCAGACAGTGTTTCCGCTGCGCCGCTGCGCGTAGTGGGATATACGGTATACGTCATTTGTGTCCATGTGTGAGTACACGAGCAGCTGCAAGCGACTTGTTTTCTGCGTTTTGTATTGACTATGCCTCCATATATGAACGTGATAGTACAGGAGAAACAAGAATGGTCCTAAAATTGAACCCTGCGAGACGCCCATACAGACTGCGGACCCAGGTGATCTAGTGCCGTTAACCTCAACCTTCTGGATCCTATTACACAAATAAGATTCCAGAAGCCTAAGTACATTTTCTCTTATGCCATAGTGATGTAATTTTCTGATTAGAGTCTCATAGTGAACACAGTCAAAAGCCTTGGACAAATCACAGAAGACTCCAAGAGCATAATGTGAATCCTCCCAGGCCTCAAAAATGTGACGAATAAGCTCAACACCGGCATCGGTTGTTGAACGACCCCGTGTGAATTCAAATTGATTAATATTCATAAGTTTATTAGCGTAGAAGTGAGTAGTTATTTGATTAAGGATATTTTTTTCAAAAATTTTGCTTAGTACTGGTAGTATTGAAATAGGTCTAAAGTTGGTGGGGTCAGATGTACTACCAGCTTTAAACAGAGGAATTACTTTACTATGTTTCATCAAATCAGGAAACATACCACCATCGACACAACTATTGAAAATAAACACTAAATGTGGAGCAATACAATCTATTATACAATTTATTACTTTTACTGAAAGATCATCAAGGTCCGCAGTCTTTTTCATGTTTAACATTTTAAACGTTTTAAGAATGTCAACAATTCTTATGTGTGAAAAACTGAAATGAACCTTACTTTCACCTATTCCAATCAAACTTAAAATATACTCGTATTATGAAAAGAGAACTATCAATTCTACCCGAAATTCTTGTTTCTTAAACAAATATAATGTTTGTTCAGATGAAATCCCTGAAATATTTTAGAAGATAATTATTTGTTTCCTTAAAGGGAAGCAGAGATAATTTCGTTTAAAACAACATTTTTTTGAATAAAAAGAAGTATTTTTTCAACCAAAAATAACAAATGATTTGTTTGAAAAAGATCTGTTTTATTCTTTCTAGAGATTGTTGTTTTGAGTAAAAATAGTTGGTAGTATTGGTTGAAGCTTGAAGCTATTACACTGGAATTATATCAGATTACTTTAAAATTTATTAATTATCTTGAAATTAACACATGTTTGAAGAAGAACATTTATTTCTCAATTGAAAATTATAAATTATTTTAAATCAATTTATTATTTTATCTAAACAATAATTATGTATTTTAAATCAAAATCTTAATGTTTTCTAAGATCCAAAGTTTTAAAATTTTCTTCTAACTATTGATATTTTCCCTGAAGGCAAAATCAAATTCTGCTGACAAGAATACCATTTGTTTAATATAAAATTCACAAACTACATTGTATAAAATATGATTTTCCCTACAAAAAATACATTCAAGACACCTAAATCTCTTGGTGTAAGAAAACTCCCAAATCTTTTTTTACCGTGTAGCCTTTCCCTGTTTTTGTGAATTCCCACTTTCGCCCAATCACTAAACTTCAAGGAGTCATTAATTTTTAACGTCTTGGCTTTAAACACAATGTCAAATTCTTGCTTAGATAAACTGAGTACAGAGTTATAAAGTTTGTTAGGATCATCACTTTCAAATCTTAGATCTGGTAGTTTGGTGATCATATTACTTCTGTCACTAATAGGCACATATTTAATACCGATTGATATTTGATATTTGAGCCTTTCCACGAAGCGCATCAAAGGAAACTAGTTGGCCCGTGTGATCCGATGGGGTTCCTTACTTGAAACCGAATGACGTTTGACCAAACATTAATTACTCGAACACGTTAGCTCGATTGTTTACGAGACCTAAGAATCATAATCTATGGCTTACCACACTGATGCATCAAAATCTCGAAAATCGTATCCTCTAACGATCAATACATGTACCTAAACACGATATCCCGAAACATCGTCTGATGGAATTAAGTTTTAAGCATTATACTATTATTTTAATCTATGAAAAGGAAAAAAAAGAATCTTTGTCAGTATATTTTAAAATTTAAAAAGTTGCGTACTTATTCGTACATTCAGCTACCATGTGTACCTTAAGGCAATATATTAAACTTACTTTCAAGAGTAAACTATGTACTGTGAATTAAAACTATATAATTGTTGATCTTTAGTTTCATATAGTCCAATTTTTTTATTATGCGACAGTGTATTCAATCGCCGCGCCGACGCGGTTTTGTGGCAATCCTTTGTTGTTATTGTACTAAACAGATGGGAATATAGGCTGCCATTTGCATGAAATTGCAAACCTGATGTAGATTTTGGACTCTAAATTTTCCTGTATTCGATTCTCGGTTAGCTAATTTTTGTTGGAAAAGCATCTATTAATTTTCAGGTCTGGGTGTAGTTGTATGTGTCCCAAGTTATTTGGTACTCAGTAATGATTCTACCATTACACCATAATAATTCTACCAGTCTGTTTGAAAGGCTTCAATGGTATATTTTCGTATTAAAGTTCAATTTTTGAGCATAGTTTGATTTTCCCGCTAGGTTTACTAGTTCCATTCGTTCATTTCACTTTTGACAGTTCGTTTGGTGGTGCTCCTAATCGTTACAAATTCGATTTTTATTTTATCGATTACAGTTTTTGCAAAAAACAACTTTACTGCTTTTACCGCACAAAAATGCTAGATTTACTTAAAAATGCGTGTGCTAATGTGACGTTTGAAAACCGAGCGATTGTCATCGAAAAAACGAAAAAGAATATATTGTCCGACTCGATCGTGATGTTGCGTATGATTTGTATGTACCTACTACAGTCAAGAATTAATGATAATTGTTACTAAAGATTGAAGTAATGATTCCAGTTTATTTGGAGAGGAATATCCGATGATTCATGATAATAAATAATATTAAAGTATTTTAGTTTTATTTGCTAGATATGTATATGTTACCGTAGGATCATGAACTTTGTTAGTTTATAATGTTACTCGTGAGATTCTAAACTACCGAAAAATTGTGAACTGTATCTTAAAGTACGAGTGAATAGGCTTCTTCTGGGTGAGCTCGCTACATCCTCGACCACATCTTTGCCCTAAGCTATATTGTGGTCAAGAGCGAACCCATTTTTAATATAAAAAATAAAAAAAGATTACAATATAACTTGTTAATTTCCGTTAGTTTATAATCTTACCGCCCGAAACCATGAAACTATGAAAGAATTTATGTTAAACGAATGAAAGAACGAGCGGGTTCATAATCTGACGGTTTTTATTACTCATGAAATTGAGGAAATTGAGGTCGATCGTTCGTTGTGTCCTTATAGTTTTAACCCGTCAAAAATTTTATGAAACAATAAAAAAACACATTTAACCACAGAAGTACCGGACTGTTTGTTCAGCTTACAGCTAATTTTGTCCTATTTATAAATTAAAATAATAGTATAATGCTCAAAACTTAATTCCATCAGACGATGTTTCGGGATATCGTGTTTAGGTACATGTAGAGGATACGTTTTTCGAGATTTTGATGCATCGGTGTGGTAAGCCATAGAGCTTATGAATCTTAGGTCTCGTAAACAATCGAGCTAACGTGTTCGGGCAATTAATGTTTGGTCAAACGTCATTCGGTTTCAAGTAGGGAACCTCAATACAGCACATATTCTAGGCTAATGAATCAGAGGAAGCTAACTGGTACAAATTAAATTTAGTTACTCTAAATTTATGAACCTAGATGAAATATACATATTTGAGAGTAAGGGTTGTCAAGTCGTTTAATCTATGTATACGTTATTAAAGCAACAATAGTGAGGGAAACAACTCAACTTAAGTGGAATATAGATTTTACTGGATTTTGCGTTTCAGAGTCGGTCATAGCGTTGAAGAAGTTCTAACAGTCTGGCTGATCTCTAAAAACCTATGTATATCCTTCAGTTTCTTAGCCCGAGGAAATACGAAGTTTTCCTGAAGCTTACGCGGTTTAGAGCATGGAGTTACTGTTACAGAAAAGGAAACATTTTTGACCGTGTATACTACTACAACATACTGATCATTCGGTTTCCTTACAATCTTCGTATCTAACCTTAAGCTGCCAGAAAAAGGGGTTTCGGTCGCTGCTCTAACGCTTGTCATACCGAAAATCTTACTGTGTCCCACCATCATAATTCGATTCAACCTTTCGTCACCCTTGCCGATACATTTTATTTTTATTTTTGACGGGAGTGTTATTCTTATTACTTTTTGACATCCATTGTAATTATGAAATCGATAATGTAGGAATAAACGATCTATTCTAATAATGTATATATTACATATATTTGTATTAAGTATATATATTTATGCACCACCTACTACTTCTTATCTTGCTTCTGTTCTACCCTAAGGTTGCCTGGAAGAAATTGCTACCTAGCAATAAGGCCGCCTTGTTGTACACTATGTTTTATGTTCTGTTGATTTTGCTGTATGTCCTTGTGTGCAAATAAAGTATATTGTATTGTATTGTATTGTATGAGCCTGGCATTTTGACACCGATATACAAAAACTGTAACATGGTTTTCCGATCAGCATTGACTTTTCGAGCAACGTTTTGGGACATACACGAAACCGTTGCACCAGCACCGTCAATCGACAGACACAAATCTGATCCAAGTGACCGTACAAGGTTATAACCACAACCTTTCATCATTAGAGGAACACTGTCGTGTTAAACACCCAGTTTCGCGAAACTTGTTTGTTTAATCAACGCGTTATTTCCCTACGTTAATCTATAAATGCTTCTCCAGGATTGTGCCGTCAATGTTCACTATATTTCATTTGGACTAGAACTAGAAATGCACATAGTTTTGCAGTCATGGTAATAAACTACTTAGCTCTAGAGTTATTTCAGATTTAGTCAAAATTTGAAAATGAGGCTTGTAATGAGATTTACAAGAGCGCTCTATTCGCCTATTCTTCTCTGGGAAAGATGACCTTAGGAGTAGAGTCAGTAGAACGAATATGTATGAATGTATTTAAATCTTTTATTGTAACTTGACCTATTTTAGGTAACATCCTGAATGTTCCATCGTCGACCTCATCTATGATCGTGGTCAAGATTGTGGTCAAGAGTTAACCCGTCTCATATTTATAAAGGAAAATCCATGAAATAAATCTATTTCGACCTTGACTTTTGGCGATTGTGGAAACCTTTCGTCGATTCAGATGCCTTTTTAACTCGACAGGTTTCGGTAGTATGTTATATCTTCTGACATTGGGTACACTTGACTAGAGGTTTGGGACAGTTGGAATATGGCCAGCTTCTTTGCAGTTATAACTAATAAGCCTGGTTCTTCTGTCTATTGTTGGACCTACTTTCAGAAGTGGCTCCAGATTTGTGCTTTAAATTAGGCTTCTGCGTAAGTAAAAATTCAAAAGTTGATCTGGTTTAACGCATCGTAAATCTAGTGTGCTTAACTTATTTTTTTTCGATCGCCGATACTGTGGATGATGCGTGCCTACCCGTTATTTTACACTTATTTAAAAGAGCAAATTTCTAACAAAAGTTAAATAAATAAACGCTACACACTCTGAGCCCACATCAAGGTTTTCCCTTGTGTCGTAGGTCTCTCTGAATATACATAAAAACAAACAAACACCCATGACCCGAGAACATCATTTTCTTTTTACACGAATATTTGCCCCGACTGGGAATCGAACCCAGGACCCGTCGATCAATTCAAACTCTCATACCAAGTCTTAGCGAGTCCCGTTAATTTTTGCTTGGTAAATGGACGGTCATCTTCTCATCCCAGCCATAAACCAATGCACATTTATTGATCGAATTTGACGGCTGAGATGGTAGCAAATCTTTTATAGACTTTGCAATTTGTAACAAGTCATTAGTTGAAAAATGAAGGGCTACATGACCTTTTATCCTGGTGTCCGGCGCTCGCAGAGTCCCGCGCGTTGCGTCCCTCTAGCCTAGCGCCATCGCTGCTTAGACCACGCTGCTCGCTCCGCCGACCACGCCGCTCGCTCCGCTGACCACGCTGCTCGCTCCGTCGACCACGCCGCTCGCTCCGCTAACCACGCCGCTCGCTCCGCTTACCACGCCGCCCGCTCCGCTGCCTTCGATGCCCGCCATCTCGCGCTCTCTCCAGACCCCGTTCCAGCCGGCGTACCCGCTCCCGCAGGCAGCGGTTGCGACCGCGGCCGCGGACTCTCCTTTGGCTGCGAGCACCCAAAGTGCGGCAGGAGCCGCGCGTATTCCCTGCTGCCTGCCACGTTCTGAAACTCACAAAAAAAAAAAACGCAAACCTCCATTCTAACTGCTTATAAAACTACATTTACGTTATGAATGTATTCAATGTAGAACAAAAACAACAAAATTAAAACTAGAAAAAAAAACAATCAAAATATATAAGGAATTCATAAAAGTATTCATATCTTCAAAACGGCTACTCCTAGCGCAAAAATAATCTTTCGAACCTCCTTTAAGAAACCCCTACACAGAGTTCGAGTAATCCGGTGCCACCATATTTGATTCCGTCGGTTACAGTTTTGTTCTCGATCATAGATTGAATGTACCTAGGTAGAGAGAAAAAGACATCGATAACGAAATTCTATGTAAAAGAAGGACTATTCTACCAATTGCACATAATAGCTGTAAAAACAGCTCTTACAAAACATAGATTTTTAAAAATAACTAAAAATAGTTAACCATCTACCTTCATAACGATTCCCTTTTATGAAAGATCGGTTATTGCCGTTGTATCTAATTAATCATGAAATATCTACATCAAAAGGGTTTCCTTTAAAACAATTACGGCGTGTTACTTACGCGTTTATGCGTTGTCCATCTCCGCTTCTGAGGTGTAGAACGAGCATCAATCCAAAGGAAACACCAGTCCTCTTAAAACGTATATTTCCTCTTCATGGTAATGTACAATTTAATTATATTTTAGATCTCACTATTTTAACGGACACTTCCGTAAACTACACTTTCTAAGGACACGACTACTCTCCTCAACTGCCAGGCAACGAATGTCCCCGTCAGCCAAACTCCCCTTCCCTTTTTGAATTTTGCATGAAGTTAGCCACTAAACTTTGCTACTGTTTTGTCTGTCAGTAGTTGTACCGGAAAAAGTCATTCACCGAACTATTCAATTCAAGTTAAACACTCAAAAATATTTTCAAAAAGTGCAAAAATTGCTAAAATATGTAACGAAACCTTACACATCCAACGTCACCATTCCAAATAAAATAAAAAGTTAAAAATAGAAACATCACTAAAATCAAAAAGGTTGCCGAACTCTGGCTTGGGGTAAGTGCGCCATACTACTACAGTTTAGGCGCACTTTCCCCTCACTTGATTATTTTAAGGACATAAATTTAAATTGTTAAAAAAACATTTATTATCCTATTTAGGTGTAAAATACATACACAGATTTAAAGAAGTACATCTAAACTTTGTACTTACCTCGTTGGTTTGCCGCAAAACATAAAACTTTTTAAAAGATTTGGCTGGATTTATAACACGAGTAATCTCCGATCCCACGTGTAAATGACACTCAAACTAAAATGGCGGATATGTCAAGTTACGGTGAACAGAGCCATCTGTGATTGTTATCTGGAACTATATTTTAGTTTCGTTCGTGAATTTAAGATGGCGTTAGTTGTATAAATTGTTTAGTTTTCGATATTTTAAAGGGTGGCGCGCTTACCCCGTTGCGTTGGGGCACTTACCCCGGCTGACCTTAACTTGCTGTGAAGGAGAGGGAAATCGCATCGCAGGGGAAATCTGCCCCGGCATAAAAAAGAGGGATATTATACCTAGGCTTAACGAATGTACCTATATATTTTTCTGTATGTCTATCTGTGGCAAACTAAGAACCATCTCAATTAAATCACTCAAAAATTGTAACGATGAATGTCGTGCCCAACTGTTTCTTAATTTGCGTCTAGATGACGTTATTTCGGATTTTTTTCAACAGTCCAGTAATTTTTTTTTTATCATTTTCAGGGAGCCATCATAAACACTACCTTGATAATCGGCGTAACTATGTACCAACTGATTCATGGTCTTTTTTAAATAATGTACGTTTTACTTGATTTTACCTTCTGAATTGTACGAACTTAATATTTTTGCACCATTTGTAAAAATCCTTTGCTGATTTGTCATTATTTATGTAATTTTTTTGTGAAAATTGTTTATTTACTCATTAAAATGTGTTAATGTTAGTTGTATATTTAATTGTTTTTTTGTCTTTTTTCACGTCGAAAGGACCAAAGCACCAAACTGTTCCTTTGTTGATGTATGTACAGTCAACAGCACATCAGGTTACCACAAACTGTAAACTTTCCCCAATGGATAGTTAACTCTAATGCTTCAAGATAAAATTGAAAATCGAATGAAGAAATTTGTCAGTTTTGGATAGCATGATGTGCCGTTGTCCCTGTACATACAAAAGGACAACCTTTTTTTTAATTTACATAAGATACCTACGGTTATTTCCATCTTTTGCTCCTGAAGTATTTCTCCCAGGGGTAATACATTTCCAAGTATTTCTACTAGTACATTTTGTAAGATGTCTCAGAAATGAAACCACTCAGTTGTTCCAAACTTATATTCCTCCAAACTTATTATGATCAATGCGATTGCCAAAACTTATTATGATCAATACTGATTGCCAAAACTTATTATTTCCAAACTTATTAGAGCAATTCTAAACTTATTAGTTCAACTCCAAACTTATTAAATTAGTTCCAAACTTATTAGATCAATTCTAAACTTATTAAATCAACTCCAAACTTATTAAATTAGTTTCAAACTTATTAAAATTACTGTGAGACAACTGAACGACTAGGCTGCTCAATCGAGAATGCCCCCCACTTCCCAAGTACCTGGCTTTTATACCCGATACGTTTTAGTGTTGCCAGTTTAAAAACATTAAAAGGTGCGAAATGGGTGTAAAATGCAGGAAACCTTACACTCGTCCATCCTGATAGCGTGTATGCCCTCATACACGTACCAGGTGGAACCTTACACTTGGCGAATTTAGGGCTCTCTCGTATCGGCAACTTATTTCCATTAAAAGTTTAACAATCAAGTCTGTATATAATGTAAATAAGAATCTAACAAAATTTAATATTTCTGAGTGTATATGTAATTTTACATTAGTATACATAATTTTATTTATAATGATGTCTGAACCAAAACTTCAAACGCTATAACATCAATTTCCTATATTATGATTATCACTTCTCATAATAAGTACTAACTTTCCATAGAATAATACAAACTCAAACACTGTAATATCAATATCTCATAGGTACTACATTCAGTTTTACATTTTACATTAAATAACTTCTTATAATATAAACACTTCTTTTTCATACTCTTCTTTTTCATACTACAATACTAACTTCTAAAATTCTTGAACGGCTTATCAATATCAAACTGACTAATTATTAGGTACAATTTTAATTTTCTCATACTCAAATACCAAATCTAATACTATAATATTAACTTTTATTACATTAGTAGTTTCTGCAGTATTCCCGTATACATTATCTTTTCTAATTTGATTACTATTTTTCTGGCACACTATTTTACTTCTGTATCTTTGACTTTTTGGTTTATTGTCTTAATCTCTAACCTCAAACGTGATATCTAGTCTCTAACCTCTAACCTGACTGTGCTATAGGCTGGGACAATATTTCATCTAACCTGATTATAGATAATAAAAATTGTTTTAGTTTCTCCCATAACCCATATAATGTAATCTCTCATTTATCAATGGTACCTTTAATTCAATTCATCCTATTTTTAAAGAGGCGATAAATGTAGTGTAAATAACTACAGACTCATAACTGTACTGCCAGCTTACCAAAAATTCTTGAACGGCTTATCAATATCAAACTGACTAATTATTTACAAAAAAAACAACCCTCTTTCTCTAATTCAATATGGTTTTGGAGTTGGTAAATCCACTTCCGATGCAGTCCATGAGCTCACAAACTACATAGTCCATAACCTAGATAATAAAAATAAAACAATAGCCATTTTTTCAGACCTTACCAAAGTCTTTGATACCGTGTCTGTACCTTTACTCTTAGGCAAATTGGAAAATTTAGGCATTAGAGGGTTACAACTTCAACTTTTTCGCGAATACTTGTCGGAGCGCACTCAATGTGTCAAAATAAATGACAAATGTAGTAACGATCTCTCTATTTGTTACGGAAGGCCACAGGGAAGCATATCGGGTCCCACTTTATTTCTTATTTATATAAATAGCCTTTGTCAACTCCAACTATCAAATGGTAGAATATTAGCATTCGCAGATGACACCGCCCTTCTTTTTAGTGCAAACCTTGGGAGGATGTATATTATCATGTTCAAATCGGTCTTAACACTACCACAGAATGGATATCCCAAAATAAACTTTCTCTCAGCCCTACTAAATCTAAATATATCGCTTTCACGTTTAAAAAAAATCAAATCAAATGTCAACTTCTAACTCAAGCATTGCTCATAATTGCTTATACCCCCATATAAATTGTTCCTGTACCAAACTTGAAAAGACTCTTACATACATATAAATACCTTGGAATTCTTATTGATTCAAAGCTCACCTTTCAACCCTACATTGATCTTCTTTCTGGAAGAATTCACAAATTAATCTTTGTTTTCAAAACTCTTCGATATATAATTACTGATCTCAAAGTTCTGAAATCAATATATATTTCTATCTGACAATCTCTTATTATTTGTATAACCTCCTGGGGTGGCGCGCACAAAATTAACCTGATCAAATTAGAACGAGCCTAGAGAGCGATCCTGAAAGTAATCCACTTCCTACCCTTTAGAACTCCCACTAACTCACTTTTTCAAAATTGTAAAGTCTTGACAGTAGGTAAGACAACTTTTTATATTGTTACGGTTATCAAGCAAAACTCCTACCTGCCATATGATGCTGTTGCTAACGTCTCTAAACGTATAAATGTATGTCCTCACACACACACACACACACACACACACACACAAACACACACACACATATATATAATTATTTTAGTCTTAAGTTTAGGAAATTGTTACGACAGTTTAAAATTTTATTACCTACTTAATTCTTAATGAGGATTATTTTTCCCAATTTCAGTTGTCAACTAGTTAATTTTAAGCTACGGGGGGGTCCCTGGAGACCTGCAATACAGGTTTTGACCTAGCGCAGGCTCCAGTCTCCTCCCTTTCCACCTGTTATAATTTTATATGAGCAAACTGTAATGTGAAGAAATAAACGATATTATTATTTTCAAATTTGAAATAGTTTTGTTTGGAATCGGGTAAAAATTTGTCAGTCGTCAAAAAATTCTGGATGAAAATGGTTTTTCTTCTTTTTGATTGTTGCGAATAAATGTAAAATTATAGTGAACGTCTATTTCGTTCCGGTCGTGCTACTGTTATTATGATCTCTTAATCAATTACTGCTGATATTTCTCATCAACTTGATGGATTGATTTCTGGCCCCATATCTGGACTTCCTCGTTTTAATACAACAAAATTCTCAGTTTTTTTTTTGTTATGTTTTTTTTGTGTTTTTTTTATGTGTTTTTTTATGTTTTTATTTTTTATTCTTAGGGTCTGAATAAACGGAGAGAGGCCTTTGCCCAGCAGTGGGACACATAACGGCTGCATAAGATAAGATAAGGGTCTGAATATTAGACCCTGTCCCGAACAATAAAGGCCGGTGTCGGCCGTACCCTGTGTACGTTGCTCCCGGCGTGTGCTGTTCAGCTCGAATTTACGACCAAAACCTTAATCATCACACCACATCGTGCGGAGGTCGCCTCGTCGTTCTTCAGATAACAAGTTTAATTACTGACTATAGATTTTACTCAAAAATTTAATTTAATTTTGTTACCGCAGATCCCGTTATGCCTACGCTGCGCAGCATAGTTTACTGCGTCCAAGGACACTCCTTTTCGGCATGTTACTAGAATTGCTATTTTTCCACGTCCCTATTTCCCTAGTATCCCACGACGACTTTACCCTTCTGTTTTTTTAAAAATAAATATTCCTTAAATATTGTTTACTGAATTACTCTTTTTTTTAAAATTTAATATATATTTTGGTTAAACTTACGGTTGTGTTTTAATTAACGTGGCGGGTCAAGCCTCCGCTTGTCCCTCGATAAGCGGAGGTCCGTCACACTAAATTTCTCGCTCTGCATTAGCAAATCGAACATTACTCGTACCATACTAACTTTTGCTATTCTTGTAGTTTCATACTAACTTCACTTGAAAGTCCTATTTATTCTCGTCCTATCGCCGGCTCTCTCCTGTCACCCAAGGTGGCTACGGTGTGCTCTGCGACGACAATTCCGTACTTTGGCTCCATTGCTCACGTCCAAGACTCTGCACCACCTGGCCGTAGCCCCTCGGCTACCGGCCCGGCTTGCCTCACGCCGCCCGCTGCGGCACCCTGCACCCCCTTCACCAACCTCGACTGCGCCTCACACCGCCCGCTGCGGCGCCTTGCACATCCTTCACCAACCCCGACTGCGCCCCACGCCGCTCGCTGCGTCGCCCCGCCGACCACGCCGCTCGCCATCTCGTGCCTTCACCGGATCCCGCTCCAGCCGGCGCACCTGCTCCCGCCTTTCGTTCCAGAACACGCTTCCGCCATCGCAGGCAGCGGCCGCGACCACAGTTGCCCGCCGACCGCGACCGCGGACGGGGACGCTCCCTCGGCTGCGAGTCTCCAAACTGCGGCAGGAGTCGCGCAAGCCAACGGTTGCCCGTCATACGTTCTGAAACCCACAACAAAAAAAACAAAACGCAAATCTCCATTCTATCTGCTAATAAAATTACAGTTACGTTACGAATGTATTCAATCTAGAACAAACTGTAGTGTAGGTAGGGTAGGTACTAAATGTAACTAGTATATTAAATAATATCTTCAAATAACATCAGGTAACATTTCAAGATCGGTTCCATACAAGGAGTCCACGTGCCTTCTTATATGGAATGGAATATATAAATAATATCAAATTAATTCAGTAATATCATATTAGATTTACAGAAGCTTGACACCATTTTCGTGCCTCCATCCATAACATGTAACACGAATCCTACCTACGTAATAATTAGCATTTAAGCTCCACTTAGTAGTTAACCAGTTTCGGTGTCTTATCAAAATGTATAAGGAATTTATAAAAGTGGTCATATCTTCAAAACGGCTACTCCTAGCGCGAAAATAACCAGTTTTCGGGCCCCCTTTTAGAAACCCCTGCAAACAGTTCGAGTAATCCGGCGCCACCATATTGGATTCCCTCGGTAATAGTTTTGTTCCCGATCATAGATTGAATGTAGGTAGAGAGAAAATTTCAAAGCACTAATAATTATTGTTCAAAAATGTACGTTTACCTGTGTACAGGTACCCAGTTGGTGGCTTAAGACATCGATGACGTCATTCTATTGAAAAGAAGGACTATTCTACTAATTGCACCTAATAGCTGTAAAAATAGCTCTGCCAAAATATAGAATTTTAAAAATAACTAAAAATAGTTAACCATCTACCTTCATAACGATTCCCTTTTACGATAGATCGGTTATTGCCGTTGTATCTAATTAATCATGAAATATCTACATCAAAAGGGTTTCATTTGAAACAATTAAGGCGTGTTACTTACGCGTTTATGCGTTGTCCATCCCCGCTTCTGAGGTGTAAGATGTCTCAGAAATGAAACCACTCAGTTGTTCCAAACTTATATTCCTCCAAACTTATTATGATCAATGCGATTGCCAAAACTTATTATGATCAATACTGATTGCCAAAACTTATTATTTCCAAACTTATTAGAGCAATTCTAAACTTATTAGTTCAACTCCAAACTTATTAGATCAATTCTAAACTTATTAAATCAACTCCAAACTTATTAAATTAGTTTCAAACTTATTAAAATTACTGTGAGACAACTGAACGACTAGGCTGCTCAATCGAGAATGCCCCCCACTTTTTTTTTTTTTTTGAATGACTATGCTGTTGGCCGCTGATGGCCTTGACAGCTTCACCGAGCAAGTGGTGAGCGCAGATGGCTCTCAACCCAAAATTTTAAGTAACAGGCCTAAGGGTGCCCCCTGTGGGGCTCGAACCTCGGCTTAGGGCGTTACTGCGAGGGAACCGTCGGACATACGTTTGTGGAGAGAAGCGGCCGGGTACGTACCGGTACCGCGAATCGGGGCGGTGCCCCCCACTTCCCAAGTACCTGGCTTTTATACCCGATACGTTTTAGTGTTGCCAGTTTAAAAACATTAAAAGGTGCGAAATGGGTGTAAAATGCAGGAAACCTTACAATTTCAACATGCTGTATAATGTCCTTGGTACTTTCAGGAATAAAAGTCTTAGTTAAAAATAATGTTTATAATTTTATTTTCTATTGTCACTTCAAAACAAAACTGAAAAACCTATTCATTTTCTCTTCAAAACAAAACTGAAAAACCTATTCATTTTCTCTTGAAAACAAAACTGAAAACCTATTCATTGTTAATGCGCTTTATACACATCGGTACTAAAACATAATGCTTTCGAAAACCTAGATCTTGAAGCTTCATGAAATGAAATGAAATGAAATCATGTTTATTGCTAAGGTTAAACCTACGATACAATGACTAAATTAACAGTAAAAAGTAAGAACTAGATTAACCTAAGCAAAAGGAGCCAAGCTCAGCATTGTGCTGTACAACAAATTGTACGGCGCTGGTTTTCAGCTTGACCCTGTTTGGCCGGTCGGCCGCTGCAGTTACTTAAAAATAATAATATAAACATTAATAACAAAAATTATAACATAAGTATATGATCAAACATTAACTACCTTTCAGTGTATAAATATTACACTAAACAAAAGAGAAAACAGTAATAATATAATTTTACGCATTATCTGGGTGGGTGCTGCTAGCAATTTGTATAATAGCATTAGTGATGACGACTGTATTTGGTCGTTCTGCGTAACTGTGTCACATACGCTTGACTCCCTCCGGAATTCGGTTTCGGTTTGCGTGCTGCGATCGGCAGTTTCAAATCCGGTTTCGGTTTGCGTGCTGCGTTCGGCAGTTTCAAATTTTTTTTGCGTCTCCACACATCGATACAGGTCGAGCGTAGAATTGAAACTACGTAATTGTGACTGATCTTCTGGAACAGCATAATAATATCCCATAGTCTGACACTCACTGTTTGAATGTTCCATTTTCTTCACACCTTTTTTTCCGTTTTTATATAATGTCTACTAAGTACTCTTACTATCAAATGACGAAATAAAATGACCTTAAAATAAAACAAACGAAATAAACTTCTCCCAAAAAAGAACTTCAGTTTGAATTATATTCTTTATTCAAATTGTAAAACGGCCTGCATTTTCAATTTTTATAAAAAGTGGCCTACAACAATTTCTCCATAAATTAATTGCAGCTGTGCATCTTGTATATCTTCATCTTTCATAACATATCTATGCAATCTCTTCCTGCCTTGCTTTTTGTTTGTGGATTTGTGTTCATATAATAACGCATTAGTGTGTAGACATTTTAACATTTCTAATAAATTGGGATGTTTCTTTTTCAATTCCTTATTTATCTTTGCATGCCACGATTCTGCAAAATTTGTTGTCCTATGCCTTTCTCCAAATACATTCCACATATGTATAAATTCTTCTTTCTTAAGCCAAAATTTTCAAAATATTTTATAAATGACGCAAAACGATCGTCCTCTTTTATTTCATTTTTTATATACATATATCCAGCCGTTATGAATATACTCTATAGGCAGCAGTGGTAGAACATTTATTAATGATACTATACGAAATCCTTTATCTTTTAGCAGTCTTAGTTTTTTGGCTTGTCTTTTTATCCATTTCACAAAATGGAAGTAGCATCCTTTTAGTATCAAATTTGGGTAAACAGTTGTAATTTCCGTCTTGGTTGCCTTTTCAAAATCCATAGCTATTTTTTCTGGATTCCAATTAGGAATACATGACCTTAAAAGTCGAAAAAGTGTTGTGTAGGTAGTTTTTTTTTATCACTTAGAAGAGCAAATACTAAAGGTACGATGCTAGTTACATCAGCAGAACTTCCGAGATCCCCATGGATTGTAAATATTTGGCAAAAAGGAACGGGACACGAAAAAAATGTTCCGTCGCAAAAAAAATGTACAAGTTTTGCCATTTTATCTATTCCAAATTTTGTTGCGAAAATTAGTATGCGTGTATTGTTATAATAATAATCTGCAATTTTAAATGACTCGAACTCGGGAGGGACTTTAACTTCACCCACGTTTTTGAACATGATTTTTTCTAAGCCAATTCCTTTATTTCTAGCATTATACCACGTACTTTTAATACACTCAAAGCCGGGTATATTGTCCCTTACTTCGACATCCTTAGTAAATGCTATCATTTCATTATATAATGTAGGCACAGGTTTCTCAAAACGTAATGCTTCTTTTTTGTATTCATGTTGCAATAAGGCCGCTTCATTTTTTTTAATCAGGTTCACAATAGGCTGAATGTAATTTAAATTTTATAACACGCTCTTCCTGCAACAAAGCAAAGGGTTCCTTGTTGAATACGGAACTCTAAAAAGTACTTACCACCGACTCGGTGTTTTTCTCACGGAATTAGCTAGTGATTTCCCGAAAGATCTGGTGCAGTATGGATTTCCGCAAAGTAACGCCTGTTTCCATTAGCTACTAAAAAGTACTTACTTTTGTGGTTAAGCTTCCAACACATTTATTTTTTGTATTTTTTGCACATTTCCAATATTGAGCTTCCGTAGTATATTGTGTTTTAAAATGGTACTGATGCCCTCTATAGAGCAAAGATTTGCCCCTCCCTCTTTTCAAATATAGTCCTAGTTGTTATGGAAACCAAGCTGCATTTTATGATAGGAACAAGCCACTTTGCAAATTGATAGAAGGGACTATAATAAAATATTTGACCCGAGGATAAACGAGATTCACCCATTTGGAACAGAGATGGCGCCACTTACACGATTTTTTATTTTTTAAATTCTCAATCCTGAATGGATGCTCCGATTTACATAATGAAGGTGTCAATCGACAGGAAATTAATTGATTTATTCTAAAAAAAATAAAAAAGCGCCCTTAAATAAATATAAGATAAAAAAAAAACTGGAATAAATATATATAAAGTGTTTTTTTTTGTATTAACGAAATTTTTTGAACAGTGTGTAAGGAAATGGAAGTTTTTATTTATATACATATTGTCACGCAATCATTTACACGTTTTGCGCAAAAAACCGTTACTCAATATCTTGTCTCGTTACAAATTTATTGAAGAATTACCGCTGTCGTCCGCAAGACTTTGTCCGAGTATAATTCGTTAAAATGAAAATATTTTCTCTTCCCGTCATCCGATGTTTATAAAACTTGTACCAATTTGTAAATCGCTCTCAATCAGTCAATATTCCAGAAATAACATGCCTATTTTAACCTAAGTTAGGTATATATATTAACCTATAGCCAGACAGACGTACGAAATTCTAATGATTGTTTTGTTTCTATAAAGATCCTATAAGTTTACTATTTTTTCTTCAAATCATTCTATGTTCTTAGGGTTGTTATAATTCCCAATATTTTTAAACGAGCAATTCTTGTATCTTATACTTTAAACGAGCTATTCTTGTATATAAATATATATATATTTTTAGGATCTCGGAAACGGCTCCAACGATTTTCTTGAAATTTGGTATGTAGGTTGATTCGGGGGCAAAAAGTCGATCTGGCTAGGTTTCATTTAAAAAAAAAACCGTGCGAAACTCGGTCACCCAGGTACTATAAATATATATATATATTTAGGATCTCGGAAACGGCTCCAACGATTTTCATGAAATTTGGTATGTAGGTTGACTCGGGGGCGAAAAATCGATCTAGCTAGGTTTCATTTAAAAAAATACCGTCACCCAGGTACTTTTATTTATTTACATTGTGTTGATACTGGCGCCACAAGTGCACCTCATGCATTGATAATTAAACTAATTATCTTCCATTTCAAAGGTGCTGGAAACCCTGAAAATAAGGTCGCTATTAGTATAAAATACCAAAATAATAATAATATTAGGTAAATGTAAAATAGTTTTAGAACTGATATTTTACTTACGTTTTGTTGTCACATTGGCCTTTGCACGTTTTACACTGTAACGTGCAAGGAAGACCTACGCGTCGGCAGCCACAACGCATCGAGTTGCAGCTCAATTTACAGCCACAATTATCAAAAAAGCTTAATTCGGGCCAAATTGGAGTGGCTTTGAACCATAGAGGAGCGGTGCATAAAATATTTACTGTTTTGGGTAAGAATCCGTTAAAAATGTCTTACGTTAGTGATAAAAAGCGAACCGATAAAACAATTGCTTACTTTTTTAGGCCCTGAAATGTCAAGTGCTCTACGGGGCTTCCATGCCTTTACAGGGTGTGACACGACTTCATATTTTGATACAAAAGGAAAAAAAACTTGTTTTAAAACTTGGATGTCACACCCTGAGACAACCACCGCTTTTGCTGGCATGTCAATTCCTGCAGAAATACTTTCTGAAGAAGTAATGGGTCATTTGGAGCGGTTCGTTTATATATGATTTGTTATTGTATGAGGTATATTATATAACTATCTCACACGTTATCAGCTGATTACTTTTTTTTGCAGATTCACTTGCAGGCTATACGACGTGCAAACCAAACATTCAACGGTAAATGAGGTTCGGCAAGATTTGTTTTCAAGTAAAAACAGGATGGTGACGAACCTGCCCCCTACTTCCGCTGCCCTTAAACAGCATGCCTTACGTGCAGCGTTTCAAGCGGGCCATATTTGGGGCAACGCGTTAGATTTAGACGCATCAACCCCAAGTCCATCTGTCTGGGGATGGCACAATGTTGATGGAAAATGGACTCCTCTATGGTTCAAAACCACTCCAATTTGGCCCGAATTAAGCTTTTTTGATAATTGTGGCTGTAAATTGAGCTGCAACTCGATGCGTTGTGGCTGCCGACGCGTAGGTCTTCCTTGCACGTTACAGTGTAAAACGTGCAAAGGCCAATGTGACAACAAAACGTAAGTAAAATATCAGTTCTAAAACTATTTTACATTTACCTAATATTACTATTATTATTTTGGTATTTTATACTAATAGCGACCTTATTTTCAGGGTTTCCAGCACCTTTGAAATGGAAGATAATTAGTTTAATTATCAATGCATGAGGTGCACTTGTGGCGCCAGTATCAACACAATGTAAATAAATAAAAGTACCTGGGTGACGGTATTTTTTTAAATGAAACCTAGCTAGATCGATTTTTCGCCCCCGAATCAACCTACATACCAAATTTCATGAAAACTATTGGAGCCGTTTCCGAGATCCTAAATATATATATATTTATAGTACCAGGGTGACCGAGCTTCGCACGGTTATTTTTTTTTAATGAAACCTAGCCAGATCGACTTTTTGCCCCTGAATCAACCTACATACCAAAATTCAAGAAAATCGTTGGAGCCGTTTCCGAGATCCTAAAAATATATATATATATATATTTATATACAAGAACAGCTCGTTTAAAGTATAAGATACAAGAATTGCTCGTTTAAATATATTGGGAATTATAACAACCCTAAGAACATAGAATGATTTGAAGAAAAAATAGTAAACTTATAGGATCTTTATAGAAACAAAACAATCATTAGAATTTCGTACGTCTGTCTGGCTATAGGTTAATATATATATACCTAACTTAGGTTAAAATAGGTATGTTATTTCTGGAATATTGACTGATTGAGAGCGATTTACAAATTGGTACAAGTTTTATAAACATCGGATGACGGGAAGAGAAAATATTTTCATTTTAACGAATTATACTCGGACAAAGTCTTGCGGACGACAGCGGTAATTCTTCAATAAATTTGTAACGAGACAAGATATTGAGTAACGGTTTTTTGCGCAAAACGTGTAAATGATTGCGTGACAATATGTATATAAATAAAAACTTCCATTTCCTTACACACTGTTCAAAAAATTTCGTTAATACAAAAAAAAAACCACTTTTTATTTAGGTATATTTATTCCAGTTTTTTTTATCTTATATTTATTTTAGGGCGCTTTTTTATTTTTTTTAGAATAAATCAATTAATTTCCTGTCGATTGACACCTTCATTATGCAAATCGGAGCATCCATTCAGGATTGAGATTTTTTTTTTTAAAAATCGAGTAAGTGGCGCCATCTCTGTTCCAAATGGGGGAATCTCGTTTATCCTCGGGTCAAATCCTTTACATTGATCCCTACTATCACTATGCAAAGCGGCATATTCCTATCATTAAATGCAGCATCCTGGAAAAAAATGGTCATAACAACTAGGACTATAAAGTTTGGAAATTAGAAAGCCGCTAAACAACGGATGATAATTTGGCCCGCTACAAGTATCTTAGGAATCGTTGTAGTCGTCTGTGTAGAGATGCCAAAAGACGTCACATTCATAAGTCGATAGACTCATGTGAACCAGCGCAAGTCTGGAAATTTCTGAGATCACTTGGTATCGGCAAATCCTCAGTCCCTTGTGATGGTGCTATTGATTTAAATGCTCTGAATAGGCACTTTTCTCTCCCTCCTGTAGTGCTTGATGACTGCATGAGGGCGAGAACTGTTGCTAGTCTTCAGAGCCAACCTTTACCAACGTGCTCATCCTTCTATTTCAAAACAGTAGGCGAAGTGGATGTTAGGAAACACATTATTTCTATTTCTTCGACTGCTGTGGGCAATGATCAGGTTTGTTCCCGAATGATATCCCTTATCCTTCCTGAACTATTGTCAGTATTGACTCACATTTTCAACTTCTCCCTGTCAAGTAGTTCATTCCCTGAGGCATGGAAACGTGCCTTCATCATCCCTCTCCCTAAAACTCCTAATCCATCATCACTATCACACTTTAGACCTATTTCTATTTTACCTTTCCTTTCCAAAGTCCTCGAACACATTGTCCACAAGCAGCTCACTGACTTTATTTCTTCTAACAATCTTCTTTCCCCTCTCCAATCTGGATTCCGCACTGGTCACAGCACTGTAACGGCTCTTCTGAAAGTCACAGATGACTTTCGACTTGCTATGGAAAATAAATCTCTGACTGTCCTTAACCTGCTTGCTTGATTTCAGTTGCGCGTTTAATTCAGTAGACTTTGATGTTCTCCTTGCAGTTCTTCGTTCTCTTAATATGTCCTCTTCCGCCATTGTCTGGTTTAACTCTTATCTTCGTGGTCGCTCGCAGCGGGTCCGCTCTGACGAGGCATACTCAGACTGGTGTGACCTTGTTGCGGGTGTCCCACAGGGTGGCGTACTTTCCCCTTTACTCTTCTCTGTTTTTATTAACACAGTCACCTCAGTGATTTCCTCGAGCTTCCATCTCTATGCAGACGACTTACAACTTTACCGTCACTTCAATCTCGCTGATGTCGATACGGCTATCACAGAGCTTAATGCGGATTTACAACGCATATGCGATTGGGCGGTGTCCTTTGGGCTACTGGTCAATCCCAAAAAATCTGTGGCAATGATCATCGGCAGCAGTTATATGTGTAAGCAATTGGATAACAATAATTTACCATCTATCATTTACAACGGTACCCCCATTGCTTACACCAACACAGCAAAAAATCTGGGCATTACTTTGGACTCAAACTTATCGTGGACAGCACAAGTAAATGACTTAAGCCGTAGAATCCATTATTCGTTTCACTCCCTCAAGCGCCTCCAAAACTTCTTACCCTTAACTACTAAGATCACGTTGGCACAAACTCTACTTCTTCCCGTCTTAGACTACGCCGACTCTTGTTACCTTGACGTCACTGAGGAGCTTTTGAATAAACTTGAGCGGCTTCAAAATCTCTGTATCCGATTTATTTTTGGTCTACGAAAGTATGACCATGTCTCTGAATTTCGAAAGCAGCTCAAGTGGCTCCCAATCCGCCTTCGACGGAACACTCATATATTGTCTTCCCTTTTTAACGTTCTTTTTAACCCCCGTGCCCCTAGCTATCTTCGGGAACGTTTCAACTTTTCTCGTCCTCAGGACTTACCCTGTCGCTCCCACATTAAATCCCTTCTCTCTATACCCTCACATCACACTGACTTCTTCTCTTATTCCTTTTGTGTACATGCTGCAAGACTGTGGAATTCTCTGCCACATACTGTCCGAGACAGCCCTTCGCTGGCTGTATTTAAGCGTAGAGTTAAAGAGCACTACCTTTCCCTGCAATAGGCTATTTATTTATTTATGTATATATATTATATATATAGTAATATTTATGTATGTTTGTTATTTGATATATTTATTTATTATTTTTGTAGTATAAGTTTAATTATAGTACAGTTTATATAGGTATATTACGTATTTTGCACGCTCTATCTGCCTTTCCGATCAACTTTCCGTGGCTCGGGTTTGCTGGAAGAAATTTCTTTTTAGAGATAAGCTAACCTTTTGTGTCGTATTTCTGTGTGTGATTTTATATATATTTGTCATGTGTGCAAAGAACTGTAAATAATAATAGTTTTGAGATTTAATTATTAGATTTCCGTTCAGTTTGGAAATTGGAAAAAGCTGCCAAACTCGCACCACACTCGCACTCGCATCGCACGCACTCCGCGCACTCAGGTTTTTTTTACTTTTTTTTGTTAAATTTATCCTCAGATTAATGAAATCCATTCTGTCCGATAGATGAAATCTTGATGACGTCACACCGTACTACCCAAAACGTCATTCCGACTCCTAAGGACTCCTATCCATGCTACCAAATAAGAAAGGCACTTTAATAATTCTACGATGGCAATATTGCCAACTTTTCAATTTGGTCGCGTTATCACTTGCGTCGGTATACACAAGTTATACAGTCGGTAGCGGCGTTAGGGTAGGACGCGGTTGGGCGACCGCCCGGGGCGCCGGATGAAAGGGGCGCTGCACGTCTACTTATTCGAACAGTTAAATGAGTACTCGAAATCTTGGTCTTTTATGTATAATATTAAAGATTCCGAAAAAACCCAACCTTGTCAAACTCTGTGGTGATCTCCAACTAAATCAGACATAGATGGTTGTATGTTGTGTGATGAACTCGTAAATCTAAGATAAATGATAACCTTTAAAAAGAATAAAATAAAATATTTTTAACAAAAAACTTACCCGCAAATTTAAATTTTTGGTCAATTTTTTGTTAAAAATATTTTATATAAATGGTTATTGCATTCCTTTCCCTATTTTCGCATGGGTTTGAATTGCAGTTGGGGGGCGCCGCGCCGTAGACATCTCGCCCAGGGCGCTGGTATTGTTAAAACCGGCACTGTATACAGTTAGGATGGTAATGAGATTTGCTGTTTAAAAACAGATTTCGTAAAGTTTGTGGTGTGTTGGTGTACCAGAACAGGGACTGAGGACGAGGAAAATGTCCTGCATCGTGCGCGGTTGCAGATCGCATTCTGGAAACAAAGAAAACTCCCGTGAAAATATTAGTTTTGACGAGCATTTGACACTTTTTTGACAGTTAGGGCTGTACGCGGCATGAAATCGACGCAGTGATAAAAATATTGTCTTCTTGTTTCTTCGTCCGTAAATTTTCGTTTGAGTAACCAGGATAGCATTACAGTCGTAGGTTCCTGTAAGAATAGACTTCATCTATCGGACAGAATGGATTTCATTAATCTGAGAATTTATCCCTTTCGGGAAAGGCAAAGGAAACTATGTCCATACAGCCATGTCTTCAGTGAAAAATCTTCTTTCTTCAACTTAACCTAAGCTCCTTATGTTCTGCGTAAAACCGGATAGCGTCTGTTTTACGAAAACTGGCGGCGAGAAGCACAACCGCGAGGATCTTTGTCGGTACCAAACGGAGCAGAAACACTGTTATCACTTGAATTTTTCATCACTACACAAATTTTAGTCAATTTACTGCATAATACACTATCACTATTACACATTAAACAACTTTTTCACGCCGAAAACGAAAATTCAATTGACAAAGCAACCGCTCACGCCGAGTTCCCGCCAAAGACCTCTTTTTTTGTTTATTTAACCCTTTCGGAAAGGCAAAAGTAAACTATGTCCATGCAGCCACATCTTCAGTAAAAATTCTTCTCTCTCTAACTTAACCCAAGCCTAAGCTCCTCATGTTCTGCGTAAAACCGGATAGCGTTTACCAAAACTGGCGGCGAGAAGCACAACCGCGAGCCGCGAGGATCTTCATCGGTACCAAAAGGATCAGAAACACTGATATCACTTGAATTATTTTATCACTTCGCTGTTCTTAGTTAGTTTACTGCACAATACACTATCACTAATAAACATAAAACAACTCTAATGTAGAAAACAAAAATTCAATCGGCTCAGCAACCACCTACGCCGAGTTTCCGCCAAAGATTCTTTCCTTCCATAATACGTTACCAATATGTCACTTGAAAACCATTGACATAAAGTATTTTTTTCTGTGTCTATGGTGGAAACACATTGATAAGTGAGATAGTGTCATCTAGGTGTCCTTCTCACTTTTCAACTATTTACATTTAACAACAAAATCGGGGATCTTTGGCGGGAACTCGGCGTGGGCAGTAGTCGTTTATTGTTTAATAGTGAAGCAGTAAATTGACAAAAAAAATCAAGTGATAACAGTGTTTCTGCTCCGTTTGGCACCGATAAAGATCCTTGCAGTTATGCCTCTCGCAGCCAGTTTTTGTAAAACAGACGCTATCTGGTTTTACGCAGAACATGAGGAGCTTTAAAGTTAGAGAAAGAAGATTTTTTAATGAAGACATGGCTGAATGGACATAGTTTCCTTTGCCATTTCCGAAAGGGATAAATAAAAAAATTAAAAAATCGGTTGTTCCAAGGTTTTTCCGATAAGTACCGGTTTCCAAATCACTAGAGCATCATAGACAAAGTTGTAGAAAATGGCAATACGGACAGGTTATAAAATATTTTTTCCCAATAGCAACAAATCTGATTGATAGCCATTTTGAAGAGCCTTTTGTTGGTGTTTTGTGAATGTTTTCAAGAAACATTTGAATATTTCAATGATATGCGAGTCCAATTCATACTTAAAATTAAAGTGTTTTCATGTATTTTAAAATCTGAAGACGCTTCAATACAGTGCTATCTGTTTGGTGACGGCGCTTTGTGAAAAAAGAACCGGAAAGAACTCTACCGTATTTTAGTCTTTTTTCAGTTTTCGGATAAAATAGATTCGTATAGTGTATTAGTGAGTAATTTCAGTTAATGGTTTCAGTGAAAGGTTTCGGGAAGAGTGAAAACAAATAGTTATTTACGTCGCGTGTATTTGTTCGACGTAAATTTAGCTCGTTACAAGATGGCCGCCATTGAATGGCCGCTCCGCCAAAACCCGGTTACGGGCTTGGATGTGTCATCGTTGGAGCGCGGAGGCATGTTGTGAGCCGGCGTCGCTGTGCGGCGGGTGCTCCGGCCGCTTCCGGCGCGGTTCCAGCACAGAAAATGGAATTTCGCTCGAGGCGCCAAAATACGATGGGTGTTGACAGATCTCAAACTGCAATACCGTACCGTTACTCCGTCGACGGGTTTACAAAATAATCGTCGACGAAGATGAGCGAGCCGGACGACGTTGGGAAAGAAGTGTGGAAGCGATGGATACTCGAGGCAATTCACAAGATAAGGTCCCAGAAGCAACGGCCGAGCGTGGAGAGGATATGTCACGCGATCAGACAGCATCACAACTATCACGAGGACGTGGTGTCGGAGCGTTTAGAGCTGGCAGTGCGCGAGGGTGCAGTGTTAAAAGTGTACAATAAAGGTCAGAGTAGTTACAAGGATCCAGGGGGGCTGCAGAGTAAGACATTGCGTATTGCAGCGGATGTGGACGTTTCGCGGGCAGTGGCAAAGGCAGTGCGTGAGTTAGGGGAAAGGGACGGGTCTACGTTGAAGTCTATAGAGAGACATTTGCGGCAAGCGTATACAGTGTGTGCCGAACCTGATGTGGATGTGCGGACGATACTGAGAGCAGGGGCGAAGCGCGCGGTGACTCGGGGGTTACTAGTGCATCAGGCCGGGGCTTACAAAGCGGCCGACAGGCCTCCCGCTTCAACAGCTGACCGCACTCCTAAAAGGAAACTAGAACCTCAAGAAAAGGTAAGAAACTGATGTATTTCCTTTCAGGTTCTATGAATATCTAGTTGGATAAATTTTGAGTCACCATTTAATACTGAAAATGATGTGTACCTATTTAAATCCCTTTTTATGTGTTTTCAATGTTGTAAACCAACTTCTAACCTGATTTATACTAAAGATAAGCATGCAACAGTACAGAAAATATAAAGTAGTTACATTATGGAATGAGTGTTCATTTGACTTACTTTTTTATATTTAGCTGTTATTATAAATTAAAAATTTCACGTAAAGAGGTCAGTACATCAAATACCACCTACCTATGTGAACTTTATGCTGTCACAATAAGAATGGTTTTACAACAAAAGTAGGGTAACTGGCCTCTGGAATAAAAAAATATGCAAAGACAACAAAATTGAAGTTCACTATCAAGGTTAATGACCTCAATGGAGTCTTGAGAGTGTCTTGTGAAATGACCAATGCTCACTTCCTATAAACAGTGATTGCATAATGTTGCATAAGCTAATAAAAACCATAAAACATTGATAAGCATGTAAATAAAGTGTTTTTTAGGTTTTAAATTTTTTCACAGGTTTTATTTTAAGTAACTTTTTTGTAATCGAGACTTATTGTATTGATTTTTAATTAAATAGATATATTTATAAGTTTCGAAATTACAAAAATGTAAGATTTGGAATTATAGTGACATTTGTGGAGCATTCTCTACTTACAATTGGCACTTGTTTGGCCAAGTTTTGGTATTTGGCAACTGAAAACCCAAAAGTTTTCAGGCAAGTTAATAATACATGATGGTAGGTACTTAACTTGGACAAAAGAAGAGTAGTTCTGACTTATGAATGCATGCCAAATGAGCAAAATGCACAATGCACACTCTAGATGCAAAAAGTATGAGATAGGGTAAATAGATAGATAAACACTTTATTCGCTGATATTACAAAAACTTTTACAATAGTCTTATAACCTTAAGTAAACCTAAAATGCTTAGAACTTTAATTAGGGTAGGGTTCTTAAGAACTTCGATGCTCTATTGAATTTTCAGTTTGGCAAAGCTTTTGTCTTTAACTACATATGTCCAGGACTTTACTTATCTGTAGAGTATGTCTAGGACTATTCTTGTGAGAATTTAGCAAAATCCTTCTTTATTCCTTGTCTATGTTTTAAATGGAACCCTTAGGGCTAAAGTTCAGCTTTCTTAGGTTTGAGCTGGGCATGAATGACTCAGTGAATTAGGACTATTACAGAAGGAGATTCAAGTCTCGATTTATACTTAAATAGTGATCGTCTCTTTCACTCACTTTCAAAATGACAAAGACGACTGCTACTCAAGTATAGATCAGTCTCTGTAATACGGACCTAAGAATGTTACTTCAATAGTTTTAGATTCCAAAAGTTGGTTATTTTGTGTTACATTTTGGATATTCAATGGAAAAAAAATCCACTGGATTTTAAAATAAATTTATAAACCCAAATTTTCGAAGAGGCAATTATTATGTTTCAATTTCAGCTTCAGCTTATCTGTCTGGAAGGTTGTTAGCATAGATAAAATTTCAATCAAAAGTGGGTCTTTAAACTCTTTACCTTTCAAGACATTCATGTTTTCAGGTAGTTCCACTTAATATGTTGTTTACTGTTGAATAAATTAGGCTTTTTATCTTAAACATTTAACTAATACTCCAAAATTAAATCTACAAGCTTTCATTTAAATTTTGTATTGATAAATAAACTTATTTTGTTAAGTTCCATTTGTAATATTATAAATAGTATAAAAAGCCTTTTTATTTCCACTTTTGATAAATATTTACAATTCAAATGGTTGTAACAATGTGTTAGTTATGTTTGGTTTAAACTTAGTGTTCGTTTTTTCTTCCGTTTTATCTGCAATCAGTGCATTCACTTTTAGCAGATGTGTTGCATGGTTTAGTGTTAGTATGGTTAGTTTAAGTGGACCCCTTTTGGGTGTAGGCTTCCCCCAACATTCTCCAACCTCAGCCAGGTCCATCCAGATTTTACTTGTAATTTTTTTCTATGTCATCCGCCCAGTGTTTATTATTAGGTCCTTTATGAAATTGGCGATTTTTTTCTCAAGCTTTATTTTGTTCATAATTTATTTGATTGAAATGCTATTATCAAAATTGTTTTTTATTTAATTAAAAACTTGGCCATATGACTAAGAGTTTGAGTGAAATCAATACTTTTTTACTTTGTATTTATTTCCTGAAATAGAAGCTCAAACATAGCTTGTTAACTGTATTGTCCGTTTTAATGCTTATTTTTGCAGTACCTTTGTTACAACTAAAATTTTCAATTAACTAAGTATGATCAAAGTTAACTTAATGTTTACCAAATCTTTCCACAAAATTTTGATAAATTTGGATATCATATTTCTGAAAAAAATCCCAAAACGTTAGTGTGAAAAAATGATTTCCAAAAATATTGTATTGAAAACACCGATTTCATAGGTAAGCACCTAATATTAATCATAAATTCCCTTACAAGAATGATAGTAAATATTACCTATACTATAGTCCTACAATACTCATTATTGCACAGTAAAAAAATTACAGAGGAACCTAGGTAAGTCTTCTCATTAATAAATTAACTTTGAGAATAAAGTTATTCAATAGAAAGAACCGATAAATGTTTAAAACTATCTAAAGGTGTGTTGACAATTTAACACAAGTTCTTGATATTCTTTGGCCGTTATTTTAGATTCGTTGGAATCACTACATGTAGTCTTCTTAAGAGTTACCTCTCTCCTATAAGGATGAATTCATTTGTGAAAAATACAGTATTCTTTTAATTGTACAGTTTGAAAAACCTTTATAAATATGCAAAAAATAAGAATGGCTAATAAGTTATCTTTAGGGGATGTTAATATGTTGTGTCACAGCCACAGGGGTAGGAAAGGGTAATGTATAATATGGCAATACAAAAAAGGGGAGAAAAAATGAAAAATGTAATGTGACAGATGGCCCCTTAATTAAATACTAAAATGGGTCTAAAATCGCGGATATATCATGATTTACCTATTTCCCGACGTTTCGACGCGGTTGCACGCGCCGTGGTCACAGAATAAACCGTGGTCACGGGTAGACTGTTGTTCCAGCAAGCTGTCATCGGAGTGGTGAATCTACCCTCAGCGTTATTAAATCATGATATATACGCGAATTTAGACCCGTTTTAGTATTTAATTATGCGTTCGTTAGATGTTAAATGGCCCCTTATCTTAAAGTTAGGCCCCTAGCAGACAGCGTATTTTAAACGCGCCGACGACGCGCGTATAGGCGCTTCAAACGCCTATAATTCGTGAAACGCGCGTCTACAGCGCGCATACGCGCAGATACAGCGATTCAAACGCCCTCCTCCGACCCTTTGTACGCGCTTCAAACGACTTTGCACACGTCTATGAAAACGCAAAAATTGGCATCTACGCGCGTCGTCGTCGGCACGTTTAAAATACGCCGTCTGCTAGGAGCCTAAGGCGAGTTAACTTTATAGCTGAATAGGGATCTTGTTTTTTTTTTTATTGTTTATCTTAAAAAGGAACTAAATCCAAAACCCAAAACCGAAACAATTTTTGAAAAATATTAAGAAATAAAAAAGTTACATGCTATTCAATTTCAATAGAGGAGGAAACTGTCAAACAACGAAAAAGAGACGCCCTTACCGGCATGTGACGTCACCGCCATTTGCTTGCGTAGGTAAAAACGAGATAGCTAGCTCTCCCCCCAAAACGAGATAGCTAGTCTTTCCGATAAAATATAAATGCTAATAATATGTTCATTTATAAACCAATTTTAATGCTGTTTTCGGATATTAATATATTTCTAGCATTTTTTTGTTTCACATGTAATAATTCATAAAATCAAACACTGTCAACATCCCTATTGTAGAAGTATAGTGGACATTTTTAGTTTTTATCTGTATGTTTGAATTCCAGAAGCAGAATAGTGGTGGAGTACCAGTGTGCACCGAGTGTTTGGGCACCGAAGACCAGAACCAAGAGGGAGCAGCCGAGGCGCTGGTGTGCTGCCACCAGTGCAAGTCCTACGCACATCCCACCTGCTTGGGCCTGCTTGACCACATCACATACTCCACTATCAAGGTTGGTGCTCCTTGAGAATGATTATTTCAAATTCAAATACATTTGTCTCTATTAAGCTGCTTCAAGTTCTTTTAAGTAGAATCAGCTATCTTTGTATCCCTATACCCTTTTTGGTAGTATGAAAACTCTTGACACCAGATTTAGTCAAGTTCATTACACACTTGGCCGTGTGAGTCCCCGGCAGAGTAGAATAGGACCACCCTCTTTCTTACCGAGGTGTCGTACAAGGCGACTAAGGTAAATATGCAAGCAAGTTCATCTGCACACAGAGAAGAAAAACTCTGCAATTATATCAAAACCCTCGCCAACCCGTCTGCCAAGCGTGGTGAGTATGGCATTTACCCCTCATTTTATTGAGGGAGGCCCGTGCCCCTGCAGTGGGTACGTTATGGGCTGATGATGATGATGACTACACACTTGACTATACCTACACGATAAGAAGAAGAATACTCAGTGAGAGTAAAGCGCCTGCCTTCTAACGTGAAATAAATAAATAAATGCTATACACACTCAAAGGCCCACTTTAAGGTTTTGCCTCGTGTCGTGGGTCCCTCGGAACACACATAAAGACAAACACAAACACCTATGGCCCGAGAACAAACATCTGCCGTTTACGCAAATATTTACCCCAACTGGGAATCGAACTCAGGTCCCGTCGATCAAGAGGCAGCGCCACTACCATTTGACCAAATCGGTCAATATAGTATGTAAACTAGGTATATGATTGCACACAGGCGTGCCGCTGGGTGTGCGGCGGGTGCGCGGAGTGCGGGGTGTGCGCGGGGGACGGGGGCGCGGCGCCGCGGGAGGGGGGCGAGTGGGCGGCGCGCTGCGGGGGGTGCGGCCGGGCGGCGCATGCGCGCTGTCAGCGCCTGCCGTGGCGGTGTCAGCACTGTCAGGACAGGAAGGGTAACAGGTCAGTGTGATACTAATGTCAATATCTTTATTAAGTTTTAGGTTTAAAGGTCTCTATTTCTTATACGAGATATGGCGTCACTTACATAAGAAACTACAAATTACATATGCATTCTGTACATATGCATATATTGCATTATACAGAAATGCATATATTGTTACATATGCATTTCTGTATAAGACTATACAGAAATTAACAATTGGGTACAAAATATTAAAATTAACATTATACTAAATTTACATTTTGAGCCACATAAGCAGCAAGTTTTCCTTTGAAAACTCGATATCAATACAATACTTTATTACATAGAAAATTCAGGATGGTGCTTAAAATACACTCATTAACACGGTCTAGGGATATTGCATGATTTTTCATATAAAAGAAGTGTGTTTGAGAAGCTATAAAAGCATACTCGAGACACATGGAGGGATATAATTTTCAGATGAGCGATGCGCTGCCACACGACTTAACTGCGACAGACGGAATTGCAACACAACCTGTATAGAAACTGTAGTTGTAGGTTTGTTAGTTACCTAACCCAATCAACCCGATAAGAGTTAGTAGGGTTAGGTTAAGTTGGTACTGCGATCCCAAACGCACGAGCCGAACGAGTAAAGCGAGCGTACAGTGCCAGCAGTTCCGTCTATCGCAGTTCTGTCTGTCGCAGCTCGAATGACTTATTTATTTATTTTGGTTTCTTTTCTTTGTTATTCTTTTTGTATTTTTGCGCTACTCTCAGTTTTTCTTGTGTTTTTCCTTTCGCTTTGGGTTGTCTGGAAGAGATCGCTGATTAGCGATAAGCCGCCCTTGCACACTTTTGATAGATAGATAGATAAAACCTTTATTTAACTGACACATTACACACACAATTACAAAAACTAAAAAAATAAAGTAAAAACATTTGTATCTTAACGATTAATTAAAATTAATGTGTTTGGAAGAGTATAGTGTGTGTGATAAAGTATCTATCTATCTATTTCAATCCACAACTCATCATGGCTGGTCCCTCAATCGTAGCTTCACTAAATAACTCTCAATATACAGGGTGTCCCGGAAGTCATGGATAATCCTTGAACCGCAGATCGGTCACGTCATGGTCTATCAAATATAAAAAAATACTGAGTAAAAGTTAAAAAAAAATTGTAAAAGTATAGAAAAGTATAAAAGAGGAGAAAAAAAAATTGTATGAAAAATTTGTGTCTGACTTGATTTTTAAATTGTTTAAAGCCTTTCATTGGAAATTCCTTATATCCTATCGATATAGGAGTGATTTCAAGGTAAAAACAAAAAAACAGATGCAGAAAAAGTTTTTTTTTAATACTTTTACTCGGTCATTTTTTTATATTTGGTAGACTATGACGTGACCCATCTGCGGTTCAAGAATTATCTATGACCCTGGACACCCTGTTTTTGTTGTGATTAGTTAAATACTGATCTAAAAGACACTAAACTTACATGTAAACAGGTTTATAATTATAACCATTTGTCCGTCAGATCGACAATGGGCGGCACGCCGAAAGGGAGGAAGCCGCGCGCGCCGCGACCGGACTCCGACTCGGAAGCGGCCGACGGTAATGACGTCACAGCCCTACCGACCGAACAGAGAATGTCCAAGGAGAAACAAAAGTTTTTCAGATTCTCCGCCTTCAACCTCGTAAAGCGACGCCGCTGTCGGGAGTCGTCTAGCGAGTGGGAGGGGTGGGAGGGGTCGCGCTGGGGAGGGGTCAGAGTCACCAGAGTCCAGAGGGTCGAACTCCGGCTCGAAAGACGACCCTCCCCTTCCGAAGACTCGTCTTCGGACTCCGAAAATTCCTATCAAACTTTACCCGCGTATATCCCACCGACGCCGATAACCCCTTCGCACATATCCACGGTATTCGAACGCCTCGCCACCGATACGAGCCCCGACGGGACTTGGGGCTTCGCTGCCGAGGCACAGAAAGCCCAGAAAGTGAAAGAAGATCACTCCCCGGAGAAATCGACGAACAGACGAGTCGCTCGCCGCCGCAGTCGATGCGGAGATCGATTACTAACCACCCTATTCGACGGATTGAGCGAATTCTACTCAGTGAGCCATTCGTCCCGCTCTCAATCGCGCCACCGGTCACGAATACAGGAAAAAGAGGAAGACAGACAGATATTGAAAGAGACGAGGAGTACATTTAAAAAGTACCAAGCGTCGCTGAAACGGGAGCGCAGTCCGAGCGTCGATAGGAGTCGATCGCGGGCGAGAGAGACGCATAGAGAGCGGAGTCAGAGAGAGAGGAGTAGATCGCGGGTCAGCCAGAGAGAGAGGGACGAAAGAACGAAAGAACCGGAGAGAAGGGAGTGGGTATCGCCGGAGCGAGATGAAGTGCGGTTATCTGCGTCGGCGTTAGTGCGACTGGCGGCGAGTGCGGGGGGGGGTGGGGGGTGTGGGGGGTGCGGGGGACGCCCACAAGCTGTGGCGGGGGGTCGCGGCGGCCGCGGAGGGGCGTGCGGCCACCAATCAGACGGGTAAGGCTCCACGCAATAGCCGAAACCGCACGAGACGCACGCGCCGCATACTAATTGAGAATATCTTGAACCCATTCGTTATAAAAAAATAAAAAGAATCCTCACTTTTGAATCATAAGAAACCTCGCGCATTATATGCCGGATTCAAGTAACTCGGTGTTCAGTGACGTCATCAGCATCAGAATGCCTACGTGTTTGCGTGAAAGTTGAAAACTCCGATGATGACGTCATACAGGATCGATGCGCGAGGAGTGCGACGCGTGCGCCTCGTGTGGTCCGGCTGGTGCGCGTTGACCTTAAGCTACGGGGGCGCGGCGAAAGTGTTGGGTGGTGTCTCGCTCGCTCTGATTGCTGGCCGGCGCTCCGTCTCTTTCTATCTTGGTTCTTTCTCTGTTCGGTGCGGTGAGTTGGTTTCGAAATGCTTTCTACGGACACCGAGCGCCGATGACAATAACATTTGTTATTCGGTTTCGGAGAATCCACACATGCACTTTCGCTCGCGCTTCTATTGGATAACTTTAAATTTGAGAATATTCTGGATGTTAACAAAACAGCCTTAAATTAATTAGCAAAACTTAAGGGCGTTAATCAGACTATTAAACTGAACGTCTTTCCCCAAGAAACATAGGCAGAAATCATTGATATACAATAAAACAGCTAGATACCCAATCTCAAAGAAACGTCAACCAAAAACTGTCCGAGCTTTCGAACGAACTGACGGATGAGTGAGCAGGATAAAAGAACTGAACAAAAGAATGAAAGAGTGAGAAAACCTATCAAAAAGAATGCCCTCGCCGCGATGGGCATTCATTTGCCGCGGACACTTGGAGCGAGATTGGAAGTCTAGTTGTTTTTTGTGGGTCAATGACCGAAATATTAAAAAAAAATTACCTCTATACAAAGCAATCAGATATGACTTTGTATGGAAAGTTTTTTTTAAATTTCAAATGGGTTCCTTATGTGGAAAGTTGTTCAGTTTCATAGAGAAAATCGCCTTCTAAAGTTTTTCTGACTAATTGAAATCCCATATACTCTAGTCTAGGCCAAAAAAAGGCAAGCGGTATAGTTTTTGTATACTATTTCAACATCACACAATGTCCACCTAATTTGACAGGACTGTACTGTTCGTATAATCCTCCCAAATCAAGTGAATTATGTGAGATAGTGAAATACATGCTTAGTACTTACTTATTTCGAAGGGTAAATTAAAGCTTTGTTGTCTGGCCTAGAGTATAGTCAAAAAAGCCTTTTTTTAACTTTGATTAAATTCTATTTATATATCTAATTTTCCCTAATTTGAAGTTACCCCATACTGTAAGCTATCCTACCATTATGTAATTTTTTATGGTCATAATTGCATTTTATGGTTAAAAGAGTTTTTAATGAACAAGCAACGGAAATGCGCCCCAATTTGTCCATAATATTTAGACGAAATAAATTCTGGTCATTTTTATGTATTAGTGCTAGAATAGTATAATGCACTTTTACATGTTATTTTTTTCTGAGTGAGCTCTTACATCTTTCTAAGAGCAAATCTGAGGTCAAGAGCGAACCTATAGTTTATAAAGAAACTAGGTTTCTTCTCTTGAGTTCGCCCGTGGATAAGTAAGTGATTATCCTTATGCAAAAAACTGCTTCGTTACGACGTGAATGATGACGAACACAGTTCTACCTTTATAATATTGGAATAAGCTTGGTAGGGACCATAGTAGAGGCTGCCTATAGGCTGATGAGATAGCGGCCCGTGTAATCCTGCCGGGCTGTGATGGTCGCAACGAATTTATCTCACTATTACAATTATATTATTATCTCACGCGTTATCTCGTGGTCACGTGACTGTTTCGACCAATGAGATTATGAGAAAGCGTCACGTGACCACGAGATAACGTGTGAGATAATATGTCGTTGCGATCATCATAGCCCGGCTGGACGTGAGAATGGCAGATCAATGGGCAAAGATACTAGGTATTAGGTCGCTCCGTAAAGCCTGTGTAATCCCCAGGATTCTGAGCTTCTGGTCAGAGCTAAAATGGCTAGACTTGTCACCAACCCCACACTAATAACACTAGTTTACATGACTTTTGTACATGAAATGGAATATATGCGGATACGTTACTTTAGGTATCTACATCTCGGAAAAAATATTTAAAAAAATCCAGCACGTCAGTTTTTTGAAATATTTATTAAGAAGATTTTTACAAAAAACTACATCTAAATAAACAACAGACAGTTAAAAATGGGTAATTTTTGCTCTTTTTTTATAAATATTTTCATCTGTATCTCTCACAACAGACCAACAATAGTCACCTAGCATATTTTGGTCCCAAAAACCTTGATAATTTTGCTCAAATGATTTTAAATCTTGGTGGAATCGCTCATCGTGTTCGTCACTCACACTACCAAGATTTTCTGGAAAAAAATCTAAATGGGAATGCAAAAAATGAATTTTTAGTGACATATTTACACCCATACACTCATAATTTTGCAATAGATTTTCAACAATCTCTTAGTAATTTTCACTTTTTTTATTGCCTAAAAAATTTTTGACCACACTTTTGAAAGAATTCCAGGCTGCTTTTTCTACCTCGGTTAAAAGGAACTGGTAACTCCTCTGAATGAAGGACTGGCTTAGTCACTGATGGAACGTCTGCATATTTTATACTATCTTTATTTTTTGAGTTAAAACCAAAAGTTTTTGTTAAACAAAAGTAACAATCGGTTACGTGGTTAGTTGGCTCCCTACATATCATCGGTTTACCAAATTTTAGTGATCTATTTTTACCTGAATACCAGGAGCTGAGGACCACTCTGCAATTAGTGCAAATCACATGAGGAACCCAATTTTTATCTTGATTTGATACCGGAAATCCAAAATAATGTAAATAGGCTTCTTGCAATGGTTTTGATATAGAGAAACCACGATTTAACTAAACAATTTTCCCACAAACATAACAAAATCGATTTGGATTTAGTTTACACACTCTAGACGACATTTTATATAAAAATAAAACTTCTGAATCGCACAGTTGTTTACAGGTTAGAACGATAAACGTATTTAAACACTTGCGGGTAGATAAAAAAACAAAGACATCTATATCTCAGAATTGTGACGTGCTACGAAAAATAAAAAAAAATATTTTTTTAATTACCGTCCATAGCCTACATAAATAATGTATGTTTCATTTCATGAACAAAAAAAAATATTTTTTTGTAGAATTGGACCACAGAATATCCTTTAAATTTTTTTTTGCAAATTTTTTATAGAGACCTCGGTCACCCTAGGTGACCATGCCAGCCAAAACATTCCACAGAGATCGAAACTGAAAAAAATAAGATTTTATTCAATCAATTACAATCCATTTTGTTTTAGTAAGGGATCAGTCAACAATTACGTGATTACCGGAAGGGGGGGGGGGGTCGGGTGCTTGTATATACATCTGGATTATTTGGGGGGGGGGGGAGAATCCATGATTACGTCATCATTTTATAACTTGTTAGCTAAAGAAATTTTCAAAAAAATTAAAAAGGTGTTGTGGAAGCTAGAAATACTTTTAATTAGAAAAGTAATAAAATTACTGTAGTCATCCACCTGAGAACATTATTGTAAAGCCAATTTAAACAAGCAGGCGCCTCTACCGATGAGCATGGAGTACCGAATACAGCTTCCCACCACGACTGAGTCGTGTCTCGCCACTAGCTTACTCCTAGGTCATTTATTAAGACCCATAGAAAGAAACATGACAAACGTGTCAGTGCTAATAAACAGCAAACATTTTAATCACGGACGAAGATTACGTAATCAAGGCGAGGGGGGCGTCTAAAAACAAAAGATTACGCTGTCACATGGGGGGGGGGGGGGGTTAAAAAAAACGGCCAAAAATGATACGTAATTGTTGAACGATCCCTAATAGACCATTATTTTAGTAATTAGAAGTTAGTATAGGGGTCCCTTCTTTAACTAAAAATTCTTTAACTATCAAGGATGAACAAAGTGTGCAAATAATTAATAATTAATCAATAAAAAATAAATAACTAATTAATAAAAAAATAAATAATTAATTAATCATAAATAAATCACCAACAGAAGCGAGAAGACTACCTCACGGTGTGACAGAAGCAGATTCAGAGCTCTTTAAAGCTGCTTTAGCGGCTGCAGAGGAGCTGGAAGTGGCCCCTGCGAGTGCGGGGGCGCCGAGCACGCCGGCCCCGGCACCGGTGGCGGGGGCCCCTGGGGCGCCACAGGCCTTGCCACGGTGCCCTGCCGCGATAGAGTTCGGCCAATGGGAGATCGAGACGTGGTACTCCAGTCCTTTTCCACAGGAGTATGCTAGGTATGTTGGAGTTGTCTTACTTCGATATGTTGTATCTCATCTGATGTTTTCAAAACCTAATTGCGCGTTTGCAACTGCGCATTTGCGGCTGTCATTTTTGATGTGGCGTTGATATTTTTGTAAAGGCTCGAAAAAATTTGATTTATGATTTAGCCATATTCCATATGAAACTAGGTTTTCCTGGCTACCTACACCAAACCAGGGGGGTGTCACTCCTTAGTTTAGGCATGTTCGCGCGGCGGGCATGCTGCTACTCGCCGCGCGCGCGTGAGCCGTATTGGTCGCGTGTTGAACTAAATAATGTATACCTACTTATTAACAATATTACCAGACAGAAACATGTTTTGCCATCATAATAGTCTGTAGGTGTCTGTAGTTAGTAGGTATGTAGGCTAGGTATCAAATAACATGGTTGGTTATGTTAACTTGTGTTTTTACTTACTACACAACATAACTAAAGTTACTCTTGATTTTATAAGTATTGTTATCTTACATAATTAATGTCAATAAATTTTACCTCTAAATCGGCGGCGAGTGTTAACCCTGAGCTCTCGTCGCGAACGCGGCATCGAGTCGGCGGTGCGCAATAGAATATGAACGCTAGCGGCCGACTATAAGTTTCAATTTCTCTTGCAAGCCTGTGCCGCTTGCAATAGTAGGCAAATTTTTATGCCTAAAGTTGACTTTTGTTAGGGAGTGAGACTTCTGTACGTTAGTACTATTATTTATTCTGTGACCAAACAATCAATTAAAAAGAGTTGCTCAATTTGACAAAAATATATATTTTTTTTCAACCTTTATGTCATAGTTCTATTGATGATTCTTGATTTAAAAACTCTTCTGACATTTATTATGATGTGATATTGTTGTCACATTAATTATCAGGGATGCCACAATTGCAGGAATGCCATAATTATTTTAAAAAAATATGTTAATTCCGTAGATTGCCGAAGCTATTCCTGTGCGAATTTTGCCTGAAGTACGCTAAAAGCCGCGCCGTACTAGTGCGGCACCTCGACAAGTGCGCCTGGAGACACCCGCCCGCCACCGAGATATACAGAAGCGGGGACATCTCCGTCTTCGAGGTAATAACCCATCCTAATAATAAAATAACCCATCTTGTGCTAGTGCGCACTTGTCAAAAGTTCGCTTATCCATAGAGTTCTTGTCCATTTTTGAATTTACCACGTAAAACTCCTTTTACAATTTTAAAAGTAAAAAAATAATACCACAAGAGGCCAGTTTGGTTGTTGATTCCCAAGTTCCAAACTTGTAGTGTTGAAACACAAAATAGCTCAGTCTGTAGGTAGTTTTGCATTGCAAAAGGTGGAGTAGAAAATGTTTTGACACAATATTGTTTAGGCATGGCAGGTTAATAAAAATTCAAGTTCTCGACCTTGAAGGACCCAGGCGTTAGCCGCCATCTTGAATTAAAGGTGCCAAAATTAGGTATATTTTAAATAATATTTAAATTTTGCACATAGATACCTTATGCCTACACTACGTAAGGTATCTATGTGCAAAATTTCAAGTCCGTAAGTCCAGCGGTTTAGGCTGTGCGTTGTGTATCCCCCAGTCAGTTTATCATTTTATATATTAGATTTTTGTAAATATTATTATTTCCGTCGCTTGTAACTTTTTTACCTTTAAGACTTACAAAATAATCATGTTTGCAAAAAATGTAGGCAATTTTGTCTTCTTTGAACCCTTCATAGACACTTTTGTGATTTAGTAAACAATTGAGAAGTTATTTAAAATATACCTAATATTGGCACCTTTTATTCAAGATGGCGGCTAACGCCTGGGTCCTTCAAGGTCGAGAACTTGGATTTTTATTAACCTGCCAAACCTAAACAATATTGTGTCAAAACATTTTCTACGCCACCTTTTGCAATGCAAAGGCCTTTGCATTTCCCCACAGACTGAGCTAAAATTTGACTGAGCATCAACTTCTGATGCTCAGGTCTAGGCCTTTAGCTAGCCATCAAATGGCCTGTTAGCTAAGTTGGTAATTACCTCGCCTACTGATCTGAAGCTGGTTCGATCCACGACTTACTCTATTTTTGAGGAGGCTATCATATTCATATGTATGAATTTAAAAAGAAAAGCATATACATCGGTACCCATAGTTTTAATTGTAGTAGTTTTTGTTACATGTACAAATAAAAAATATCATCCTTTCTCCTTCCCAGGTCGATGGAAACGCAAACAAAATCTACTGTCAGAACCTCTGCTTATTGGCCAAGTTATTCCTGGACCACAAAACGTTATACTATGACGTAGAACCATTCCTCTTTTACGTGTTAACGAAGAATGACAGCAAAGGCTGCCATCTCGTCGGATATTTTTCTAAGGAGAAGCATTGTCAGCAGAAGTACAACGTTTCCTGTATAATGACGATGCCCCAGTACCAGAGACAAGGATTTGGACGATTTCTCATCCATTTTAGTGAGTGGTGGAATCTTTTGTACTTATTTTTGTAAGATTTTAGATGGATAGCCATTGTTAGTGTTAATTTGCTTCAATTTGCTTTTTTATTTAAAACTAGCTGACACGACAGACGTTGTCCTGTCGTAACTGTTCCGTTTAACTTTATTATTTTTTTCTTTCATAAGAACCTTCTCCTGACGATGATAAACAACAAAAAAAGAATTAGCGAAATTGTTCCATCCGTTCACGCGTGATGCAATGACCAAGGGAAATAAAGATTCATTTTCATATAGACTAGCATCCCTTCTCCACGACTTTTCTTGGCTCACGATATAAATAAATTAATATAAAAAATATTTATTTCTAGAACGAAAGGGTATCAAACGATTTTTTTTGGTATTATTTATTTATTTGCAATTAAATAAGCTTACAGTACATAACCAATAAAATAGCAAAACTAAATTCTTGTATTTATTTTTCACAGGTTATCTTCTTTCCAAGGAAGAAGGCCAGCCAGGCACACCAGAAAAACCTCTATCAGATCTTGGGCGGGTATCGTACCACGCGTATTGGAAGTCCGTCATATTGGAGTTCCTCAATGACTATAGAGATAAACCCTTCACATTCGAGGACATAGCCCACGTCACAGGCATGCACATGAGCGATATAGCTGTCACATTTCAACTACTAGGATTCGTCAGATATATTCCCAACAATGATTCGCTGAAATTAGGACTATGCATAGACTGGAATAGAGTCGACAATCATATGAAGAAGTTAAGGAGTAAGCCTCGGTTAGAAATTGATCCGGAATGTTTAAGATGGACGCCGCTAATAGCGCCGACTGTGAATCCATTCCGATCACCCGAGGAGAACTCGGCGGACCAAGAGACTGAAAACGATGATGTCAAGACGGAAAGCGAAGATACCGCGACCGAACCAGAGACAAAAGAAGAAACAAAACAAGAAATCGTTCCTAAAGAAGAGAAAGAAGAGCCGGTTGAAGTTACCTCTTCAGGAAGAAGACGGACGAGACCTCTCAAATACAGCGAAACTACCTACCAAACAACACCAATACTTGAAGGAAGAAAGAGAAAACGCGAGCCCAATACGAAGATCTCTGAAACTACCGACGACAAACCAGAAGAGACGCCTCGAAGACAGAGAAGTAAAAGCATCGTACGAAGGTCTTCTAGAGTGGTACATAATGAAAGCGAAGACATAAATCCTCCTCGGAATAGAAGACAAAGTATTAAGGAGCCGGCTTATGCGTCTGACAGTCAGGAAAGTCAAGACAGCGCTAATTTAGCGGCCGTCACCCCAGTTACTGTGACTAAAGCGAAAGCTAAACGGAAAGCCGTGTGGCGAGGTCGACAAAAGAAGAGGCAAAGAGTTGGAAAAGCTACCCCTAGGACCGCGTCTCCAGAACCTAAGAAAGCGAAAATGGAAGAAGCTAAAGAAACAAATGACTATAAAACTGATGACTCCATGGAAGAGGAGAAACCACCTGAAACTGCTGAAAAAGTTTCACCACCTAAGCCCGTGGAAAACAAAGCTAAGAATTCCGATGTCAGTTCGGAAGACTCGTCTGGAGAAGCAGATGATGAAATGGATGTGGAAGAGGCAGAAGATAAGGGGAGCATTGCTAGCAAACCTGCAACGCCGAGACCAGTGGAAGAAAACAGTACGGACAACCACACCAGTGATATGGAACTCGATAGTATACACATGGATTCACCTAAATCTATCGCGGAGAAAGACCAAGTCATTAAAGAAACTGGGTCCGATAAACCTAATAACGAACTGGACCAACGGCCTGAATCTGTCGCAATGGACACTGATGAAGTAAACAAAGATGAAGAAACTGAACCAGAGGCGAGAAATGGCGAAATGAAGTCTTCTGAAAAATCACTCGATGATAAAGACACTATTGTTATTTCTGAATCTGACGATAACAACAGCCAAAGTTGTCCGTTACCATCTCCTAAACATAACACAGTTGCTCCTGTCGAGAAAAGTAACGAAGATAAACCCAAAGAATTTGAAGAAAATGAAAGTCCGTCCAAAGTTATCCCAGTTGTTTCGACTGAAAACGCACACATAGTCTTAGACCCTAAAGTTACAGAAGAGGTTACTCCAGTGAAACCTGCGGTTGATCTTATAGTCCCAAAAATAAATCAAATTGAAACAATTGTTGTAGAAGGGGAGTCTGATACAGCGAACTCGCCACATGCGAGTATATCTCCTAGAAAAAACGATAAGTCTGTTATAAATGAATCTCCTAAACAGAAGACTCCAGAAAAGTGTAACGCTGAAATAGTTTTCGAGCAGAAAAAATGCGAAATACGTAAGGAGACTGTGATACAACAGAACGTAGACGAAGGGAAGAGTCAAGAGAAGAAATCCCCAAATAAAATGGAATCTATAATACAAAGCTTAGAGCCACAGAGAGACATGTCTAATTTAAAGAAACCTGAGATGCCTAAAATGGATTCGTTCCCGGAAATAGACAATAGGAGCAAACTTATCCCAATCACTAGCAAAGAAAGTGAAATGCCTTATAGAAGCGACATGCATATGAGGAAAGATGAGATTATAGTAACTAGAACCTTAGTAGATCCTCACATGCAAAACTATCACAATGCTCTCAATCCTGTCGCCAATTCTATGACGATACAGCACACTTATATGAATCATCGAGTTAATGTTAGCAAAGAATCGCAGGCGGTTCAGACTGACAAAGTGACGAAGACTAGTGAGGCTAACAGAGCAATCAGTAATATGGATACTCCAGTTATAAGTAAAACTACTAAATTAGAAGTCCCACATCCGATTTCTTCTCCCGTAATAAATCCAGTCATTCCAAAAGTTCCGAATGTGACTGATATCAATTTTTTACCGCGGTGTCAAAGTGCTAACGCAGCCGTCAATCTTGGTATGGAAAGGTCGGATTTAGGGCAAAATTACAACAACAGTAATGCAATCGAAAATTCGTTAAATTCGATGAGTATTGTACAAAATCAAAATGAAAAGAATGATCCGAATTTAAAACCGCGCGAGAAAAGTAAGCTCCGCGATGTGAGGGTGAATTCAGCTCATAGCAAGATTGAGAAGACGGAAAAGAAGCCCGGGAAGAATGATACACCTCGAAGTACTCCTGAGCCGAAGATGTTTTTTCCTGAGCAAAACAACCAACAACAGAACAACAGCCGAAAACCCGAGACGTCGGTCCCTATAAACGTTATTAACACAGCAGCTGTGGTGACAAGCAAAGTTGAAACTAAAACTACTGAAGCACCAAAGAAGCAAGATTTTTTTAAGAAAGAGAAATCCAACACCGCTAAATGTGACAATAAGAACGCAGTCAAACATGACAAAGGATGCTCGGCGCAGAAAATCGATCAAAACGATTTGAACAAAATGATGCCCAAGTTCAAATACGACAACGATCAGCTTATTCCGAAGCCAGATTACACAATGAATCAAATACCGAACTACCACACGACGCACGCGCAATACCAGTGGGCGCCGTGGGACCACACTAGGATACAGGGAACGTGGGATCATAATAGATTTCTGGACATGAAGAACAGCGAAAAGAATTACTTTCAAGGAATTCAGCTGCCGCATTTAGATCAGATGCAGAAATCGCCTCAGAAGCTCCATCAGAAAGATCTTCACAACATCGCTGCTTACGGAGCGTTATCGAGCGGTATCTACGCGACGACAGGTTTGCCCCATTTTAAAGAAACTAAGACTCCTTCAAAATCTGATTGCTCCCAAAAGAACGAGTGTAAACCCGCGAAGCAGTCGAAAACTACGACCGCTTGTCAAACTCAGTGCGAGTCGAAGAAGTCTCAATCGCAAGCGCAGAACGAGGCACAAATGAAACAGATGATGCAACGGCAAGTTAGCAAGCAACAGGAAGTCGTGACAAGTTGTGCAGAGTACCGTCAACAGAGTCCTCAAGTGTTGACGTCACCGGGCTGCAAGACGTTTAACCAGAACGGTCCGTGCGTTCAGGAAAAGACTGAAATCGAGAAGAAGTCTCGTCAGCACAAGAAGGAGGAGAAGGATAGCAGTAAGGAGGAGATGTGCGAGGCTGTCAGTCCGGCATTGCAGTCGATGGGGGTTTATACCCCGGACTCTACGAGTAATTCAGTGCACTCGGTTCAATACCCGGCTTGTGAGTTGGATGTGAGTCAGTTGGGGCTGGAGTCCCCGACGAGCATCGGCTCTGACCTGGCGTCCCCATGCTCGATGATGCATATGCATGCAGCCCCGAGCCCGCAGTACCCGCACTCTTCGATCCACATCCCCTCCATCATGTCGCAACCCAACCAGCCGCCTAAACAGCAGAAGATTAACAATAGGAATAGGTAAGTTTTTACAACTCCATTTATTCGGCGTTAAATTGTATGTACAGGGGTCACGATGTAGTTTGAGTATCAGTATTGGGAGTATTGGTGTATCTTAGGAAATAAAATCTAAAGGACCATGGGCAAAAATGTATAGACGCCTTCCCCACCCTCTAACAGACCTTTTGTGTATGTCGTCAGTTTCATACGTATTTTTAAAGAGATTAATAGCTACGTTTAATGTTAAAATCCATGGGGTTTAGAAATAACACATAATTAAAGATTGCTAAAATACCTATCGGTTTATATTTTTATATGTGTTCTAAATGTATACCTGAGATGATAAATATGAATATAACAATAAAAATATTATGAATATGGTAATAATCAAAGAATTATTAAATAACATACTGTTACTTTTGTTATCAATATTAACGTTAAAGTAAAATTTTCACAGAATATCCCACACATTTCAGGGATGTCGCCGTAGTAAAAAGTCATCACTAAATTGATATCTTTCATTTGAGATACATTTCAAATCTGTTGGTCGGAGGGGAGACGTTTTGTCCCATCGTCCTTTAAAGATTATGAAGCTTTTAATATCTTGTTTGTAGCAAATCAAGATACTGTGATGATATTTTAATGAGATATTTCTTTCAACATCTCCATTGTAGGTTGTAATAACTTGTTAGAGCGAGAAAAACACATTTTCAATCATTTTTATGAAGGGCTACAGCTAACAATGAATATAAAAAGTTAAAATAAAAGTTAAGCCTGTCTAAACTTGAAGTGTCAGCTGATTGCTTTGAATCTTATATCAAAAAGTCCTTTTTTTAGTTTTGAGTTATTTGTGATGAGTATATTTTATGTGCATATAAGTGTTCCCAATCGAGTTATCCAGGGCTTTAGGTAAATCACTTTCAACCTCTCGGGCGGTTAATCAGTCCATGAAACTGAACAACTTCCCTAAGGAACATAGGTCAAAATACGAAAAAAAACTTTGAAGTTCCCATACAAACTTCATTAGCATATTTTGTATGGGAGATCAAATTTTTTTTTCGTATTTTGTATTTTAAACCGCCCGAGAGGTTGAAAGAGATTTATCTTAAGCCCTGTACGTTATTGAACGCTGCCATCAAAAATAACAATAACAAAATAAAACTAAAATGATGTTGTTTATACAGGAGCAGTACACAAGCCAGCAGCAACAGCGAGAAAGGCGGTGGGGGGTCAGGCGGCGGGGGGTCCGGGGGGTCGGGGGCGGGGGGCGCGGCGCCCGGCACCCCCCCGCTGCGGCAGCGGGCCACCCCGCCCGCGCACCAGCCGCACGGTCAGTTTACGTTTAACGACTTAAGCGTATGGGGCGTGCAAGGTAGGCCACTTGGACTAGTACACACCTATACTAACCGACACACATCATCTCATTTAGCTGCTCGGTGATTGGTCACAGGCGAGGTATATACAATAGTAATAATTTATTGCTTCCACGCCATACACTTAGTTACAAATGACATGCAAACAAAAGAAAAATAACAAAATTCAAAAATGTTCTTATACCTATTTAACATAATGTGCAATAAAAAAAATAAAAAATAATAATCTAGGTTACGGATCACTATGTGCATGCCGCAGTGAGACAAAAGGTTATATAACCAGTGAACAGAATAGACTGAATATACAGGGTGTAAAAGACAGCAAATACTTAAATGGTGGAATCTACCCATAACTATCATCAGCTATAACTAATTACTTTTTCCCGGAAATGTCGTGTTAAGGAGTTTTCATTATTTACCTACTTTGGCGCTACGCAACGTATCGTGAAACCGCGCCCCGCGCCGCGCTGCTATTGGAGTGCAATATACATTGCTGGTTTTCGTGTTTTACTTTGTTATGATTTTTTTTATTGTAAAATGGAGGTGTATTCGATTAAATAATAAAAAATGTAAGCAAAAAATATTAAAAAACATGAAGAAAAATTATAAAATTTCAGGAGAAAAATTCCACTGGAAAATCATTCAGAATGTTTGTCTGAGTCCAGGATTTCAGTTTTTGCTAAGCTGTCTTTTACACCCTGTATTTACCTAAACTTGGAAGAACAGAATCAAAGAGTGGATACTCCTTATGACAAAATTTTTTTATGGGACATATTCTGGGACATAAGTACATTAAAATGTTAGTACTACAGTAACTGTTACTTCATACATTTAATATACATTGATACAAATTCACTCGGACACTAACCACAACATAATCACATTCTATACCACCTACCTGCTTGGTGATGGGATTGGTTGAGGTTTACATTGTTTGATTCGAGAAGCTTTCTTTTTACAATATTTCAGAAATAGGGAATATGCATGAATTTTTTTTATTGCATTGATTAACAAAATATGAAAATACCGTAAGTAGTTGAGATGACAAAAAGTGAAATTAAAATTGGCTCAGAAATACGGCCGATATACGCATTTAAAACTATTAATTACGCACCGATTAGACAGAGAGATCCGACATGCAGTGTGACGTCACATGACACTACGTCCATACAAACTCCGTGTTAAATTTCGTTTTGCTAGAATGAGATAGAAATAAATCTTCGATGGCTTATATATTTTTTAATTTCATAGTTATTCAAAAAATAGTTTTACTAAACTGTTTATTAAATAAAAGAGAATTAATTTTTTAAATTAAAAAAACATCATGCATATTCCCTATTGGCATTTGAGAGACCTTTTGATTTCTTTGGCATTGCCATTTTATTTTCTACTGTCATTTTATCTTACATCTTATAGTAAAGTACACACAGCTGCACATAAGGCTATACATCTTGACCTTGACGTCGCCCTTTTCTCGTTCGCATAGAGCTGGCTATCGCAGAGCATATGTTTCACCTGATTTGCTGCTGTCTGTACAGTAAAAACAAAATTATAGTTTTCTAATGAATTATATTTCTAGTTTTGGCATTGTTTATATATTTTTTAATGTAATCTTTCAAAAGTATGAAATAGCATCATGCACAAATACAGGGTGGAATTTTTTAACGCCACCTGGAGGGAAAGTACTCTAAATACTGGAGATAGAAAATTAGACTCGAAGGAAACATTCCTTTATTTTTAATAAGAAACTAAACTGCATTCCAAGGTTTTCGAAAATTCGCTTGCCACACCCGGGAATAGAACCAGCTTAAATTAAAAAAAATAACACCCTGTACTTTTATGGTATCGATCGATAGGGTCAATCGTAAGGATCAAATCTCTCTAACAAACATGGCAAATTAGATGAAAGGAGAACCTTTAAACTACATAAAACCTAACTAAGTAAAACCTTAAGTAAAGTGCTTTAAATGCTTTAAGTCGTCCCATCCAATTTATAAGCTTAGATTTAATGGTCTTCCTTTCACTTAAGGAAGATCTATGTTTGCTAGGGAGATTTGATCCTTACGATTGACTCTATCGATCGATACTATTAAAGTACTTTTTTGGATTTTAAAAACCAAAAGTGCATTTTTGGATTTTAGCTGGTTCGATTCCGGGTGTGGCAAGCGAATTTTCGAAAATCTTTTAATGCAGTTTAGTTTCTTATTAAAAATAAAGGAATGTTTCCTTTGAGTAAAAAAAGTCACCAAAGTTGAAAAAAGTCAAAGTTGAAAGTCTATTCAAAGTCATCAAAGTTGATACCAAATTTTAATTTGTTAAAGTATGGAGCATGCTTGGTAGGGCCAACTCATCAATTCATACTCATAATACTATATTACTAATAAAGATAAATATTTGTTATAACCTTTTTTTTGTGCTTGATTTTGTTCAATATAGTTTGTGGTATGCGTTTATTTTTAAGACATTATGATTGTAGGAGCAAGATTTGTAATCTATTTTTCGTCTCATTTTGCTTTATGTTGGTTGCTTTGATTAAGTGATAGTGTGGCTACTTCTTAATCGATGGTTACGGGTTCGATCAAAGTCAAAGTCAAAATCTAAAATTGCCTTATTTCATAGAACATTCAGGATGTTACTTAAGGCGATTACAGCACCTAAATTATGATTTTATGATGCGTAGATAAGCATGACGCACTGCATAAATCGAAAAAAAAATACTACGGTAATATTCAGGACATAAACTAGATAAATAGTTTGCTGAAAACATGATTCAGCACTTTTGGTTCGATAGAAAAAGCTCACAAAGTCACCTCTAAATACCAATATTGTGTGTCTTTTAAGCTGTAAAAACGATAGTAAAATGCACACGGGAACTTTAATTTGCTATCAAAATGTTCGTGATTGAACACTCTCGATAAGTAGTTAACGCATTTTTCGATTTAAGCTGTTACCTTTCCTTAAATCTCATTTTTCTAACTTTCGAACATGTTTTTACGCACGCTCACTTTCATAGTCCGTAAACTTCGTGTATCGACACTGTTCGCACTGCCGGCCCAGGCCTGTTGAGAGACGGAGATGGCACTATTCCTATGTGTGCTGCCTTTATTGGGTGCTGTAGTCGCCTTAAAATAAGTCAAGAAAGAGACTCAAGCCTTGAACAATAATTAAATATCGATTAAGACTCGAGTCTCTTTCTTTAATAAATCTTTTTACCCGGGTTGGTTTCCAACAATGCACCCTTTCTTATAGGTTCAGGCGTAATGCAAGGCTCTAGCGGGGTGGGCGGAGGCTAAATTTGTGTATTTTGTTCGCAAAGACATTGCGAACAGTCTAAATCTTAATATCTGGTTTCCGACAGTGTACCTTTCCGGTTTCTTTTTACTGGCATAATTTTTCTTCTAATTTAGTTTGACATAACGAATGTAGGTAGTATAAGTTATACTTTCATGCTAGTAAAAACTGTGAAAACAGTTATGCGTTTAGTTGTTACGGTAAAATATAATTCTACCCGGTTGCAAGGAAGAAATTTCTCTATAGCGATGAGGTCGCCGCATTGTAAACTAAAAGATAAACGTGTTTTTGTTTTATTATTACATTTTTGGTGTGCAATAAAGATATTTTATTGTAGTCCTATAAACGTAATTCCTAATTAAATTATTACAAAGTTGTTATTATTTATTTGTGAGTGGTTACGCAAAAGGGGACCTGAAGGGATTGGAAAGTTTTTTTTTGTTTTTCATGAATTTTGTTTCTGTGGCCTTTCAGCTTTGTTTTGGTCTAATCGGAATATTTTTAAATGCCATAGTTTTTTTTGTGGATTTTTTAGTGAGCGCGCTCGAGGCGAAACTCATATCGACTCGAAACATTAAACGCGATTTACTCGAAATCGATTATTTTCCATTGAGGTCCCTCTTTGCGCAATCACTCACATTTATAAATTGCATGTCACATGATCACATGAGTTACAAAGGTGGTGCTCGAAATTACAAGAAGATACATGTTATGCGACTAAATATAGATCCGTACCTTCCTCATAGGTTCAGGCGTGATGCAAGGCGGCGGCGGGGTGGGCGGGGCCGTGGGCGGCGGCTACCAGGGGGGGTACCTGTCGTTCCAGCAGCAGCAGCAGTACGGCGGCGGCGGCTGGGCGCCGAGCTGCTCGCTGGCCAAGCTGCAGCAGATGGCCGACGCGCCGCAGCACCACCCCACCGCGCACACGCCGCCCGCGCACCAGGTGACCACACACCACGTTACTAGCATTTATTTTTCATTTTTTAAAGGACGATGGGACAAAACGTCCCCAACAGATTTGAAATGTATCTCAAATGAAAGATATCGATGTAGTGATGACTTTTTACTATGGCGACGTCCCTCAAATGTGTGGGATATTCTGGGAAAATATTACTTTAATGTTAATATTGATTACAAAAGTAATGGTATGTTATTTAATAATTCTTTGATTATTACCATATTCATTATATTTTTATTGTTATATTCATATTTATCATCTCAGGTATACATTTAGAACACATATAAAAATATAAACTGATAGGTATTTTAGCAATCTTTAATTATGTGTTATTTCTAAACCCCATGGATTTTGACATTGAACGTAGCTATTAATCTCTTTAAAAATACGTATGAAACTGACGACATACACAAAAGGTCCGTTGGAGGGTGGGGACAGAGTCCATACATTTTTGCCCATGGTCCTTTCAGGATGCTAAAGGCTTCTAAATAGGGCTGAGCTATTATTGGCTACTGATTAGGGCTGAGCTGTTATAGGCTAATAATTATGACTGAGCTATAGGCTACTAATTATGGCTGAACTATTTATTGGCTACTAATGCGAGCTGAGCTATAGGGTAATAATTAGGGTCGAATTGGCTACTCATTAGGGCTGAGCTATAGGGCAACGATTAGGTCTGAGCTATAGGGTAATAATTAGGGTCGAATTGGCTACTCATTAGGACTGAGCTATAGGACAACGATTAGGTCTGAGCTATAGGGTAATAATTAGGGTCGAATTGGCTACTAATTAGGGCTGAGCTATAGGGCAACGATTAGGTCTGAGCTATAGGGTAATAATTAGGGTCGAATTGGCTACTTATTAGGGCTGAGCTATAGGGCAACGATTAGGTCTAAGCTATAGGGTTATAATTAGGGTCGAATTGGCTACTAATTAGTGCTGAGCTATAGGACAACGATTAGGTCTGAGCTATAGGGTAATAATTAGGGTCGAATTGGCTACTAATTAGTGCTGAGCTATAGGACAACGATTAGGTCTGAGCTATAGGGTAATAATTAGGGTCGAATTGGCTACTCATTAGGGCTGAGCTATAGGGCAACGATTAGGTCTGAGCTATAGGGTTATAATTAGGGTCGAATAGGCTACTAATTAGGGCTGAGCTATAGGGCAACGATTAGGTCTGAGCTATAGGGTTATAATTAGGGTCGAATTGGCTACTTATTAGGGCTGAGCTATAGGGCAACGATTAGGTCTGAGCTATAGGGTAATAATTAGGGTCGAATTGGCAACTCATTAGGGCTGAGCTATAGGGCAACGATTAGGTCTGAGCTATAGGGTAATAATTAGGGTCGAATTGGCTACTCATTAGGACTGAGCTATAGGACAACGATTAGGTCTGAGCTATAGGGTAATAATTAGGGTCGAATTGGCTACTAATTAGGGCTGAGCTATAGGGCAACGATTAGGTCTGAGCTATAGGGTAATAATTAGGGTCGAATTGGCTACTTATTAGGGCTGAGCTATAGGGCAACGATTAGGTCTAAGCTATAGGGTTATAATTAGGGTCGAATTGGCTACTTATTAGGGCTGAGCTATAGGGCAACGATTAGGTCTAAGCTATAGGGTTATAATTAGGGTCGAATTGGCTACTAATTAGTGCTGAGCTATAGGACAACGATTAGGTCTGAGCTATAGGGTAATAATTAGGGTCGAATTGGCTACTAATTAGTGCTGAGCTATAGGACAACGATTAGGTCTGAGCGATAGGGTAATAATTAGGGTCGAATTGGCTACTCATTAGGGCTGAGCTATAGGGCAACGATTAGGTCTGAGCTATAGGGTTATAATTAGGGTCGAATAGGCTACTAATTAGGGCTGAGCTATAGGGCAACGATTAGGTCTGAGCTATAGGGTTATAATTAGGGTCGAATTGGCTACTTATTAGGGCTGAGCTATAGGGCAACGATTAGGTCTGAGCTATAGGGTAATAATTAGGGTCGAATTGGCTACTTATTAGGGCTGAGCTATAGGGCAACGATTAGGTCTGAGCTATAGGGTAATAATTAGGGTCGAATTGGCTACTTATTAGGGCTGAGCTATAGGGCAACGATTAGGTCTAAGCTATAGGGTTATAATTAGGGTCGAATTGGCTACTTATTAGGGCTGAGCTATAGGGCAACGATTAGGTCTAAGCTATAGGGTTATAATTAGGGTCGAATTGGCTACTTATTAGGGCTGAGCTATAGGGCAACGATTAGGTCTAAGCTATAGGGTTATAATTAGGGTCGAATTGGCTACTTATTAGGGCTGAGCTATAGGGCAACGATTAGATCTAAGCTATAGGGTTATAATTAGGGTCGAATTGGCTACTTATTAGGGCTGAGCTATAGGGCAACGATTAGGTCTAAGCTATAGGGTTATAATTAGGGTCGAATTGGCTACTTATTAGGGCTGAGCTATAGGGCAACGATTAGGTCTGAGCTATAGGGTAATAATTAGGGTCGAATTGGCTACTTATTAGGGCTGAGCTATAGGGCAACGATTAGGTCTAAGCTATAGGGTTATAATTAGGGTCGAATTGGCTACTAATTAGGGCTGAGCTATAGGGCAACGATTAGGTCTGAGCTATAGGGTAATAATTAGGGTCGAATTGGCTACTTATTAGGGCTGAGCTATAGGGCAACGATTAGGTCTGAGCTATAGGGTAATAATTAGGGTCGAATTGGCTACTTATTAGGGCTGAGCTATAGGGCAACGATTAGGTCTAAGCTATAGGGTTATAATTAGGGTCGAATTGGCTACTAATTAGGGCTGAGCTATAGGGCAACGATTAGGTCTGAGCTATAGGGTTATCATTAGGGCTGAACTATTATTGATTACTAATAATAAGGGCTGAACAATAGGCAGGTCCACGGAGTTCCGATGGCAATTGCTCCAAAAAATAATACAAAATAATATATATTTTAAATATCTCCTTTCAGTATGCAGCACAATCAGCCACGCCACCCGCGCACTACCACGCAGCAGCCCCAAAGTACTACCCCAACCAACTCGAGTCCCCGAGGAACTCTAGGAATACCTCCAGTGAGTATTTACAATAGTATGATAATATTGATATTACATCAATGTAGCTGTAGCTGTTAAAGTTATTGAAGACTAAGCCAGGTTTTAATTTAAATATTTTTATAAGCTAATGTTTGACGGCCGGTTTGGTCGTGTGGCAGCGGCGCTGCTTCCTGATCGTCAGGTCTTGGGTTCGATTCTCAGCCGGGGCAAATATTTGTGTAAAAAGTAGATGTTTGTTCTCGAGTCATGGGCGTTTGTGTTTGCCTTTATGTATGTTCCGAGGGACCCACGACACAAGGGAAACCTTAGTGTGGGCCTTTGAGTGTGTAGCATTTAAATGTAATCATCAGTAAATTGGAAAAACAAAATAGTTCTGTTACGAAAATGTTTGTCGCGGGCTAAAGAAAAAGACTATTATTTGTCGCTACATTAAGACAAGAAACTACAACTTCAATAATAAAGCTTTATCTGTTTATTACAATACTAGAATCCCGCTCGTTACCGTGGGAATTCGGGAAAATTATGTAGCCTATGTTACTCAGGAATAATGTAGCATCATAATGGTGAAAGAATTTTTGAAATCGGTTCAGTAGTTTTTAAGTTTATTTGTTACATACATACAAAAATACAAATCTTTCCTCTTTATAATATTGGTAAAGAAAAAAGAGTTCTCGCACGAGCGCGGGAAGAGGTTGATCGCCTGCCGCCATCGCCTCTACCCCGTGACTGACTTATTCTTCTTCTTCTTATCGTATAGGTATAGTGTGTGGCGAACTTGATTAACCCTGGTGTCAGAGTTTTCAAATCACACAATGGCCTCTGACTTGGTTTTAACGACTATAGTCAATCGACAACAGCCGAGACCGACAGCTTAACGTGCCCTCCAAAATACAGTTTAACTTATTATAATCACTAAAGTTAACCAAACCTCCATGTGCTAGCAACCCTAGAACACACTTCTTGCCATTTCGAGTGATGAACTTGTGGAACTCTCTCCCGGAAACCGTAATAAGTGCCCCAACTGTGAACTGTTTTAAAAATAGACTTGATAAACATTTAAAAAAATGAAAGAACACGAGTGCAGTGTATATCATACACGCATCAGCTCTTGGAGCTGCTAGTGTATCAATTAATAATAATAATAATAATAATCAGGTCTTTAAAATATCTGACGTAGATAGTAGACCTTATGGAGTCGCCAGAACTTTTCAACTGACAAAGGGGTCGAGAATTAAAAAAATTTAAAAACTACTGTAGGCAAACAAAAAATTCTAAATATACCTTTGCAATTTCCAGGCAATTTAAGTCCGATGCAACACATGCAGATGGCTCCCGGGTCTCGGATGTCTCCGAACCTGAATACGCACATCATCAGCCAGTACGGACTGAACGGCTACCGGGTTCCACACCAGCAGCAGTTCAACAACCTTCCGGTGCAGATGATGAACGTTCAGCCCGGGGTCCAGTACGGCCCGGGCCCTGACCCACGGGCTCAACAACCTAACGTCTACGCATATGGATACATCAACCCTCCACCACCCCCGCTGGCCATGCAAACCCTCAACTCCACCATGCGTCGGTAGCCAAAACCAAAAACACAGTGATTGTGCAAAAAACCAGTGAACAGTGAAATAACTGTGTGAAGTGATAGTGACAGTGTCGAGTGGCAAACTTCATAATACTCACTTGACATTCCAAATTTATTTTCGAGTTTTGGTTCGGTTTTATCTGAAAATAACTCTTGACCAAAAAAAATATGGAGTGTATTGTATTATTAAGGCATAGTACAAATAAATTGCTTAAGTATTTTAGTATGTATATAAATGTAATGTATCGAGAACCACTTGGGTTGCCTTATCTTCCCTTGACGAAGAGACATTATCTTGATGTTGTAAATGTAATAGTGGCAGCTTCGTTAATACTTTTGTAAAATATGTATGTAAGTCAAGTTTCTCATTCGAGAAAGTGCCGTACCCGATATGGAAGCTGAATTAAAGTACAAAATTGCAGATAAAATTGTATTTAAATCTGTTTATAATAATGATGACTACGTCAACAAAAAGTAGCATAATTATTTAGTGCAATAAATGTTAATAATCAGGTAGAATCAAGCATGTTTTTATATTGGTAACATAATACGCACGCACCGCTGTGATAGTCTTAACGATTGGACAGTCAAGTAAGTGTGTGCTGAAATCATAATAAATTAATATATTCTTGATTTCCAAAGAAATAATTAACTGTAAGTCTTTGGTTGCTTCGATGCAGTGCAATGAATTTGGATGTATGATTCTGGATGTAATGTTCTATTTGGGAGCTCTCGTTTTGTATGTATATTGTGTTTTAGTAGTTTTTATTCACTTGGTCTAAAGATTGCGGCTTCTACACTGTACAGTGATGTTTTAATACTTAATTTAACTATAAGAACTGAATTTTGTCTTTATTCTGTTGTTAAAAGTGCCTCTTTTTCGTCCCAACCGCTTGTTTCCATGTAAGATATTGTAAATGCATCACTTATTAACAAGTCTTGTACATAAAGCTCGTAATTAGTATATATGATAGTTTTTTGATTTGATCAATGTGATAGTGTTGTAATAGCAGGAGAAGGAAGGCCCGTAGCAGTGACAAGTGCAAGGCCTAACAACGGTTATTTTTATATTTTGTATTCTTTTACACTGGTAGGTTAAAGTTTTATATAATGATAGTTTCCTTTTACGCTTGGACCTAAGGATTATTTTTCGTGTTATCCCAGTAATTTATTGCCAAATGTTATTAATTTTAACACTTGCGTTTTTAGTTAGGTTAGTTTAGTTGCGTTCAGCACTTAGTTGTTTAGTTTCGTTTTACAATAACAGTACGGGTGAACCGGCCATGTGAGCCGGATTCGGTGCACTGTTCCCAGGGTCGAATTAACTAAAAACTGGACTTGACCAAGTTGCAATCATCCTGACGTCGTTTAAGTTACTGTCGTTTCCAATTAAACATTTGTCTATTTGTTCGTAGCTTTCTTGTCCTTGATTCCAAATAAAAAGTACAGACAGCAGCACGTCAGATTTCCTATTTGCACTACGAAAGCCGGCGCTGTTACGAGCAAGATATGAGCACCGTCTATGTCAGTATTTATAGCCTGATAGCCTGATGTGCGGCCGTGTGTACAATAAAGGGTCATGCACACAGAACAATATTATTAGAAATAAAATTATATTGAAGATTAGATAGTTCAAAAGTTATTTTACATTTAGATACATTTTTTTCAGTTATAAAGTGTCTGATTAAGTTCTTTGTTCCTTTTCAAACATTTTTCCTTTTATAGTTCAAATTGCAGCTTTGAAATGTGTAAATCAATTCAGTACTTGAAAAAAGCCCAGAAACGATCAGTAACTAAACAAAGTACTTAAACAAAATGGCAGTTAGCAACTTGTATTAAATCTCTTGGTCAGAACACTAGCTTAAATGTTTAGTTGATGTGCTTGTACTTAGTTGAAACTTATAGCCCAATTAAAATGACAAATGTCCACGATAAAGGGTCTTCTGTGTTTCTCAAGTGATAAATTATATTCTATTCAATCTGTTATGAAAAGTTTCATATTTACTTGCATAAAATTGAAAGCCCAAATTTTTTTCGCATAACGAGGAACTGATTATAACAAAAAAAAATTTATGCGAAAAAAATTTATGCGTTATGCGAAAAAAAATTTTGACTGTCGATTATATGCGTGTAAATATGGAACCGATGTGAAATGTAATGTAGAGTTTTTTTGACGCATCTGAATAAAAACTCAATAATGATCTATTTCACTTCAAAGAGTATTTGTGAAAAAGAGAAGGACTTACGCCAAAATAAGTTGAACCTTACTAACTTGGGGAATAAGACCTATTTTTGTACTCGTGTTCTGATTGAGTTTTCAGTTTTGGTATAGCATTTTCCTACATAATTTGTCAGTATTTGAAAGCTTACTCTCTTAGGGTTTCGTGAGAGTGGGAAGATAACACGAAGCGATGCGCGCTTTACTTGTGGTAAGCAAGAGTAAAAACACATGAATGTGTGCGTGAGCTGTACGACCAGCCGGAACTCATGTTACCACACGCGAGCAATCTGTGATTTTGTGATAAGAATGGTTTTGCAATCAAAATGGAGTAAACTGACGATATCTTTTCTTATCACTTGTCATCACGGACACATTCACAGCGTTTTATTTATTTACCACAATTAAAAAGCGAAAAAAGTTTCCCTTATAAAAAAGAGCACACTAGTGACGTCATAATAGAATCTGAATAGTTTTATAAAATTCAAGCAACTTTTTATTAAAATCATAACTAATGTATATTTTTGTAAGATTACCAACAATATCAGTATTTGAATCATGATTCCTGTGGAACAGCGTCGCACTACCACTGTCTTGGTAAATCCGTAAGATCTGCTCCTCTAAGGTTATGATTATGAATGTTATTTGTTACTAATGTGTAGTATATAAAAATATTGTACATAAATAACAATAAGGAACATGTAGCAGGTGTTATCACACAAAATATAATTTTGTGAAAAATTTCGTTGTTTTATTTTTTAGTCCTTAGTTTGACAAGTTAGTAGAGAATATTGGACGGAACCTTATAGTTGTAGACGATTGATTAGATAACATCATATAGACCCCGGCCCGGGTATTATTTTAGTCAATCATTTCCTCTCGGGCGATAACTTGTGGGTGGGTGGGTTAAGCAACGGTATCACGTTGAAAAAATACATTTTATCTGTTCAGGTGGTGATATTGAGAACTATTAAATTTTCATATACTAGCAGACAACCACCTCGACCAGCAGCGCCACCACCAACCGAACGTGAAGTTGCAAACTACCTGCAACTAAAAATTCAGTTGGCGGTGGGGCGCTACCTCAGCTCAGGAGGAAATTGGTCATGAAAATCTGTTGTAGCTCGGGTGCCAATAGCAGTTGCACTTAGTTGCTGAAACGTTCACTAAAGTTAAAGCTTCTTTAAATGTAAGGTACGGCAACAAGGCGGAAAGTGACATAATGATATTTAAAGAAGTAACATTAATTTTAATGGGCGTTTCTGAAATTGAGTGTTAGGTCGATGGTTGCACTACGGTAACCCCCGTCACATAAGGGCGACGGTCAAGGATGACATACATCGTTCTAGGGCATGGGAACCCCACCCCGCTGGGCAAAAAAAGAAAATATAAAACGGTGCGTTTTACTTATGAAAAAAAAAGTTTTGTTTGTTCGTGGTGTGATACATATTAAAAAATCCAAAAGTATACTATTGATTGTGGCATTTCATAAAAAAAAACCCTTGATTATTAAAGTATAATTAAAAAAAAACATATTTTAAAAGTAATTTTATTGGATAAACATTTAAAATAGTTCAACGACTTAAAATTAAATAAAATGATATTTACACACACAAAATACCTAAATATAAATATTTCAAATAATACATGTAAGGGACAGCTTAGCAAATACTAAAACCCTGAATAATTTTCCAGTGGAATTTTCCTCTCAAGAGTTTTAATTTTTTTTTCATGTTTATTTGATATTTTTGCTATAAAATTAAAATATTAATTTGAATACACTCAATTTTATAACAAAATATAATAAAAGAGTAAAAGGGTCCCGGTTAAAGACACGCCCGGAACAACACCCGGGAAATAGTGTTAATTGAGGTTTAATTTTGTTAAATTACATTTTTATATGTATGTTAGTCTGTAAGGTATTTATCTATGGGCCTATACTTGCCTGAAAATAAATGATTTTATTATTATTATTAAATACGGAAATCAGCAATGTAACATCGCATTCTGACAGCAGCGTGGCGAGGGCGCGGTTCATCACGACATAGTTGATAAGTAAAGAATACTTTTCCAGGAAAAAAAAAAACTTGTAGCCGGTCATAGTTACGGGCAGGGCTTGAATAACCGAAAAAATATCGGTTAAAGCGGTTAGCGGTATGACGTCATACCTTTAAATTTTAGGTACCCGTAAATAACGGTACCGTTATTTTCCGGTAGCTAAAAATTTTGGTAGCGAAATTATTTGGTACCGCTAAGTAACGGTACCGTTATTTTTTGTGGTACATAAATTAATAAATAAAGGTTTTCTTTACATCCCACCGCTGCCGACAACATTGCGCTGGCGTTTTTTCGGTATACCGAAATAATTTCGGTTACGGTAGCGATAAAAATAAAGGTATAATATTATTGTAAAATTATAAAGATATCGGTTAAGGTATCGGTGTAAAACGGTAGCGTAACCGTAATTCCTAACCGTTTTGACTCTACCTTTAAATTGATACGGTATTGAAATTTTATACCTGTAGCATACCGTTATACCTTAACCGTTTTCAAGCCCTGGTTACGGGTAGGTAGATTCCACCATTTAAGTATTTGTTAAGCTGTGCCTTACACATTATAATATTAAAAGTAATTCTTGATGAAAGTTGGTGCAGATGTTTGGATGTTAATTACTAAATCATGAAAAAACTACTGCAGTCTAATTCCATTACGAAACTGCAACTGTGCATTCGCGGTAGTCATTTTTGACGTAAAATTGATCTATCTTTTTTTATAGGACATTGACTATTGTCTATTTTTTTTAAACTACACACTTAAAAGGCCCACACTAAGGTTTTCCCTTGTGCCGTGGGTCCCTTGGAACATACATAAAGACAGACACAAACGCTGCTTTTTACAAAAATATTTGCCCCGACTGGGAATTGAACCCAGGACCCGTCGAAGAGGCAGCGCCACTCGACCAAACCGTCTGATGATGGATAGTGGTGGTGAATCACACCGCTTCATATTTATATGACACAGATTTTAAAGATTATAAGATCTTTGGTACCTTGGAAGTATTATTACTAAAGTTTGAAATGCACTGAATCCGTAAGAACACGTTTTTTATTTATTTATTATGAGATGGGTTAACTCTTGACCCCAATCTTGACCAAGGTCATAGATGAGGTCGACGATGGAGCGAGTTAATCCAGAAAATGCCAATTAAGGCTTCCTTGTAAATTTATTGTGACGCGCTTTTTTATACAATACAATATACTTTTTACCATTGCCCCTCGAAAAAGGGTCAGTTATTCTTCAAAAACAGTGAACAAAACGCTGTTTATTTCACTAAGTGAATAAAACATTTTGAATTTGGAACATGCGCGAATATACGGATTTTAGTAAGAAAACAAAAGAAAATGTGCAAGGAGGTTGCATACTCTCGCTATAAAAACGTAATAAAACTTGGCTGTATGTAATAACTGGCTGTGTGGAATATGGCTCGGTTAAAAATTTTAAATTTAGAATAAGGAATTCGGCCAATTTTCTGTGCAATTTTCATGCAATTAAAAGTTTTTGTCTCAAAATCATAAAATGAGTTCGACATCCAGTGATGAAAGTGAACCTCTCGTTCCAGAGTCATTTCGCGTTAAAGCAGCAGCTATTGTTGATAATTTACTGTCACAGAGTAATTATTTTCTTTTTCTCGTAGTCAATGGTAAAAAGTAGAGTACCTAACACGTGAAAAAAAATTCATCTCGGCTCTTGTATCCCTCGAAAAGAATTCACCTTTTTTTCACTTGTTGGGTAATCTACACACCACTCCAACACAAATAAGGTTAAAGTTACATTTTGATAAAAAACAGATATGTCAGGGTACAAAAGGCCCCATTGCTAAGAAGCAATATCTTATCGGCAACGGCAAAGATTATATAGTATAGGTACCTACTACAGGGTGTAACAGAAAGGTGTAGTCATATTTCAGGATGGTGACCAGCCAATAAAACTGAACAACTTTCAAAAAAGAACCAACTTGAAATTTCAAAAAAAAAAATTCGGCCTTTCGTACTAAACCTATCAGCTGATCGCAAAAGTTGTATGGAAATTTTTTTCTGAGATTTTAAATAGGTTCCTTGGGGAAAGTTGTTCAGTTTTATTTGCTGGTCACCATCCCGAAATATGACTACACCTTTCTGTTACACCCTGTATAGTACCAAAAGTCAAGTGTAAAAATATGTATGTATCTCCCAATCTCAAACCATCTCAATTACATGTAAGTATGCGATAAGGAATCATATATATGTATAATTTTTTTTTAACATCGATATGTCTTTGCTAAGATTCTATAAAAATATTTACAACGTAGTTTTCAATAACATATACTTACTTACTTACCCAATATTATGTTAATATACGAATCAATTTTTTTTCTTTTTGTATGTTCTTTTTTTATGAAAATATTCTTTGGATACATATTTATACACTTGACTGTGTGGTTAATTTATTAATGGTGTATTTCGGTTTTGATGAGTTTCATATAAGGCAAAAAATACTCTAATGGTAACTTTTATACATTATGTACAGGTACACAAACACATGCGTTACATGGCCCGTTGAGAATGACGTCACTTGACTAGAATTTGTGACTGTTTTTAGTATATTTCTAAAATTACTTTTTTTATAACCTCCGACATTTATAACTTTCGACTGAAGCGATTTTGATAAAATAAAGCAAAGAACCATCTAGCTAGATCAAGCCTTTAAAAAAAGAGTTTCGAAATCGGTCCATTCGTTTAGAAGCTACGATGCCACAGACAAACACAAAGAAACACAGCCATAGAGATACACTCGTCAAACTAATAACTCCGCTCTTTTTTGTCGGGGGTTAAAAAGGTACAATTTTTGGGGTTGCCAATAAGAGCGATTTACAATGGCTTATCACAAAATTTTGAACCTTAATTATGAACCTTAATTAAAATGTATGACACTGTATTTTGCATGCCTTTACAATAAGTGCGAAATGTGATGGCTATGTAATATAAACGCTACACACTCAAAGGCCCACACTTAGGTTTTCCCTTGTGTCGTGGGTCCCTTGGAACACACATATAAAGACAAACACAAACACCCATGACCCGAGAACAAACATCTGCTTTTTACACAAATGTTTGCCCCGACTGGGCATCGAACCCAGAACCCGCCGATCAAGAGGCAGCGTCACTACCACTCGACCAAACCGGCCATGTTTATTGTAAGATCTTTTTGTACCACATTTCCAGCAAATACATTTCATTTCATTTCATAACGACTACCCCCCAAAGTGGTACCTTTCTAATTTCACAGTCACATTTATAGGAACGTAATGTCTACTATACTAAACAACTTTCCCAAGGGAATATTGATAAGTCGAAATTTTATGTACGTAAAAAAAGAAAACATCTTTGTCGATCAGCTGATTTGAGAATAGGAAATCAAACAAAATTTGAAGATTTCATATGAGTTTTTGGGAAAAGTTGTTCAGTTTCTTGGTAAGAATCACGACTTAGTTTAGTTAGCTAAATCACTCCATTTATGAGCAAGTAAATAATTTAATTTATTGATTTTAATTTAAATAATTGGAAGTCATTTTCATTTTGCTACTTACAGGCTAAAGTTTTCAGGCTGCAAGCAAGACGTCAGCGAAAAGAAACGTGACGGAGGTGGTTTTTACGTTTCCATCGCTCGTCGCATGAGAAAATAAGTTTCTCTGTATCGCGCGCGGCGAGCGATGAAAACGTAAGGCGCTGTTTAAACACTAGCGACGTCGGCCTTCAAAGCAACGTAAAATGAATCTTATGACTACGTAACAAAGGTTTTTTTTCGTTCGTCGCTCCGTCTTCAGGGATGTCTCTGCTTCTTATCAGCAAAACAGCCTTACTCCGTAGCTATTAAGATTCAGTTTACGTTGTTTTAATCGCCACGTCGCCACCTATGTGTATAGACAGTGTCTAAGGCCCGCATTACAGAAGGAGACTCCAGTCTTGATCTATACTTAAGTGTTGATTGTCTTGTTATCTCACTATCAAAATGACAAAGACGACTGTTAGTATAGATCAGAGTCTGAGTCGCGTTCTGTAACCGACGCCGCCGCTGTCGCCCTGTTGCTGCCCGGTGTATACAAGATGTTTCAAAACAACCCAAAAATAATAATTCAAAATTAATTAAAATGTAGCTTATTGCACAGCTCTATTACAAATATGACAAGTATGTCATATTAATTATATGAAACTTTCATTTTGTAGATGTCAAACCGTGCAACTGATTACTGGAGTTGCTACTATTTCACTTTTAAAATTAAAGTTTTGATTTTTTTTTGTTTTTTTTTGAAACACCGTGTATTATACATGTAAGTACATAATTTATCTATAATATATTAGTTTCTCACCAGATACTTCGCTTCTGTGGGAACTCGGAAAATGTATATAGCCTGTATATTTTATTCTAATGTCACAAGAGTTGGACAAAAGGGGTCTAGATTGAATCCAGGAGCAGTAGTCAATGGATTACAGACTCCAAATGCATAAACTCACTGATAAAACCTGCTTATAGATTCACAAACTTTCAAATCCTAATAATTGAATATCGCTACTAATATTATAAATGCGAAAGTCACTCTGTTTGTCTGTCTGTTTGTTACGCTTTCACGGCTAAACTACCTTGTACGGACGACCGCAACTTTGGCTACCACACGCATGCACTCTGTGTTGTTGTAATAAGAGCGGCTTTGCAATGAAAATGGAGTAACCTTATGCGCTGGCCTCTGTTCTACTTAGTCCTTGGGAAAGGACCTAGGCTACATTTTATCCCACAGCTGGGCACCATATAACCTGTAGTCCACGCGGGCGGAAAGCTAGTACTAAGTATAAATGTGAAAGTTTGTGAAGATGTTTGAATGTTGGTTAGTCACTCACGCAAAAACTACTGGACGGATTTTGATGAAACTTAGCGTAGAGATAGAAAATATCTGGATTGAGACATAGAGTACATAGAAGTTCCCAAATTTCCATGGGAACGAAGTTCCTGGCGGAAAGCTAGTTCATAATATTAGTAACATATTTATATTTTCATACTGTAGTTTTATTGTATTTATTACATAAAGTATCAACATTAGACATAGACATTTATTATTGGTAGTTTTTCATTACAAGTCAAAAAACTATTTTTATACAAATAATGTCAAAAAAAGTAATGTCAAAAAATTATAAAATGCATTCAAATGCCACATCCAACAAATTGAATTAAATTATAAAATTACAATAAATTAAAATACAAAAACATTAATTTCATTTTTCAATTGATCAAATTTTCATTTTTCAATTAATAAAATTTTAAGTAAATTATGTTTTTATACATATAATGTCAAAAAAAGTAATGTCAAAAAATTATAAAATGCATTCAAACGCCACATCCAACAAATTGAATTGAATTATAAAATTACAATTAAATTAAAATACAAAAAAAATTTAATTTCATTTTTCAAAATATATAATTGTAATTTATGTTAAGTACATATTATGCACGCTTTTTCTGATCAACTCTGATAAGCTAACCTTAAATGTCGCATTTCTTTAGTAAATTTATATTCATGTCTCTTGAGTGCAAATAAGGTACTGTAAATAAATAAATAAATAAAAGAATTCAATAAAAAAAACATAAATAATAATGCTTTTGTATAAAAATATGCCTTTGTATTTAAATAGATTGTTTTTTGATTATACATACAGGGTGTAAAGAACAGCTTAGCAAATACTTAAATGGTGGAATCTACCCATAACTATCATCAGCTATATCTATCTATCTATCTATGGAGGGGACGCCCGTCAGGCACAGGCGGGTGATCAGTCCACTCATTTGGGACCATTTCACCCAGTTCCCCACAACAGCGCATGAGTTTTACCTCTGCACTGACAGTTCCACCTCTTTGAACCTACCCGAAGCTTTAGCAAACCCGATTATATCCTTTATGTTAAGCTCTTGTATTTGTTCTTCTTTTACCTCATCCATGCCTATTGTCTCCCATCTTACCAGCGCGTACATTGGACACTCAGTCAGGAAATGGAGACTTGTTTCCTCCTTGTCGCATTCTGGGCATGTGGGATCACTTTTTAGGCCCATTATTGCTAGGTGTCGGTTCAAAGGACAGTGTCCCGTGAGCAGACCCACTACAATCCTGATGTCCTTTCTATTTAGCTTTAGAAGTTGCTTCGACTTTCTTTTTTCATATGTCTTTAGGAAGATTTTTGCCTGGCGGCACTGTTTGTTGTGCTTCCATCTTAAATTGGCTTCTTCTGTTATGATCTTGCTTATTATTCCTTTACTGATTTTACTTGATATGGGTAGCCTGGGTTCCGGGCCGATGAATGTCTCATCGGCCCCTTTCCTGGCTAGCTCGTCTGCAATCTCATTACCTATATGTCCTTCGTGCCCCGGCACCCAGGCAATGGTAACTTTAGTCTTTTTGGCTAAGGCGTTAATAGCCTCCTTACATTCTGTTACTAGGGCCGAGTTAGTTTCGGCTCTGTTTAGTGCCTTCAAAGCAGCCTGGCTATCACTGTATACTATGATGTTCTCTTTGTTTTCAGTGATCATGCTGTCTATGATTCTGACTCCCTCTGTAATAGCAAGCACCTCAGCCTGGAAAACGCTAGCGCATCTTCCCAGGTGCATGGTAACTTGGCCATCTACCTGGTTCATGATGTGTATTCCTGATAGTTTTGTTGATAGTCCTGATAGTTTTGTTGTTTCTTTCCTGGAGCCGTCAGTGTAGCACACTATCTTTGGATCTTGTATGTCCAAGCTCCAGCTTTCTCTAGCTCCTATATGGATCCTGTATTTTTTGTCAAAGATTACTTTTTTCCTGATGAGGTCATTATTAGAGAGTATCATTGACAACTTCTCTCCATACTTTCCATCTAATATGGTGTGTCCTTTATCCATGAAGTTCCCTTTCCATTCTAGGCTTGACTTCATCCTATACCATTGCTAAATAGCTCTCTTTTTAACTTCCAAGTCCAGAGGATGCAATCCCAATAATACATCTAAGGCAGCTGATGGAGTGGTTCTCATCGCTCCTGTGATCATTAGGGTTGCAAGTCTTTGTACTTTTGCTAGTTCATTCCTGTTTGCTTGTATGGTGGTTTTATGCCACCAGACAATTGCTCCGTATGTTACTCTTGGATCATCAGCTATAAGTAATATTTATTTCCCGGAAACGTTATGATAAGGAGTTACTATTTACCTACTTTGGCGCTACGCAACGTATCGTGAAACCTGATAGAAATATTATTTCATTCCATTATAAATATAAATTGGCTGTATAAGCTAAAAGGCATAAGCCTTACATAGTGTAAAGTTCATTAAGTATAGCTGTAACTGGCTGTCAAAAAAATCAATCTAATCGGTCTTTGGCGGGAACTCGGCGTGAGCGGTTGCTTTGTCAATTGAATTTTCGTTTTCGGCGTGAAAAAGTTGTTTAATGTGTAATAGTGATAGTGTATTATGCAGTGAATTGACTAAAATTCGTGTAGTGATGAAAAATTCAAGTGATAACAGTGTTTCTGCTCCGTTTGGTACCGACAAAGATCCTCGCGGTTGTGCTTCTCACCGCCAGTTTTCGTAAAACAGACGCTATCCGGTTTTACGCAGAACTTGAGGAGTTAAGTTGAAGAAAGAAGATTTTTCTTAGGTTAAGTTGAAGAAAGAAGATTTTTCACTGAAGACATGGCTGTATGGACATAGTTTCCTTTGCCTTTCCCGAAAGGGATCAATTTAACAAAAAAAAAATTAATCTAATCTGTCACTTTCTTAACAATGAATTCGTAGCTCATAAAGTGTGAATTTTATAATCTTTTGATTTATTAATAATCTCATATAATGTAAAGCATTTTCGCATTTATTCTGAAAATAAATAGTCGCAAAATGTCATAGCGCGTTTGATTTTCAACGGTCTGCACACTCGCCCGTTCCCGAACTTCCATTGCCAGCTCATACGCCATACCAATGTTGATAGGTTTTGTGTCCAGTGAGTATATAATATAGAATACATTATTCAAGAAGAATACAATCGGAACAAAGGACAGACGAAGAGAGTGCGGATTATCACGCTATTGACAAAATGCCGACGTCATCGTCATCAGGTGATGAGCAGCCGGCCCCTCAACCGGGCAACGGCGCCAGGCCTGTATCAATTGAGAGATTACGTGGTTCGTCAAACTATGTATCTTGGAAATTCTCGATGCGCATGCTATTAACCTTAGAAAATATTTGGAGCTGTGTGGAATCAACGGGTCAATCAGCTACTACAGACACTCAACGTGACCAGAGAGCATTGGCAAGGATTTGTCTTAGTGTGGAGCCTGCCTTGTACCAGTATGTTCGCGACGCTAAAAATGCCAGTGAGGCTTGGAAGAACTTAGCCACGGCATTCGAGGATCGTGGACTATACAGGTGAGTAGTCTTACTCCGGCAACTTCACCATGTAGAATACAAAAATTATTCTAACATGCAAGAATACATCAATGCTGTTATGACCCTAGTGACACAGTTAGCGGATACAGGACGGAGCATCGAAGACGACGAGGTAGTGGAGAATTAACTATTTTTTTTACTATAAGATGGGTTAACTCTTGACCTCAATCTTGACCATAAAGGTCAAAGATGAGGTCGACGATGGAGCGAGTTAACCCCGAAAATACCTATAAAGGGACTGGTACTCCCACGCACCGACGGAACACAGCAAGCTGTTTGGCGTCGGACTTCGGTAGGAGGGTGGTCGCGAACCAGACGGCCCTTTACAGAGCCTACCACACCGCATGAGACCATAGGACGACACCTCAGATTCAGAAAAAAATGAAGTGTCGTTGCCTGGTATGGATTACTAGGAGGCAGGTCTCATTTGTGTTTCCTTAGTCGCCTCTTACGACACCCACGGAAAGAGATGGGGTGGTGTTATTTTCTACCGATCACCACACGGCAGTAAATCTAATCTGATCTTCCAAGCGAATACGATGTTTTGGTCAGCAATTCGGAAACTGCATGTATCAGTATTACATCTCTTTCGAGCGAGCTTGTTAGAACACGCCTGTCGAAGAAGAAAAGCGGAAGAATGGCAATGAACATACATCTTCAACAGATAATGCCTATTTTGCCAAAAAGAAAGTAATTTGCAGTTTCTGTGGAAAAGTGGACATGTTCGTAACAGATGCTTTAAGCTCAGGAAGCAGAAGAAAGAGAAGACTGAGAAAGCTACAGTGACTTCATAGTTGACAGTGAGTGTAGCAGTCATATGATAAATCATTGAAATGTTAGAAAAAGTCCAGAGGAGAGCTACAAAAATGGTAGCGTCCCTCAAAAAGAAGTCCTACGAAGAACGCCTGTTAGAGCTCAACTTGACAACACTGGAGCAGAGACGAAAAAGAGGAGACCTCATAGAAACATATAAAATACTCAGTGACCACTACAATGTCAGGAACATGAAGGATTTGTACATGATGAACCAGAACACACATCTAAGAGGCCATTCCCTAAAGTTAACCAAATCTCCATGTGCTAGCAACCCTAGAACACACTTTTTGCCATTTCGAGTGATGGACTTGTGGAACTCTCTCCCGGAAACCGTAATAAGTGCCCCAACTGTGAACTGTTTTAAAAAAAGACTTGATAAACATTTAAAAAAATGAAAGAACACGAGTGCAGTGATATACACGCATCAGCTCTTGGAGCTGCTAGTGTATCAACTAATAATAATAATAATCTACGTGTTGGCTTCGGCCTTGCGCACGCCTTCTAAAGGTCCGGGACGTAATTGCCCGTGATTCAAGGATCTAGACAAACATAATAATAAATAATAAGAATATGTTTCAAAATTTTAATAATAAGAAGAGTCATGTTTGTATTGCTAATAATATGTACCTGGATAGTGAGGGATCAGGTAAATTTATTATTCCTTGTTCTAATATAAAAATAGAAGCTATGCTCGTTCCTAAATTAGTTACCAATTTACTTTCCGTTAGTAGGCTAATTAAATCTTATTATGTACTTGTTTTTGACAAAAAAGGGTGTCACTTTTATAAAGATAGGGACTGTAAGGTCACAGGTATGGTATATGGTCATGCAGCTGATACCAATGGTGCTTACAAGCTAGATAGCATCACACCTGCAGGTAATACTTCGAAGCCAATGGGTGCTCTTCAAGTCTCCTGAAGAATATAATTTAGGAGAAACAGTGCAATGTTAGTGTCAGTAGAGCTCTGGCACAAGCGGCTGGGACACATGAGTTATGGAGATATGTGCACGTTGGGACAAAAGAAAGCTCTTATGTTTCAGGATGAAGAATACGAGCTCTCTGGGTGCATGGCTTGTTTGAAGGGCAAGCAAGTCTCAAAAGCTTATCCCTCTGGTGAAGCCAAGCGTGCCACTAGTCGATTAGAGCTCATTCACTCCGACATCTGTGGACCGATGCCGATCAGGATCCTGGTTCGGTAGCAGATGCTGCACGCCCTGTATGTAGTACTCGTGCAAAGCCTCCACTCAAGTATGAAGATGATGATCTTTCCTGGGATCTCTCTCTGCTGGTTCACAACGAGATAGAGCCTCTCTCTTATAAAGAGGCTATGTCGTCGCCGGACAAAGAAGAATGGCGACGTGCAATGGAGAAGGAGTATAATGCTCTCCTCAAAAATTCTGTCTGGAAACTCGTAGATCGACCACAGAATAAAAATGTAATAAAATGTAAGTGGGTCTACAAGGTCAGACAAAACTGCGAAGGTAAGGATAGATTTAGAGCTCGTTTGGTAGCGCGCGGATTTTCTCAGAAGCAAGGCGTCGACTACAGTGATACTTTTTCACCTGTCGTTAGACACAGTACACTTAGAACTTTGTTCGCTTTAGCTAATGAATATGATTTAGATATCAGTCATTTTGGTGTAGAGACCGCGTTTCTAAATAGTGATCTAAACGAGCATATCTTCATGGAACTACCGGAAGGTTTTAATTCAGATGATAATAAAGTATGTTACTTATTAAAAAGTATATATGGCCTTAAGCAAGCTAGTCGCATGTGGAATCAAAAAGTGCATCAGCTGTTATCTAATAATGGTTTTAAACAAAGCAAATGTGAACCTTGCGCCTATATAAATAAGAGTGATAAAAGTTAAACCATAATAGCCTTATATGTGGATGACTTCTATGTTCTAGGAAATTGCTCTATAATTAAAAATAAATTGTTAAAATTATTGCAATAGGAATTTACTGTTAAAGATCTGGGTATTCTGAAAACATGTTTGGGTATTGATGTCTCTTGTAACAAATCTAAAGGTAATTTAACTCTGAATCAAAAAGGTTATAGTAGAGAAACTTTTGTATAATATAAATATACTTTATAACGGTTCAGAATACATACCCAGTGTTATGCAAAATGTTTTGTATGTTCCAAGTTTGAAAGCAAATTTGTTTTCATTAGTAAATGCCAAAGATCACGGTTACGTGTTAATCTCAAGTGAAAATTATGGCATGAGAGACTAGCTCATCAAAATTTCAAATGTGTTAAAGAAATATTAGACAAAAATAATGTAAAATATGAAGGGCTGATTGGTCAATGTGCATCTTGCATTCAGTGAAAACAGCATAGGTTGCCATTCTCAAATAGAGACAGCCGTGCAGAGAGGCGAGGAGAACTTGTACATGTGGACTTGTGTGGACCGATGGAGACGAAGTCATTAGGTGGGTCTTCATACTTTCTTCTGATAAAGGACGACTACAGCAATTATGTTTATTTCCTAAAATATAAGTGTGAGACAAAAGGTAGGATTGTAGAATTTCTTGAGCAGTTTGAAAATGAGTTTGAGTACAAAGTTAAGAGATTTTGGTCAGACGGTGGGGGAGAGTTTAAAAATAAGGAGTTGGAAGAAATATTTAAGAGGAAAGGGATTTTACTTGAAGTGACAGTAGCTTATACACCAGAGCATAACGGGAGAATAGAGAGAGAGATGCGAACGATGTGATGATATGAGGTTTATGTTTATATTCCAAAGCAAAGAAGATTGAAGTGGGATCCTTAAGGAAAACTGGGAAAGCTTGTTGGATATAGAACTAAAACAAAGGGATATAAAGTATGGTTTGAAAAAGAAGGAGAAGTGGAAACTTATAGAGATGTTATTTTCTTAGAAGGAACAAGGAATAAGCAGGAGGCAGAAGAAGAAAGCAAAGAGCAAGTAAAAGGAAACGAGACCGAAGAAGAAGAAAAAGAGACTGAAAAAGAAGTGATTGATGAGGTAGAAAAACAAACTGAAGATGAGGATGTCCAGCCAAAAATTAACAACAAAGAAAATCAGGAAGAAGAAACAGAAGAGTGTTTAAGAAGTAGCCCAAATAAAGACATGGAATTTGAAGAAGAATATCTTGAAGAAGAGTGGTTAAGTGCAGATGAAGCTAAGTTTGATTTGAGGAAGGGGAAGGGGAAGCACATAGAAAGAGAAGAATAAAGAAAAGAAGAAAAAAAGAGAAGAATAAAGAAACCTAAATGGATGGATGATTATTAAGTGGGATTATTAGTACAAGGACAAGAAGAATTACGTTATAATGAAGCATTAAAAGGACAGAATGGAAAGAAGTGGTCAGAAGCGATAAATAAAGAATTAGAAGCAGTGGAAAGAAATAACACATGGATAGAGACAGATTTACCCACCTAAAGGAAAGAAGACAATAAATAGTAAGTGGGTGTTTAAGATAAAGAAGGATGATAATGAAGAGATTTATAAGGCACGTCTAGTAGCTCGAGACTTTAAGCAAGAAGATAAGTTGGATCATGCAGAAGTATATGCTCCGGTTGCGAAGCTACCAACATTACGTATATTGTTAGCTATAATGAGTAAGTGTGATTTAAAAATGCAGCAATTGGATGTGAAGAATGCATTCCTAAATGGAAGCAAAGATGAAGAAGTATATTTAGAGAAGCCAGATGGAATGAAAAAGGATGGTAAAGTACTGAAGTTGACAAAATTCAATTTATTGAGTCTAAGCTTTTATTGAGTCATCCCGGTATTGGAGTGAGAGATTTGACAGGGTTATGCGTTATGACATAGGAAGGGTTTGTTCGTAGTAAGTGTGATTACTGTCTTTTATTACAAGAAGGGTATTAAGTTTTATGTTCTACTATATGTCGATGACATTATTTTAATATCGGAAAATAAAGAGAAGATTGAAGATTTAAAGAAGATATTAGAAGAGATTTTGAAATGAGAAGTGTAAGTGGGAAGTACTTAAGTATAAATATTAAGAAGAAAGAAGAAGGTATTGAATTGGATCAAGAAGATTATTTAAAGAAAATATTGAAGAAATATAAAATGGAAGACTGTAAGCCGGTAAGCACACCGATGGAACCAGGACAGGAGTAAGAATAGAGAAGAGCAATAAAAAAAATGAAGATCTTACAAGAAAATGTAGGACTCTAATAGGAGGTCTCATGTATGCAATGTTGGGGACTCGACCTGACATATGCTATGCATTGAGCTATTTAAGTCGATTTCAATCTTGTGCAAATGAGGATGTGTGGAAAGGTTTGAAACGGATTTTAAGATATATTAAGGGAACGTTGTGTTTAAAATTAATATACAGAAAAGGAGAAGACGAACCGGTTGTAGGTTAAAGTGATGCTGACTGGGGAGGAGATCAAGCAGATCAGAAATCTACATCAGGGTATGTAATGCAAGTTTATGGTTGTACGATATCTTGGTCTTTGAGTTAACTACAATGTGTGGCAATGTTGTCAACTGAAGCGGAGTACGTTGCTTTAGCCAGGGGCGTATCTGAAGGGTGCTGGATTAAAAATGTATTAACTGAGATTAATTTAAAGTGTGTCAGAGTAATTATGTTAGAAGACAATCAATCAGCCATTTGTATTGCAAAGAACCCAGAGCATCATAAGAGATAAAACACATAGATTAAACAATGAATTCGTAGCTCATAAAGTGTGAATTTTCTAATCTTTTGATTTATTAATAATCTCATAAAATGTAAAGCATTTTCGCATTTATTCTGAAAATAAATAGTCGCAAAATGTCATAGCGCGTTTGATTTTCAACGGTCTGCACACTCGCCCGTTCCCGAACTTCCATTGCCAGCTCATACGCCATACCAATATTGATAAAACCGCGCACCGCGTGCGATCCCCCCGCGCCACGCTGCTATCGGAGTGCAATGTACTTACATTGCTGGTTTTCGTGTTTCACGTTGTTATGATTGTTTTTTATTGCAAAATAGAGTGTATTCGATTAAATAATGTAACATGTAAACAGAAAATATTAAAAAAACATGAAACAAATGGAAAATTTTCCGGAGAAAAATTCCACTTGAAAATCATTTAGAATGATTGTCTGAGTCCAGGGTTTCAGTTTTTGCTAAGCTGCCTTTTACACCCTGTATATACCTATGTTACACGTATGAATTATAAATATTTAAACTGCAGTGTAATGAAAAGTGGAGATCACTATGTACATGATCAGATTGAATAAGAATTGACCACAGACTTTGTTTTTGTTTTTTAATCAGCCTATATAATGGCCCCACCGAGGGGCACGGGCCGCCCTTCGAAACACGAAAGGGATTATGGCCCATGGTCCACCACGCTGGCCCGATGCGGTTTCATCACGATATTTCCCTCACCACTGAGCAAGTGATAATTATTGAAAAATCCGTACATAAATCGGAAAAGACGAATTAAGTGGTACAGGCCCGCACCAGGACTTAAACCCGCAACCTTCCGGTTCAAGTATGGCTCATTACCAACTGGGCTATCACTGGTTTTTTTTTAATTACTTTAAAAATAAAATTACCAGGAAGATAGTCCTTTCTCCCTAACAGTTTACAAAAAAAAACATCTTTTTTTTGGGATTTTATACTTACATGTAAAGAGTGTTAGGGACTCGGAGTTTCTTGCCTATTCTTCTCCTGAGGAAGACTGCACTTTTGCGAATAGGTGCAAAGTCAAAACTGTTAATGTAATTCATCATAATGACGTGTTCAAGTATCATTTTATATGTTCAATGAAATAAACACTTTTGAGTTTGAGTTTCTTTACTTATATGTAGGGATTTTTTACATGTAAAGAGTGTTAGGGACTCTTTGAACCCTGAATTCCATCGACCATAAGGCTGTATGGTCGATGCCTGAATTCAGACCATCATTCTGAATGATTTTCCAGTGGAATTATTTTTAGGAAAATTTAAATTATTTTTTGTCATGTTTTTTGATTTTTTCTGCTTTTTAATTATTTATTCAAATACCTAGTTCACACTGAAAGTTTTGCGTTGCTGGCCGCCCATAAATGTTTGAATTTCGAATGTTATATTTTTTTAAAACATGAAATCTCATTAGTTGATGAAAATAAATTTTGGCGGGATATCGCTTGTCAATTGTTTTTTATCTCAAGTTGAAGTTCGTTGTCCGTAGCAAAAATTGAACTAACACGAAAAGATTTTAGGGCGAAGATTTTTTACGATTTTAAAAGTTCGCTTTCTCTGCAAGATTGAAATGCTCGTCTTCAAAATGCTTTTGGGAGGGAAGCACCACATTTGAGCACTGTAAGGCGTTGGTATGCCGAATTTCATCGCGGCCGTGTTTCTCTCCATGATGAAATTCGTGAAGGTCGACCCTCAACTGCGATCACGGAGGAAAATGTGGCTACCGTCAGAAGACTTATTGAAGAAAATCGGCGTATCATTTATGAGGAGATTTGAGGACATTTGGGGATTGGTATGAGCCAAATCCAGAAAATTTTACATGAATATTTAAAAGTTACGAAACTTTGTTGTCGGTGGATTCCTCACGAACTCACTCCAGAACAAAAACGGTATCGAGTAGATTGATGTAAAGAAATGCTATTAAAGTACAATCACGGATATTCTAATGCTGTGTATGATATTGTGACAGGAGATGAAACATGGATATATTGTTATATTCCAGAAAGAAAGCAACAGTCTTCTGTGTGGGTGTTTGAAGGTGACAGCAAACCAACAAAATTGAGGCAGGCGAGAAGCGTGGGCAAACATATAATTGTATTTTTTTTTCTCCAAGACGGGTTCTGTCTGCACGATCCCACTTGAGCAACAAAAGACCATTAATGCTGAGTGGTACACCACTATTTGTTTGCCCAATGTCTTAGAAAAAGTAAGGGAAAAACGACCTAGAAGTCGCATCTTCTTCCACCATGACAATGCTTTGGCGCACACCGCGAACGAAACAAAGACATTTTTGGCTTCTGAAAACATAGAGCTCGTGACCCATCCCGCACACAGTCCAGACCTAGCACCGTGCGATTTCTTCATTTTCCCAAAAATCAAAGATTTAATGAGAGGTTCGACATTTACGGGGCCAGAAGAGGCAGTGATTGCTTTCAACCAGCACGTAGAAAACATACCCTCAGACCAATGGTCCTCGTGTTTCCAAAAATGGTTTGAACGGATGAAAAAGTGTTTAAAATGTAACGGAGAATACTTTGAAAAGCAGTAAATATAATATTATACAAATAAATTGTTTTATTTATGAGTTACGCAAAACTTTCAGTTTGGCCCACGTACACTTCATTTTTCAATCAAGAATAATGAGTAAACACGAAAACCAGCAATGTACATTGCATTCTGAAAGCGGCGCGGCGCAGGGACTGCGCGGTTTCGCGTTACATTGCGTATCGCCAAGTAGGTAATCAACGAAAACTCCTTAACTTGACGTTTTCTGCAACAAATGTTACTTGCAGCCGATAATAACTGTGTGTAGATTCCACCAGTTCAGTATTTGCCAAGCCGTCCCTTACATCCTCTATATTTTTTGCTTAATTTGTGTGTCCAGTAAATTCTCATCTGTCTTAAAACATTGATCCCCTTTCTTGTCACCACTGTAAGTACAGACAACAGCACATCAGGTTACCAATTTACACTACGAAAGCCGGCGCTATTACCAGCGACACAAGGGCGACGTCAAGCCTGATGTGCAGTCGTGTGTATATCTTAAATTAGTAAGTCTTGATATGATTTGGCTAAGTATTTGGCAAAGTGTAAATTCGCCTTCGATATTTTTAAATACGTTACTTTTTATAAGTAACAATAACTCGTTCCTAAAACTTAATACGATTACAACCTTTAAATTTGGACGAAGATCGGCAGTGGCACAGGCTCTGTAGGTCTTCTGTCCAATTTGACCCTATTTCTCATTAGTTTAAGGCTATTTTCCGTTACTTTAATACATCCTTGTATCAACAAGCCCTCTAGGGTGTGGCAATGTAATGCTAATGCTCTGAAAAAGAAAAAAATAACTAATTTTAATATTTATCATGAAAAATTTTTAAATATATTTTTTTATATTATTCAGGGAAAGAAAAATCTACAGTTTTTACTGAATTAACAACTGAAATATTATAAAAACAAAAAAAACCCCTTCAAATATTTTTATTGAAGTCCGCCCGTGACTTGGTTCCTGTTGGAATTGTCGGTTGATTAAAATTAAAAAAAAATATATGCCTGGTAGTGATAATAAGGAACACAACGAAAAAGAATCATCCAAATCGGTCAAGCCGTTCTTAAGTTATAGTGTGACCAGAAGAAATAGGAGTTCATTTTTATTTATTTTGATTTAAATTAACTTTCTAGACCTCTTATTAAGTGAATATTATTTCCAAAAAACTGTAATATTTTTTAAATTATATTTAAGAAATATTTTTTTAAAAATTTAAAAGAAATAAATATGGCTGCACAATCTGCACATGCATGCACAGGGTCAATACAATTTTTTTCCTTAAAGCAGGTTCCTTGTAAGGGGCCGTCTATTAATCACGTGATGTTTTTTTAACATCTTTCAAAACCAAAAAGATTTTTGGTGGGGGAGGGGGTTTAAGACTGACCCCCCTCCCCCACCCAAAATCACGTGTATTTTTAAGTACCTACAAAGAATCTTAAAATTTTTTGAATATTGTCTTTAAATACAGATCAGGGATGTTGCGGATGCCGATTTTTTGACATCCGCGGATGTGAATGCGGATGCAGATTTTTGGAGGCTCACATCCGCGGATGCGGAAGCAGATGCGGATGTTTAAGATCTTATATAAATATAGGATATGAATGAAGATTTAAAACAATGATAAAGTAATTATTAAAAAAATTATTAATTAAAATTAGTATTAAGTAATGTATACTTAATACATGCTTTTTTTAAAATTTCACTAACTATTTTTTTTATTACTAAGTGAAGTTAATAATAGGAGCATTACACTTTATAAAAATTTTCTAACGTGTCAACCAAATAAAGATTAGTAATGCGAGGCCGCAGGCCGAGCTCTCCGTAGGTCGAAGCCCGAAGCGTCCCCCCAATCTAACACGTTCACCAAACAAAAACTTAATAAAGGTGATAATATCTCAAATTCTACTCGATGAACAAGAGGATTTTAAAGGATAAAAGGATTTTGTCACCAACTTTTTCGCTCCCATTGGTCAATTGGTCATTGTCACTTGCGAACGACACCTGCCATTCGCCGGCCCCACCCAATTTCTTTCTTGTCGAAACTTGTATTACATCCGCATGAAAATCCGCATTGATTATTGCGGATGCGGATGCGGATGCAGATGTCCAAATTTATGCGGAAGCTCCGCATTTGCGGATGCGGATGCGAATATTCGCAACATCCCTGATACAGATACAAAGTAAAATCTAATTTTAAAAATGTCTAGACAGAAATGTTGCAGGTTGTTTTTGACTGGAATAACACTACATGCCCCTTTTTCGGTTTAGAAATCGCACGTTTGACGAAAAAATAAATACACGTGATATCTTACTACACCCCCCCTCCCCCCTTGTGAGTTCCGTGATTTTTGGTTAAACCCCCTCCCCCCCTTTCGGGCCACACGTGATTAATGGACGGCCCCTAATATAAAAATTAACATTGAAATTGAAACACAAACCCCAGACCTTAGAACAAATCGTGCTTACAATCATATCTGCTTTATTATGCATACAATCTCAATGCAAATTAGAGATTGTGTAATACTAAACAAAAGTTCTAGAGTAGAGTATGTAACAATAAATAACACACCATTACCTAATTGGATATTATGATAACAAAATGTTATCCGATTAAAACAGAAATGGATTACCTCACTCCTTTGTCTGAGATTTCTGAACATCCTCCCAAATTGAGAAGTTTCAATGTATCGCTATACTTCGACATAGCATACAACGACTTATCCGTCACCTGTTTATTGCCTGTCAAATTCAACGTCTTTATGTGCCGGAACTTTTTTATAAAGATGAGTATGCAACTTTCTGCTATCGATACACAGTATGACAAGTCTACATCTTCTAGTTTGCTTTGGTGTAACGCCAAGGCTTCTACAGCACCTGTTGTGAGCCACGGACAGCGCGCCAACTTAAGAATCTTTAAATTATTGCAATATAAAATAACAGGCTGTAAACACTTTGCTGACACATTTGGGCACTGGCTGAGGTTCAGGTGCGTTAGTCCGACGTTCTGCCGCAGCATAGGGATCAAATCCGAGTCCGTGACAGACGAACAACGACTGAGATTTAACACTTTTAGTCGCGTACACGTCTCTTTGAACACCTGCAAATATTTACAAATTTCAAGTCATAAATACCAAAACGTTGGATCAGAGGGTCATGTTTTGTTCTAACTCATAAGACCAAGAGACTTACGCTAAATGTATGCGGAGAGAACCCATTATTCATGAGTTTAAGCGTTTTCATCTTGGAAAAATACATGTTTATTATCTGGCAACATGTCCTGGAAACACAGCGAAAATTTAAACACTCCCGTATTGTGAGATGCGGTAAAACTTCGGCAACTAATATATCTTCCCAGTACAAATCAAAAAAATGTGTATTTCTCTTCATTTTCACTTTAAATTTATTATTTTTATTGAGAAATACGTATGACGGAAAATTCTGGTTCGATTTTCCAGTTGACATTGACATTTCGTCTTAACCTTAACTTTTTCATCAAAAATCAAAGTAGAGTAGGACTTAGCAATAACAATGTATAGCGCTGTCTCTTTCACACTGAATGATGGTATCTAAAATGTAATGAAACAAGCTAAGTATTTTTTTTTACAAGCAAAGGAAAAAGTTTTAGAAAACTTGAGAAGAATGAAAAATGGAAAAACTTTTACTGAGCTTTCTCGATGATTTCTTATTTCCTAGTCCCGGCTGTTGTTGATTGACTACAGTCGTTAAAATCAAGTCACAGGACATTTGGCGGTTTGAAAACTTGGATACCAGGGTTAGTCATGTTCGCCCACAGTGTTCGCCACACACTTGATTACCTACTTGTTACACGTTACACCTTCATTCTAAAAAGAAGACGACAAGTTGATTTTATTGATAAATAACTTAATTACTTACCCAAATTCACTAAGTCAAATGTGCAATTTTTCCGGCACAAGTTTATTATTTCTGTTCTCGATCGTTTTATGAAAGATTTATTAAATAGGTAGGTACTCTCCATACAACTTGTGCGATCAGTTCATTGTGAAATTTTTAATTGATTTCATATAGGTGCCATGGGGAAAAGTTGATCAGTTTCATAGGGATAACCACCTCTAAGCGGTGATAGCCCAGTTGGTAACGAGCCAGACTTGTAATCGGAAGGTTGCGGGTTCAAATCCTGGTGCGGGCCTGTACCACTAAATTCGTCTTTTCGGATTTATGTACGGATTTCTAATTACCAGTTTGCTCAACGGTGAAGGAAAACATCGTGATGAAACCCGCCCGTCCAAGAAAATTCATTTTCGAAAGACGAGCGCATTAGGCCAGCATGGTGGACTATGGCCTAAATCCCCTTCGTGTTGTGTTCCGAAGGGAGGCCCGTGCCCCTCGGTGGGAACGTATATGGACTGGTAAAAAAGAAACCACCTCTAAAGTTTCAGTAGTTTTAAGACACCCCATTTAAGTAGAGTGCGCGCTCGTAAAGCCCAGTGGCGCTCGCTGATCTTAACCGATCAGTGAGGTTAAGCAACGTACAAAGAGGCAAGTGGCCATCTATCACGAGCGTTTCCGTGCTTCGGAGGGCACGTTAAGCTATCGGTTCCGGCTGAGTCGATTGACTACAGTCGTTAAAACCAAGTCAGCGGCCTCTGTGCGGCTTAGAAACTCTGACACTAGGGTTAGCCAAGTTCGCCACACACTTGACTATACCGACACGCAAAGAAGAAGAAGTAGAGTGTAGCTACGAAAATTTTAATATGGTCAGGATCGTGGACCACACCAATATCCATGGATCGTGAACGAGTCCACATAAATATAGTTTCACACCCGTGTTTTTTATCGTATTCTCACTCAGAGACGTCAATTAAAGTTAAAAAGTATTCAGGTCCCTCTTTCCCACTGGGCATCCTGGGCAAGTGCCCAGGGCCCCTTAGTAGATAATAATATTTAAAATTACTGAACAGAAAACTAACTTGCTTAATGGCTTTTGCAAGCGTTAAGCGCAATGCGCTGATGAATGCTTAAATCATGCCCGAAAATCAGGCATAAACTTAAATAGTACCTTAAATATTACACTGACTTCAAGAAAAATCATCATATTATAGTGTACCTAGTTATGGTAGGTACTACATATTAATTTTCTGTCAAAGTCACAGTGACACGATTATCCTACGTGGCCAGGGCCTACTATAGGTTAAAGACCACACAGTTTGTTAACCGTGTGGTGATCGGTTGAGAATAACACCACCCCATCTCTTTCCGTGGGTGTCGTAAGAGGCGACTAAGGAAACACAAATGAGACCTGCCTCCTACTAATCCATCCCAGGCAACGACACTTCATTTTTTTCTGAATCTGAGGTGTCGTCCTATATATGGTCTCATGCGGTGTGGTAGGCTCTGTAAAGGGCCGTCTGGTTCGCGACCACCCTCCTACCGAAGTCCGACGCCAAACAGCTTGCTGTGTTCCGTCGGTGCGTGGGAGTACCAGTGCCTTTATAGGCATTTTCTGGGTTAACTCGCTCCATCGTCGACCTCATCTTTGACCTTATGGTCAAGATTGAGGTCAAAAGTTAACCCATCTTATAATATAAAAAAAAGACGGCACTGGAAGTATTTAAATGCCATGCCATCCTTGTTTATACCAACAAGACTGAAAGTGACAACATCAGTGTTAAGCGAGCTTAACCTTAATTGATGTCTCAGTCAGTGCTTCTAATTTCTTATTATGTTTTTTTTATTATTTTTTATTATAAGATGGGTTAACTCTTGACCTCAATCTTGACCGTAAAGGTCAAAGATGAGGTCGACGATGGAGCGAGTTAACCCATAAAATGCCTATAAAGGCACTGGTACTCCCACGCACCGACGGAACACAGCAAATGCCTATAAAGGCATTTGCTGTTTGGCGTCGGACTTCGGTAGGAGGGTGGTCGCGAACCAGACGGCCCTTTACAGAGCCTACCACACCGCATGAGACCATAGGACGACACCTCAGATTCAGAAAAAAATGAAGTGTCGTTGCCTGGGATGGATTAGTAGGAGGCAGGTCTCATTTGTGTTTCCTTAGTCGCCTCTTACGACACCCACGGAAAGAGATGGGGTGGTGTTATTCTCAACCGATCACCACACGGTGTTTCGGCTATCATCGATTTTCCGAGTATACACGAAGAGGTATAAACTTTTTATATCTAACGTGGACCTAATGGTACCGAGCTAAGAACAGATTTTCATGACCAATTTCCTCTCGGGCGATAATTTGTAAGTAATAAAAAAAACAGCAGCTAGCAATATGCCGGGGGAACACTCGTCAGCAAGTGTATTTAAAAAATAGTCGATAGATGCTCCTTTGCCGTTACACCCTTCAGGGGCACTATTTTTGAATCACTCGCCTCGTTTCGAGCGATATCTTTTATTGATTTGCGCGGATTCTATTGATTTCCGAACTTTTTTATCACTCAGCGAAAGGGTCTTAGTACTCATGGAATTTAGTAGTTAAAAAATTAAAAAATCAATAGCATCGACGCAAATCAACGAAAGATATCGCTCGAAACGAGGCGAGTGATTCAAAAATAGTGCCCCAGAGCTTCAGCAGACGATCTTCCCACCGAGATACATCCAGCAGACGAGTTTATTTACTCACAATATCATATAAACTGTCATCTGAAAAAATTTCAGTTGAGAGGAATTGACTGAAAAAATAATAAAAAATTACATGTTCGTGTGACTGTCGCCATTTTATCCGTTCAGGTGGCGAAATTGAGAACTATCCAAATTTCATACATCTAATGATGATTGCTTTAAGACCTTTTATACTCTGTACATATGAATAGCAATAAATGATTGAATTGAATTGAAATTGAATTGACTGGTAGCGCCACCGCCACGCCAACTGAATTTCCAGTTGCAAGGCAGTTTGCAACTTCACGTTCGGTTGGTGGTGGCGCTGGTCGAGGTGGTTGTCAGCAAGTATATGAAAATTAAATACACACATCAACACAGTCGGATATTGCACGATTTTTCATACAATAGAGGTCTGTTTGAGAAGCTATAAAAGCATACTCGAGATACATGGAGCGCTATAATTTTCAGACGAGCAAGTGCTAAGCCTGAATTTTAAATTCTTGTCGAAAAATTTGGTTTTATTTGGAATTTGTGAAAACGTGACGATAACGAAAACGAAAATGCAATTTTGCCTGCTTTTTGTATGAAAATGTTCCAATTTATGCAATTTTTTTTTCATTTTATCCACGTTTTCTCAAATTTCAAGTAAAATAAAATTTATTGACTAGAATTGGAAATTCATGTTTAGCACTTGCTCGTCTGAAAATTGTACCCCTCCATGTATCTCGAGTATGCTTTTATAGCTTCTCAAACAGACCTTTTATTTGAAAAATCGTGCAATATCCCTAGACCGTGTTGATGTGTATAGTTTTCAATATCACCACCTGAACAGATAAAATGTATTTTTTCAATATGATTTTGAGTGATTCAATGTGATTAACATTGCAAAATAAGGCTGAAGAAAAGCGTTCCTTTGCATTTCATTTTGTTTTTATACACCGGACGCGACAGCCGAAACACGAAAGCTGAACTACAACAAGAAAATAGAAACACTGTACATTTCTTCTGCACAAGCTGATTCAAACTGAAACTATAAACCAAGCGCAGCAATGTACGTCATAGTTACTTAGCCCTGTTTCCACTTTTGCCAACAATGATACCGGGGTCTCCACCCATACATTAGTTTTATTGCAACTATTATAATATAATAAAACGATATTCAACATAACTTGTTGATCATTATCAAGTAAGTATCTACCACGAGTAAGAAACGATTCGAAATGAGGTAGCGACGTACAGTAATTTTATTCTGTAATTTCATTCAAATTGATTCAAGCCATGTAATTTTGAACATATACTGAATGGTCATTTGTATGAGCTATGTAATTTTCTTGCCTTCGACACATTGAGTACACATTGTAAAATTAATAGGTATCGCCTACTAATAGAATGTGCCAGCTACCTACTCTTCCTAGGCATACAGTAAGTCTGTAAGAGAGATGCGAGGGTTTTGCTGTATAACGGGCGAAAGGTTGACCATCTCTCAGCATTATGCAACTTGTTCCATCTGATATCCCTCACAATTTGTGTCAAACGTGACATCTAGTGGTTTTAGAACCACTGATGCTCTGGCTACCCTGTTAGGGAGACAGGCGTGAGCGTGTGAATGTAAGTATGTCCTAATAGAATATTAATATGATATCAGAAGGATAGCTTTACATCTGTGTGGTTCCTAACTTTACGTGTGATATGTTAGGAAAATTAATTTTTCCCAGAAGAAATGTTATCAAATACATAATACTTGAATCACCCCCGACATAAAATTATGTTTCATGAAAATCTGTTCGGGATAAAATTATCTATGACACAAAAAAAACAAAACGAAAATCGGTTCATCCGTTTGGGAGACGATACCACAGACAGGATATACAGATACACAGACAGACACGTTAAACTTATATCACCCCACCCCTCTTTTTTGTTAAAAATAATAAAACCAGCCAAGTGCAAGTCGGACTCGCACACGAAGGGTTTTTTTTCCCTACAATTTCCATACTAATATTATAAATGCGAAAGTAACTCTGTCTGTCTGTCTGTCCGTCTTTCACGCCTAAACTACTGAACCGATTTTGATGAAATTTGGTACAAAGATAGATTAGAGCCTGCGAAAGGATATGGGCTACATTTTATCCCACGTTGTGCACGTTATAACCTATAGACCACGCGGGCGGGTGAAACATCCCTTTGATTGCGCGAGGGCCCTAAGTAAAGGCTTGCTCGCCCTCTGGGGTTGGCAGAGGAGAGTTGTGAAATAGTCGATTTTCGAAACCTATAACTACTAGCGAGCTCACAACAGCGCGCGTTCGTGAGCTAAAGTCTTTAATTAAGGCGACTACAGCACCTTAAGACGACTACAACACCCGATAAAGGCAGCACACATAGGAATAGTGCCATCTCCCTCTCTCAACAGGCCTGGGCCGGCAGTGCGAACAGTGTCGATACACGAAGTTTACGGACTATGAAAGCGCGCGTGCGTAAAAACATGTTCGAAAGTTAAAAAAATGAGATTTATGAAACGGTAACAGCTTAAATTGAAAAAAGCGTTATAGTTATTAACGATACTAGTGTCATAGATGAGGTCGACGATGAGCGAGTTAACCCAGAAAATGCCAATTAAGGCACTGGTACTCCCACGCACCGACGGAACACAGCAAGCTGTTTGGCGTCGGACTTCGATAGGAGGGTGGTCGTGAACCAGACGGCCCTTTACAGAGCCTATCACACTGCATGAGACCATAAGACACCACCTCAGATTCAAAACAAACTGAGGTGTCGTTGCCCGTAATGGGTTAATAGGAGGCAGGTCTCATTTGTGTTTCCTTAGTCACCTCTACGACACCCACGGAAAGAGATGGGGTGGTGTTATTCTCAACTCAAAAACCCCTCTCCAATCACCCTAATGTAGATTGGTAGATAATGCCATTGGGCATTAAGTCTGCCCTCGTACATTTAGTGCATGAAGTTAATTAAAAAAAACAGCAACAGTTTCTCGATTTTTACGAAGCTCTGTTTTTGTCGCCAAATCAATACAGCGTGTAACAGAAAGGTGTAGTCATATTTCAGGATGGTGACCAGCCAATAAAACTGAACAACTTTCCCCAAAGAACCTATTTGAAATTTCAAAAAAAAAATTCGGCCTTTCTTACTAAACCTATCAGCTGATAGCACAAGTTGTATGGAGAGGCGAATTTTTTTTTGAGATTTTAAATAGGTTCCTTGGGGAAAGTTGTTCAGTTTTATTGGCTGGTCAACATCCTGAAATATGACTACACCTTTCTGTTACACCCTGTATAATAATAATATAATAATAAAATCATTTATTATCAGGCATCTAAGGCCCATAGATAAATACATTGAATTATAATTAAACAAAATGAAATAAAACTCAACTAACACTATTTCCCGGGTGTTTTTCCGGGGGTGTCTGCAACCGGGAAACTCCCTCGGAAACGGCGGAACACCACGCCCTCCGGCCTTTTGGCTTTTGCTTTTGCTCTCCTTCATGACTGTCTCCAGCATGAACGTCGGGAACCGCACCACAAATGCTTTGAAACTAGCATGGTGATGCGATTCCAACGGTTTCATTCTCTGGAGACCTAAGGGAACTTTTGTCTTCTGCCGTATGTACTCGACGACGTCTTGCAGCTCATTGCTGTAGTGCAGTCGCGACAAGTACACAGGCGTGCTCGGAGCTTCAGCCCGCAGACTCACTTCCGGGTCCGTCGCCGCCGTCCCGCAGCGATTCTTGCTACCCGATCGCTTGCGCTTCTTCTGCAATAATAATAGCCGCTAGTTTTTTTTAACCGACTTCAAAAAAGGAGGAGGTTCTCAATTCGACTGTATTTTTTTTTTGTATATTTGTTACGCGATTACTCCGGCAATTATAAACCGATTTGAATAATTCTTTTTTTATTTGGTAGGTCATACGTCAGAGGTGGTTCTATTGTCACCAGGTCAGGATCTGATGATGGGATCCTGGGGAAATCGAGGGAAACCCTCAAATTTTTTAGGCATATACACTGTTTATCAGAAATTATCTTAATCTATGTAGATTTTTGCATCTAATGGTCACCATCTGATGTTGCTGAGCTGATGATGAAGCTGATGATGAATGGTTTAGGAGTATGGGATCTCTGTAACAAAATTATTTGGGATTGAAGTCGGTGACTCTTACATTTTTGACGTGGAAAATTATTATCGCTATCAGGTTTTTCTAGCAGGTCCCCATTAGGGATTATGGGCGTGAGCGTATGTATGTTTGTTACGCAGTTACCAGTTTAATTATTTTTGTGTCCTCCAAATTTTTTTTTTCCAAAATTTACAGATTTTGATACCCCTTTTTAACGTCTTAGAGGATGAATTTTGTAAAACGCATAAACACGGGTGTCACAAATTGTGTTGAAGAGTACTATTACCAAGTTTCAAGTCAATTGGACGATGTATTTTTTTTTCCGTACAATTATTTTTTGTTTATTTTCGTGCATCAGACGATCTGGCTTGAAATTTTTATATGAAACGATATAAAACAAAAAAAAAACATAAAGTTTACGTACAAAAAATTTGCGTGGGTTCGCGCGATTTATGCGCACCCGAGAGGTTAAAAAATAACATGGTATGCTTAATAACAAGAATACAGTGACAAAAAAAATCGAAAACAATTTTTTTTAAATGAGTGATCGCTAGGCATTCAAAGGTCACGCATGTATAGCCTGCCTTAACCTCTAGTTCGATTACCTAAAATAACAAAGAACTTAATTTAGTACTGTGTTTTATCTGCGTCATAAGGGACCATCCATAAATTACGTCACACGTTAAGGGGAGGGAAGGGGGTCGACAAAGTGTGACACTGTGTGACAAGAGGGTGGGAGGGGTCATAAGTTTCGTGACGTCACATTTCAAAATGTGTTATGAGTATTAACGACAAATTTAACCTCCTCAGTCCCAAGCACTCTTTTTACGTTTTTACTTTGGTTGAGACAGTGAGTTTTGATTTCCCAAAAAAAAAACAATTGTACTAAGTACTGCTTTTATTAGAAAATTAAAAAATAAATAAAATATGTGACGTCACGCTAGGGAGGGGGGAGTCTTGCAAATGTGGCCAGCTGTGACAAGGAGGGGGAGAGGGTCGAAAAATCATGAAATTCGTGTGACGTAATTTATGGAGGGCCCCTAATAACACGGGGAATCGATCACCATACGAATATTACCGTGTGGTGATCGGTTGAATCACCACCCCATCCCTTTCAGTGAGTTTCGTAAGTGAGAACTGCCTCCTATCTATCCATCCTAGGCAATGACACCTCAATTTGTTCTGATAGGCATTTTCTGGGTTTACTGTTTTCATCGCCGACCTCATAATATATGAACTTTTCTTTTTCTTCCAACAAATCTGATCTTGACAATAATTATAAAAAAAAAACAATAAAAAGAATCATCCAAATTGTTTCAGCTGTTTTTAGGGTTCCCTTTTAGTTTCGCCATGTCTGTCTATTTGTCCATTATTCGCAGTTTTACTCTGATCCCTTGGTTCTACGAAGCTGAATTTTGCCACGGTCAATGACCTGAAAAAAGATTTTTCAATCAATATGACGTCGATAAAAATGTGAAACAAAATCATGAAAAATATTTTTTTCTAGGGGATCCTGGTGGCCTCTCTCTTTTTTTCTGGTACGACCAATACACGTAATAAAAAAAGGGAACGATTTGTTAACCGACTTCAAAAAAGGAGGAGGTTTCTCAATTCGACCGTATATATTTTTTTTTATGTATGTCCGCGGATAACTTCGTCGTTTATGAACCGATTTTGATTATTCTTTTTTTGTTGGAAAGGGAGTATCCCAAGGGTGGTCCCATGGTAAGGAAACCAGGATCTGATGGTGGAATCCTCAAGAAATTGAGGGAAACTTTCGAAAAAATTGTCTTTTTGGGATTGAAGTCGGTGACTCTTACGTTTTTGACGTGGAAAATTATTTTAGTCGCCCATTTCATCTTGTCATTGGGTAGCTTTTTTGAAGATATACGAAGGAGGTTTTTCAATTTATGAATTTAGGTAAAGACTTTTTTTTAAAGCAACGGTTAACTGATGGAGGGGGGGGGGGGCTCTATCAGCAGAATCGTTATTTTTATAAGAGATTCGAACATTTTTGTATAAAGCCTGGCATGCCTAAAGTTGCAAGTACATTCAAATGTGTACATAAAAAGTCTCCTTTTTAATGTACCTACAGCTACACTATTATTTTAGTATTACGAGAATCCAATTTAATGCTATTTGTGACGCGGGATGCTTTAAAATGATGATAATGAACTTTAAAATCAGTTTAAACGATGATTTTCTTTTACTTATTTTTTACATTCTATTGAATTTATCTTGATTTATAAAATATGATATTACTAGGTATTTACTTGTTTTGTTCCGCTTTAGAATAGTAATTCTGACTATTACTATTTTTTTTAAATCTTTTTAATTGCATCGTAACCCGCGTCACGTGTCTCCTCTCAACTACTCTAAGGTAGACTGGAAGAGATCCCTCCAGGGATAAGTCCGCCTCCAGGGTAATTTAATAAAATTACCTATGAAATGTTTTGTATAACACTGTTTTTGAGCAATAAAGAATTTACATACATACATTATTTCAAACTGAAATTACTCAGAAATTACGACATATTGTCAACGAGTATTTGTTGTTTGTAATTATTTTCTCTGTCGATAGGCATATGTTTCACGAATTGTTTTAAACAGCACTACACTATTTTTATGATTTTTTTTACAGTTATTTGTGCATCTACAGACTTGATGTCCGTGCCCTTGTCTTATTACATTTAATATTAACAAATAAATAATAATAAATAAATCTTTATTGTAACTTAAAACATTGATAAGGAGACAAGAAGCCCTGCAGCCTGTGCTAGCTTTGGGTAAAGCTGTGTTACAGACTGCTGCAGTAACTTCCTCAGTGAAAAACAATTGCAAACAATAAAAACTAATTACAAACAAAGTTAAGGTAAGAAGACTGAAACCGTAGTAGACAGATACAAATATTGTAACACGTCTCTTGTCTTCTACCCCTGAACAAAATTAAAACTACATACTAAACAGCATGTGTGTGTGTGTATTTGTGTGTATGTGCGTGCGTGTGTGTGTGTGTGTGCGTATGTGTATGTGCGTGAATTTTTGTTAATTTTTGTTGAATTATTTTTATTACTTATTTAGTATAGTTAACAAAATACCCTCCATATGAGTTTACACTTGTAATTACAGCACTATATTTTTATTAAAAACTAGCTTTCCGCCCGGGACTTCGTTCCCATGGCACTTTTTTAGTTTTTTCTTTCATAAGAACCTTTTCCTGACAATAAGGAACACAACAAAAAAAGAATCATCCAAATCGGTCCAGCCGTTCACGCGTGATGCCGTGACAACGAAAATCGGGTTCCATTTTTATATATATATAGATTGCTGGCTATTTTTGTATGAAACGATAAAAAAAACTAAAGATACTGGCCTGTTTTGTCCAGTGATCCAGGGTTGTGTCGTTTTATTAATAATAATAATAATAATACGTTTATTTCTTCAAAACAGCACACACATACATTAAAAAAAAAAAAGTTCAAAATATTCTTATCCTAATAAACAAGTTTAAGCTTGCATATGTCTGCCGCAGTGAGGAAAAAGGCCTGGGCTCAGCGACTAATGCCAGACTGATTATCAGGCTGGCAACACTGATTTTCAGCCCTCGCCCAAGTGAGATGCGAGGGACAGAGTTAATACTGTATAATGTTAAGACTACAAATTTAGGGCCTAATTCAAGTGTTGTGTGAGTGTAATGAGGTGTGAAGGTGCAATAGATGAAGGTACGTTAATATGCAGAAACAGAAAATTTAAATTTAAATAGAGCCGAAACACAAAAAATGAAAGAAATGATTACGTGGTTGCTAGTGACCGAGATAACTATTTGGTATACCTAACTTCTGTATTTCAAGTAAGAAAAGTTTCATTTTTGTCTTGAAATTAGATTTAGAAGTTAGGTTCCTAATCGGTGGGGGTATATCGTTCCAACATTTTGTTGCCCGGTAACGAAAGCTGCCACGAAAGGCCACAGAACGATGAATATACCCACCAAGCGGAGGTCGAATGTTGCGAGTACCGTACTTTTGGTGAAACCTTGTCTCAGTATTCAACTTACGATGTAGATATTCAGGCTGTTTAAATTTTATAACATCATAAACAAGACAGGCCAAATGTAATTCCCTCCGCGAATTCATGTTAAGAGAAGATGCTGCGTTCAAGACAGGTGTAATGTGACTACGTGGAGGAACTGTATAACAGAATCTACAACAAGCATTTTGGACACGTTGAAGTAAACGCTGAGTTTTTGATAGAAGACGCGGCCCAAAGACAACGTCCCCGTAATTAAGCCTAGACAACACTAGGGTCTCGCTCAGCGCTATACGTACTTTTTCGGAGAGTAGATTTCGTATCTTGTAAAGAACTTTTAACCGAAACATACTACTTTTGACCAGGGACAAAACGTGTGACTCAAAGCGCAGCTGACTATCAAAGATTATTCCGAGGTTTCTGACCACCTCAACGCGTTGTATTGCCTGACCTTGTATCCGGACCACAGGGTCAAAGCTCAGCATTTTTTCAGTTTGTCTCTTTGAACCAATAATCATGAAATGGGACTTAGCGGGGTTAAGAGCTAGTGAATGAGTTTGGGACCAGTGAGCAATTCTTGTCAAATCTTGATCCATTTTCAAAATAGCAGCATTCAAGTTTTCTGGGTAATCGGATATATAAAGTTGAATATCATCTGCATAACAGTGATACCTACAATGATTGATTTTGGACACAATATCAGCGCAATATAAAATAAATAAGAGGGGCCCCAGGATAGACCCCTGAGGGACACCTCTTGTGACTAATTTAATTGCCGATTTTAGCATCACACCATTACTTTTATAGATAACCACTGACTGATAACGTTCACTAAGATAATCTTCAAACCACAAAACCGATAGAGAATCTAAGCCGTAATATCTGAGTTTTGAAAGTAGAAGTGGAACGCTAATACTATCAAAAGCACGGGAGTAGTCCAAAAGTGTAAGAACAGTGCCCCGACCAGAGTCTTGTTCAGACAGAATATTATCTACTACGTCTAAAAGAGCCGACGTCGTGCCACGGCCCCTTCGAAACCCTGACTGCATTTCAGGCAGAAGCCCATTAGCCTCGACAAATCCAGTCAGCTGAGCAGAAACAGCTTTTTCTAATATTTTTGATAAGAACGGCAGAATACTTATAGGTCTGAGATGCTTAGGTTCAGTAGGATCGTCAACTTTGGGAATGGGCTTAACCATAGCCTGCCTCCATTGTCGAGGGACAGTTCCAGTGACAATAGATCTATTTATGATATCAGTTATCACTCTTAGTGTACGAGGAAGAGTCAAGACTATCATATCCCTACTAATTCCGTCACAACCAATCGCATTAGATTTAATGGATTTGATATAGTTAAAAATATCCCTTTCACAAACCACCCTTAAGTAAAACTGTAAAGTCCCGTTTCTGTTATCATTATAATACCTCAGTAATGATTGAGGGTCATTAGAGTCACAAGGAAGCTTAAGAAAGAAATCGTTTATAGCGTCTGGGTTGTCAAAACACTCTGGTAATAATTGGCAACACTTTGGATCAACCACAACTTTACTTTTTATATTTTTCCAGAAGGTTATTGAGGATTTCTTATGGCCACCTTCCAGCTCCAGCATCAGATCAGCTCCACGTCATCATAATATTAAAATGCTTCAATAATAATAAACGCTTCTCACTCAAAGGCCCACACTAAGGTTTTCCCTTGTGTCGTGGGTCCCTCAGAACATACATAAAGACATACACAAACACTCATGACCCGGGAACAAACATTTGCAGCTCTAGCACGATAACGACAAACTCGCGCTCGGCTCACGCTGAAACTTCACTTTGATTGCGCGAGGGTCCCGCGCAAAGGCTTGCTCGCCCTATGGTGTTGTCAATGTTGACATTTTGACATAGGACCGCGGTGTTGTCGCGGCGCTGTCACTATCGTACTCGGCCTGCTGCTTTTTACACAAATATTTGCCCCGACTGGGTATCGAACCCAGGACCCGTCGATCAAACTGGCTGTCACGCGATATACATATGCGTGCAAAATTAGTTCAATCGGAAACTGGAAAGTGGGTCAAATTTAACTTGCAGGATTTCATTACAGATACCGGGACAACTGAGACTAAATAAAAGCTTATAAAAAGCTTCAATGGGAGGTTTTCTTTTTGGGTATAAAAAAAAGGAGTTCCCCAGAGCTCTCTAGATGGCGCTGAACTGACTCCGTTACTAGGTGCCAAAGCCAAAAGGCTTGGAGAAAAACATTGCATCAAATATTCTGAATTTGTTTTGGCTTTCCAATCATCCTAGTTTTCTCGCGCTTTGTTACAATTCAGTTTTGTTTTTTCGTTGTTTTCGTAAAATCGTCTTAATACGTATGGTAGACGTGATATTGATGTGATATGACTACAACGTTTCGTTTTATGATCTCAAAATTACGTTCAAGTGAATAAATCAAAAATAATTTAACGTTCCGTTCCTTGCAGTAACGTACATAGTTTAGCGCCATCTATCCGGCGACTGAGGAAAAAAAAATAAAATAAAAAGAAAATCCCTCATTACAATAACAAATAAACAAAAACCCATTGTTGCTACGCACCCAAGAAGAAGTACGTCTCTAAACATACAGACAGCAGCACGTCAGTACGAAAGCCGGCGCTTAACAAACGAGATAAGAGCGACGTCAAGATCAATATGTATAGCTTGATGTGTTGCCGTGTGTACTTGTTTATGGTTTTCACGATTTTTTTTCCTTAAACGTTCGAGCCCAGCCACGAAAATATTTACTACTTGCCTACGTCATTCCTCAGTTATTACTCATTTCCATGGACCAATAATATATCTCATTTCACATTCGATACCTACACTTGATCATCCTTAAGTTTTGGCGCTGGACAATCCCATAAATGCGTCATGGTTGGTGAACAGCGTCACAGCTGGTGTTGTTGTTTTCTTGAGAAAACTACAGGTCTACAGCTCGAGCAGAATACGCCGCCGTCCTAGTGAAACCGTTGGAATCGCATCACCATGCTAGTTTCAAAGCATTTGTGGTGCGGTTCACGTTCATGCTGGAGACAGTCATGAAGGAGAGCTTTTGTCCGGAGGGTGTGGTGTTCCGTCGCTTCCGAGGGAGTTTCCCGGTTGCAGACACCCTCGGAAAAACACCCGGGAAATAGTGTTAATTAGTTTAATTTGATTATATTTCATATTTTATGTATGTTAGTCTGTAAGGTATTTATCTATAGGCCTAAATGCCTGATTATTATCATTTATTAATGATTTTATTATTTTATTTCGTTATTTATGTCAAAATGTCAATATTGACAACACCAGAGGGCAAGTCTTTGCGCGGGGCCCTCGCGCAATCAAAGTGAAGCAGGCGCGGTCCGAAGGGGGGGGTCACAGGGGACATGACCCCCCCCAAAATCTAAGGTCAAATTGAAAAATCTCAAAAATTTGCCAAATAATAAAAGGAAACTTCTAGCTATACCCTAACAGCGATAAATTTATAGTTTGCTGACATCTAGTGATGTTTTTATTAACTACGTACGATGGCCAAAATAACTTGGAAATGACATCTAGTTTAGAAACAAGGAACCGACCTACGTTGTTCTGGTAATCCTAGCAAAATCGATATGCGTCGTTATGATAAAGATTGTATAACAATATTATAATGTAATTTGTCGCTTTATTGTAAAGATTCAAGATAAAGGCTGTATACTTAGTTGTGAATTGGGTGAGTGACCCCCTCCAAAATTTCAGGCTGTGACCGCGCCTGAAGTGAAGTTTCACCGTCAGCCGAGTGGCGTGCCGCGCGAGTTTGTCGCCACCGTGCTCGAGATGCTGATGCGCTGACAACAATAACTCTAAAATTAAAAAAATTGTATCACCAATCAGCTTGAGTACGATAGTGATAGCGCGCGTAATGTGCCGCGGTCCTATGTCAAAATGTCAACATTGACAACGCCAGAGGGCGAGCAAGCCTTTGCGCAGAGCCCTCGCGCAATCAAAGTGAAGTTTCAGCGCCAGCCGAACGCGCCGCGCGATTTTGTCCCTATCTTGCTCGAGCTGCAGTTCTCTAGATTCTTCATATATTAATTATAATTATTATGACATTGGATTGAATGAAATTGCTGCATTTAATATATTATTTAGCGGTAATTATAACTAATGACAACTATTTCGTTCCGATGCTTATCTTATAAATTGTTTCCGAGATGACACTGGAGTGATTAATAAATATGTTGTTATGCCCCGTCCGTATGTCTGTCTTTCTTGTTATTGAGATTTTCTGTCATTAGAGTCAACACAAGGAAACGGACCCCATTTGAATTTGTGAGTGGTCACGCAAAAAGTTACCTGTAGGGATTGAAAACAGTTTTTTTTGTTTTTCATGAATTTTGTATCTGTGGTCTTTCAGTTTTTTTTTACCAGCCCATATACGTCCCCACCGAAGGGCACGGGCCTCCCTTCGAAACACGAAGGGAATTTAGGCCATAATTCACCACACTGGCCCAATGCGAGTTGGTGGACCGCTCGTCTTTCGAAATGAATTTTCTTGGACGGGCGGGTTTCATCACGATGTTTTCCTTCACCGTTGAGCAAGTGATAATTAGAAATCCGTACATAAATACGATAAGACGAATTTAGTGGTACAGGTCCGCACCAGGATTTGAGCCCGCGACCTTCGGATTACAAGTCCGGCTCATTACCAACTGGGCTACCACCGCTTTATTTTGGTCTAATTAGAATATTTTTAGGTAGCTACCGTAGTTTTTTTTTGTGGATTTTTTAGTGAGTCGAGGCAGAGGCGAAACTCATTTCGACTTAAAACTGTGAACGCGATTTCTCGAAATCAATTATTTTCCCTTTAGGTCCCTTTTTGCGTAACCACTTACATTTTGAGAAGTTTTCATTTTCTCTTAAGTTTGAATTTGGACATGCGTACTTTTAGCAATTCAAAATCATTTGTCAACGTCGATCGAACGTAAAAATTATGCAAACCTTGTTATATTTAAGGTTATATTTTCCATAGCAATCAACTGTCATGAGAATGAAGAGTCATTGCGTATGCTAGGGCCGCTGGAAATAAAATATCATTTTTTTATAGTATTCGACTTGGTACAGTCTAACGCATATTTCAAACCAACTGTCTGTCCATAAATATACATTTTATTTTATTTTTTTATTATAAGATGGGTTAACTCTTGACCTCAATCTTGACCATAAAGGTCAAAGATGAGGTCGACGATGGAGCGAGTTAACTCAGAAAATGCCTATAAAGGCACTGGTACTCCCACGCACCGACGAAACACAGCAAGCTGTTTGGCGTTGGACTTAACTAACTTTCCGCCCGGGACTTCGTTCCCGTGGGAATTCGGGAAAATCATGTAGCCTATGTTCATCGGGGATAATGTAGGATTCTAACGGTGAAATAATTTTTCAAATCGGTCCAGTAGAAAAAGTAGCCTTTATCATAGATTAGCACAATTGTACGAGTAAGTAAGACAGCACTGGAAAGCGTAATAAGGGCTAGCATCGAACTCGAAACAAAAAAAATTCAAATGTATCTGCATAACATAATTATTTTTTCCTTTTCAATGAGGTTTGAAGTAATACAAGATTTTTACCCAGGACGTTGATTCTTAGATTGAGTCTAAAGTAAAGTATTAAGTATAGTAACATCACAACAAATGAATCAAACAAAAAAGGCAGAGAAATGTAGAAAGAAGGATAAAAAACAAAACGAAGAACTGAAGAATTCAGGATAAGAGTCTAAATCTCTTTTTTGTTAAATTCCTTGATTATTGTTAATTTCTATAAAAAATTGTTTAGGTCTGAATTTACAGTAAAGTTGATTAAAATTAATAATTCATTTTGTCATAAATGCATTAAGGATTTTTGCTGATTACTAAGGACAATCATAAAAAACTTTGCGGAACAATGGCACATTTGCAAATAATCAACTGTTTTTTTCAAATAAAAAACAAACAATAAAATATATTCCGCAGTTATACACATCCTATTAAACCCTAGTTTTGAAGTATTTTTTTGGTTTATATAAATTCTTTATAACTGTTAAAAGCAGTCGTATTTTCTGTATTAAAGCTTTTCAGAAACTTGGATATCGTTTTATGTAAAATAACAAAATTCAATTTTTCCGTTGCTTTCAATTATTTTTCTCTTTTATTTTTCATAGTTATCTCTTACACTCCATTTGAATTAAGTATCTGTTTAAAAATTATTGTTATACTAGCTTTTTGCCCGCGGCTCCGTTCGCGTGGACTACAGGTTATATCGTGCTCAGCTGTGGAATAAAATGTTTTCCAAGATCTACCTAGCACTAAGGCCGCCTTGTTGTACACTATGTTTTATGTTATGTTTTCTGTGCTGTATTTCCTTGTGTGCAAATAAAGTATATTGTATTGTATTGTATTGTATCTATCTCTGTACCGAATTTCATCAAAACTTGTTCAGTAATTTAGGAGTGAAAGCGTAACAGACAGACAGAGTTACTTCCACATTTATAATATTACTAGCTCTTCGTTCCCGTAGGAATTCGGAAAAATTTGTAGCCATGTGTTAATTCAGGGTGTCAGCTACCTCCATACCAAATTTAATCAAAATTGTTCCAGTCGTTTCAGCATGAAAGAGTAACAAACATCAACATCCTCAACGGTTTATGAGCTCTGACCTTGAACCTAACGAGCAGACAACAAGCGAAACAAACTCTTATGTCTACAACGGAACGATATTGTCATTCGAGGACAGCGCTCATTAATCGTTGCGATACTGGTAAACTCAAGAGCACGTCAACCTTGACACTTTGAAATTTGGACCGGCCCTGCATTGTATGGCGCGCAGTATAAATCAGAGCTCAGCTTAAACTGGTAGTATAAGACCTGCTCTTGACTGTACAAACCTTCGCATTTATAATATTACTAGCATTCCGCTCGGGACTACTTTCTTGTAGGAATTCGGGAAAATTATGTAGCCTATGTTACTTAGGGATAATGTAGCATCCTAATGGTGAAATAATTTTTGAAATGAGTCCAGTAGTTTTTAAGTTTATTCGTTACATACAAAAATACAAATCTTTCCTCTTTATATAAGTATCGCAACGGCTTATGAGTGCTGACCTTCAACCTAACGAGCAGAAAACAAGCGAAACAAACTCTTATGTCTACAACGGAACGATATTGTCATTCAAGGTCAGCGCTCATTAATCGTTGCAATAGTGTAGAGTGTAGATAGTAGGATAAATGTTTTTCTATTTCTATATGTGCGCGACTGTACTCAAGGGCAGTTGGTTGTATGTTATTATTTAACTTATACTATCACGGTGATCTTAGTAAATCCCAGTCAGTCTTCCAGTGTGCCTCATATTGCTAGTACCTATGTATTAAATGCCCTTCTTTGTGCTTAATTAAAAATGGTAAGTCGGAAAAGGATATACCTACAGTTTTTAGTTAAAGTCTTTGGGCTATAATACAACGTATTTATTTACAAAAAAATAACAATACTTTATATATTTTTACAACAATGTTTAACTTTCATGTTGGACTGGGAGTTTAAGAAAGTATTTGCTAGCTGCCTACTCTTCCCAGGTATACAGTAAAAGTCTGTAAGAAGGATGCGAGGGTTTTGCTGTATAATAGGCGAAATGCTGACCAGCTCATACCATTTGGCAATTTATTCCATCTCATAACCCTCACAATTAGTGTCAATCGTGGCATCTAGTGGTTCTAGAACCACAGATGCTCTGCCTACCACATTACGGATTATAGGCGTGAGCATATGTATTTTTTTTTACTAGCTCATATACGTCCCCACCGAGGGGCACGGGCTTCCCTTCGAAACGCGAAGGGGATTTAGGCCATAGTCCACCACGCTGGCTCAATGCGGGTTGGTGGACCGCTCGTCTTTCGAAAATAAATTTTCTTGAACGGGCGGGTTTCATCACGACGTTTTCCTTCACCGTTGAGCAAGTGATAATTAGAAATCTGTATATAAATCCGAAAAGACGAATTTAGTGGTACAGGCCCGCACCAGGATTTGAACCCGCGACCTTCGGATTACAAGTCCGGCTCATTACCAACTGGGCTATCACCGCTCACTATGTATGTAACAACAATATCTAAAAACAGTTTTTCACACAAAGCCGTAAAAGTTTTAGGAATTTTTAGTTCTAGTTTCAGATATAAAAGAAAGGCATATTTTGGAGGACACAAATGTGAGCGGTTACGCAAAAAGGGACCTGAAGGGATTGGAAAGGGTTTTTTTTGTTTTTGATTAATTTAGTTTCTGTGGTCTTTCAGCTTTGTTTTGGTCTAATCAGAATATTTTTAAGTGCCATAGTTTTTTTTTGCGGATTTTTTAGTGAGCGCGCTCGAGGCGAAATTCATATCGACTCGAAACTTTAAACGCGATTTACTCGAAATCAATTATTTTCCATTGAGGTCCCTTTTTCCGCAACCACTGAAGACGACAGAGTAAGATAGAAAACAATAATCTGTCCACAATCTGTCAGCGAAACAAATAAACTTAACACTATAAAATTGACTTGGCGACAAAACTGCGGCTTCATTAAAATCGAGAAGTCGCTGCTAGAAAACAGAAATGTTTTAGAAGCTTCAGCATAAAGCTTCAGGAAGTGTCGTCTTTAACCTGTAGGAGGCCCTGGGCACGTAGGGTAATCGGGCCCCTGTGACTTTGACAGGAAATTGTAATATGTAGTACCTTAACTACACTGTATAATGATTTTTTTGCCGTGTGGTGATCGGTTGAGAATAACACCACCCCATCTCTTTCCGTGGGTGCCGTAAGAGGCGACTAAGGAAACACAAATAAAACCTGCCTCCTAGTAATCCATCCCAGGCAACGACACTTCATTTTTTTCTGAATCTGAGGTGTCGTCCTATGGTCTCATGCGGTGTGGTAGGCTCTGTAAAGGGCCGTCTGGTTCGCGACCACCCTCCTACCGAAATCCGACGCCAAACAGCTTGCTGGGTTCCGTCGGTGCGTGGCAGTACCAGTGCCTTTATAGGCATTTTCTGGGTTAACTCGCTGCATCGTCGACCTCATCTTTGACCTTTATGGTCAAGATTGAGGTCAAGAGTTAACCCATCTTATAATTAAAAAAAAGTCATAAGATACTATTTAAGTATTTGCCTGATTTTCGGGCATGAGTTAAGCATATCATAAGCGCATTGCGCTTAACGCTTGCAAAAGCCATTAAGCAAGTAAGTTTTCTGTTTAATTACATACATCAACGCGGTCTAGGGATATTGCACGATTTTTCATACAAAAAAAGTCTGTTTGAGAAGCTATAAAAGCATACTCGAGATACATGGAGGGCTATAATTTTCAGACGAGCAAGTGCTAAACCTGAATTTTCAATTCTAGTCAATAAATTTTGTTTTACTTGAAATTTATGAAAACGTGACGGAAACGAAAACGAAAATGCACTTTTTGCCTGCTTTTTGTATGAAAATAGTCGAATTTACGCAATTTTTATTTTTATTTTCATCACGTTTTCACAAATTTCAAGTAAAACAAAATTTATTAATTAGAATTGAAAACTCAGGTTTAGCACTTGCTCGTCTCAAAATTATAGCGCTCCATGTATCTCGAGTATGCTTTTGTAGCTGCTTAAACAGACTTCTTTTGTATGAAAAACCGTGCAATATCCCTAGACCGTGTTGATGTGTATATTATAATCTACTAAGGGGGCTCTCATTAATCGCGGGGCCCTGGGCACTTGCCCAGGATGCTCAATGGGAAAGAGGGGCCGGGCTACAGGGTTTCTTCTTCTCATCGTGTAGATTTAGTCAAGTATGTGGCGAATAGGCTGGTGTCAGATTTTTCAAACAACACAATGGCCTCCGACTTGGTTTTAACGACTGACGCAATCGACAACAGCCGGGACCGACCGCCTAACGTGCCCTCCGAAGCACGGAAACGCTCGTGATAAATTGCAACTTTCGTCACCCATCAGGTTCCCTGCCTCTTTTTTATTTTTATTTATCATTTTCTAGATCTTTTCATGGTTCCTGGTCCCATGCGCTCTTCTGTTCTGCGTGTATACGTTGCTATGGCTGCACGGGCGGCGCGCGCGCATTTTACTGGGAGGCTTGCCTACCTACCCTCGTCTGCCGTTTGTAGGCAACCTGCATCAGATCATCGGGAGCGGGCCATGTAAGTAATTGCAAATCATACAAAACAATCTTGCAAAATGTTACAATAAGAATTTATTATTATTACTGTTATGTGGTTATTCAGGGTGCCACTTACCTTCGTACCAAATTTTATCAAAATCGGTCCAGCCTTTATCGAGTTATAAGTGTTGGAACAAACGCGACTTTGTTTTAAACATGCTTATATCAAGATTTCTCTCGTATTTGTATAATTGTAACATTGACTAAATAATCATATTTGAAACAAAACAAAGAATGTAATACAAACACAATTTTTTTTTCTTTTTAAATGTATTTTTTTATACGAGAAGCCTCAGCCCACAAAAGTAAGAAATAATTTTCCACGTTAAAAACGTATGAGTCACCGACTTCAATCCCAACAACAGTTCGCTCAAAGTAGATAACTAGTATTTTTTGCAGACTACAATGCCTATTAGCAGATAACCACCAAAGAAAATGTCACTCATTTACGATATTTAGATGATGTTCTGGTTTGTAGTATTTTTTGTTTTTGTTGATTTTTTTAAAAGCGCTGAATCATTTTCGATAAAAATTTATATGGGACTAACTCTGGAGTACTCTTTCGAACAAAAAATAATTTGAAAATTGGCCCAAAATTGACGGAGAAATCGGTGAACATACATAAAAAAAATACATACAGTCGAACATAGAACCTCCTCCTTTTTCGAAGTCGGTAAAAACATTGTAAATCTAAAACTACTGAAAATCGTAGAACTTACATGGAAGTGTTTCGGGTGTTCTAGGGTGCTCTACCTTCAGCTCATCACTGATCGCAAAACTTGTACGAAGAGGCGAATTTTTTTTGTCTTATTTCTACCTATTTTCCTTAGAGAAAATTGATCAATTTCTTGGCGTAATTCACTTCCTTGATTTTCATTCTTACCAGCCTAATACGTCCCCACCGAGGGGCACGACCCTCCCTTCGAAACACGAAGGGGATTAAGGCCTTCAGTCCATCACGCTGGCCCAATGCGGGCTGGTAGACCGATCGTCTTTCGAAAACAATTTTTCTTAGACGTGTGGGGTTATAACGATGCTTTCCTTCTCCGCTGAGCAAGTGGTGATTAATTAGAAATCCGTACATAAATCCGAAAAGACGAATTTAGTGCTACATGCTCGCACCAGGACCCCAATTCTGTAACTTCAGTTGTGTGTCGATGGAATAGTCGCCATTTTATCCGTTCAGGTGGCGAAATTAAGAACTATCCAAATTTCATACATCTAATGACGGCTGCTTTGTCTGGTGGCGCCACCGCCAACTGAATTTTCAGTTGCAGGTAGTTTGCAACTTTACGTTCGGTTGGCGGTGGCGCTGCTGGTCGAGGTGGTTGTCAGCAAGTATGTGGAAATGAAATAGTATGTATGTATGTATGTAAACTCTTTATTGCAAACTCTTACAGTCTAATACAAAAGATATTACATATATATGCAAAGGCGGACTTATCCCTGAAGGGATCTCTTCCAGTCTACCTTAGAGATGGCAAGAGAGAACCAGATGTGGTACGGGTTACAACGCAATAATGTTTGCATTACCTACCTACCAATTAATGAAACAAAACAAAATAACCTATTCTACAATATACAATAGATAATACATATAAATATATATAAATAATGTGTGTATAATAAATATATGTATATATATATATACAATAAATAAATATATGTTCAGACGTTTTTAATAGTTCTCAATTTCGCCACCTGAACAGATAAAATGGCCTCGATTCCATCGACGCACAACTGAAGTTACCACAATCGGGGCCCTGGATTTGAACCCGCAACCTTTCGGTTACAAGTTTGGCTCATTACCAACTAGTTTAAAGACACCTAAGCGTGGTGAAATATTTTAACAGAACCGGAAACAAGCATATCACGTGTGATATTAAATTATGTTAAATAAATCCGTGTTGATGTTGTTTTCCTTAAAATAAAAAAAATTTCGGCCGTAGACTTACAGAATACATTATTATTAAGTATATACAGGTTGTAAAGGGCAGCTTAGCAAATAGTTAAATCCTTTCCTGACTATACATATACAGGTTGAAAAAGAACCTCCTAGCTTTATTTAAAATCCTGAACCAGTATCACTTACTGAACACTTTTTTTTTTCCTAAACGTAGACACCACTCTGGTGCACCCCCCGGGCGCTACCCGCACCCCTCGCGTGCCTGGTGTAGGAGTAATGTCTACGTTTAGGCAAAAAAAAAACTATGCCCATTGAAAAAATATATTAAAATTTTTTTTTCATAAATGTGTTCTTTGAGTGATACTGGTTCAGGATTTTGAATATAGCTAGGAGGTTTTTTGTCACCCAGTATATACCTATATTTTTTATATATTATATAATAAATGCGAAAGTAACTCTGTCTGTCTGTCCGTCTTTCACGCCTAAACTACTGAACCGATTTTGATAAAATTTTTATTGATTAGATTAGAGCCTGGGAAAGGATATAGACTACATTTTATCCCACTGTTGGGCATGAAATAACCTGTAGTCCACGCGGGCGGAGCCGCCGGCGGATAGCTAGTGGTAAATAAAGTGATTGAATGCTGATATTCGTGTTTAAGCTGTTACTAATGTTTTTTATTGTAAAGTGGAGTGTATATGTATAAATAATTTTATTTTTAAGCTAAATATTTTGAAAAACATGAAAAAAAAAATTGGAAAATTCCACTGGAAAATCATTCAGAATGAAGAGTTGATTAAGGGGTTTCAGTTTTACATACTGTATTTGCTGTTATTCAACTACTAATTATGGTTTAAAAAATACCCTGGCTAGACGACTAAAAAAACTATTTAGTCCGTCAGTTAGATTATTAAAAAATTTTGGACACGTATTTTTTCTTTTTTCTCAAAAACGAAAAATGACGACGATACAGTGCGTTAAAGTTCCGCGTGACGTCACGCCTAGGTACAATTTTTACTTAGAAGTGACGTCACAAGCCCCCACTGGAACTATGATGCTGTTTATCTTTGTATTTTTTTATTAATTTGATCAAGCGAAAAATATATGTCACATATTTTTGGACGGTCTAAGACGGACTAAACAGAATACTATTTTTGTATGTAGTCGTCATCCCTATTAATAATAATAATAATAATTCTTTATTTCAGGCTTCTTTATATGCTTAAGATAATATTTAAAAAAAAAATAAGGTTACCCTGCATACATTAGGGCAAGTAAATTAGGTTTTAATATGAGAGTTTGTTACAGACATATTCAAAGTATTGCAGAACATATCCAAGATTCAAGAGGACACCGGTCTTCCATTCCATGTATGGATCGGACCCAAGCCAGTTATTGGTAAGTCACATTATTTGGTGTTAATAGTAAGAAAGTAAAGTTACCATACACATACATACGTTCACGCCTATAATCCCTAACAGGGTAGGCAGAACATCAGTGGTTCTAGAACCACTAGATGCCACGTTTGACACAAACTGTGAGGGTTATCAGATGAAACAAGTTGTATGATGGTGGGAGGTGGTCAGCCTTTCGCCCGCCATACAGCAAAACCCTCGCATCCCTCTTACAGACTTTTACTGTATACCTGGGAAGAGTAGGTAGCTGTCACATTCTAAGTTTTTCTTTGATTCCCAGTACAGCGTGGAAGTTTTACCTCAAAAGGGATTATAGACTTGAGTCACCACACACTCACGCTTATAATCCCTGTTGAGGTAGGCAGGACGTCGTGTGGATTTAGAACCCAGTCAGTAAGAGAGACGTGACGACCTATTACCACTATACTCATGTTCATCTTTTAACATACTGAATGTCAAACGTTGCAAAGGCAAAAGGCTGACAACCTTTTACCACTGTACTAACATTTTATCTTTTAACAGACTGAATGTCAAACGTTGCAAAGGCAAAAGGCTGACAACCTTTTACCACTGCACTAACATTTCATATTTTAACAGCCTGAATGTCAAACGTTGCAAAGGCAAAAGGCTGACAACCTTTTACCACTGTACTAACATTTCATCTTTTAACAGACTGAATATCAAACGTTGCAAAGGCAGGCTGACAACCTTTTACCACTGTACTAACATTTCATCTTTTAACTGACTGAATGTCAAAGTTGCAAAAGGCTGACAACCTTTTACCACTGTACTAACATTTCATATTTTAACAGACTGAATGTCAAACGTTGCAAAGGCAAAAGGCTGACAACCTTTTACCACTCCACTAACATTTCATCTTTTAACAGACTGAATGTCAAAGTTGCAAAAGGCTGACAACCTTTTACCACTGTACTAACATTTCATATTTTAACAGACTGAATATCAAACGTTGCAAAGGCAAAAGGCTGACAACCTTTTACCACTGTACTAACATTTTATCTTTTAACAGACTGAATGTCAAACGTTGCAAAGGCAAAAGGCTGACAACCTTTTACCACTGTACTAACATTTCATCTTTTAACAGACTGAATGTCAAACGTTGCAAAGGCAAAAGGCTGACCACCTTTTACCACTGCAATAACATTTCATCTTTTAATAAACTGAATGTGAAACGTTGCAAAGGCAAAAGGCTGACCACCTTTTACCACTGCAATAACATTTCATCTTTTAACAAACTGAATGTGAAACGTTGCAAAGGCAAAAGGCTGACAACCTTTTACCACTGTACTAACATTTCATCTTTTAACAGACTGAATGTCAAACGTTGCAAAGGCAAAAGGCTGACAACCTTTTACTACTGTACTAACATTTCATATTTTAACAGACTGAATGTCAAACGTGGCGAAGACGAAAGGCTGACAAACTCATGTTTATTCTTATAACAAAATGAATGCCAAACGTGGCGTCATGTGAATAACATTTGGTTTGCGTGACACGCGTGACAGTAAGTTCCGTATTACAGAACGCGACTGAGACTCTGCTCTATACTTAAGTAGCAGACGTCTTTGTCATTTTGATAGTAAGAGAAAGAGACAATCAATTCTTAAGTATAGATCAACTTATGTAATACGGGCCTAAGTATCTATGTACATTTCTAATGAATGTGTTTGTTTCCAGTTGTATCAGATCCTGATGATGTGAAAACCGTGACGAATGCGTTCGTGGAGAAGTCGTACTACTACGGATTCGCTCGGGACTGGGTTGGGAACGGGCTCGTCACTGCGCCTGGTCAGTTTCATTTATAATATTAATAAAATCGTCATTAAAACTACTGTTAACAGAAAATCGATCAACGACACAATTGGTACAACACTACCAGTCCACGCGGTGTGGCGCAACACTACACGGCACTTTGACAGATCGGTTTCGCGCTTAGATCGGTGTTTATGTGTTCTTGCATTGTAATTTGTAAAATATCGAATTAAAAAGACTGTTTAATGAGTAAAAGGTGTTTTAGTGTAACACTACCTGGGTACCTACCACGATAAAAGCATTTCTGTTAGGATCCAAATTTGAACTGCTTCGCAATTGGAATGTTTTTTAAAATGGTACCATGATGGCGCTGCTTTTGAACTGCTCGGTTGTCTATGGTCCATTTTAAATGTCTACATAAATTGTCGCTGGTCTGCCTTTGAATCTCAACAGCGCCAAAATTGAATCGCTTATAAGCCATCATGATACGAATAAGCGTTGCAGACTTGTTTAGGTCCTAAATTGGATCGCGCTAAGCGATCATGGTAAGCCTCCTGATCGGGAATCTCCCTCGGTAACGGCGGAACACCACGCCCTCAGGCTAAAAGCTCTCTTCCAAAAGGTGCTAGGTAGTGCGCAACTGAACGTACAGTTGGCAGTGGCGCTGCTGGTCAAGACGGTTGTCATCAAGTGTGTGAGGTTTCGAATGTTCTGAATTTTGCCACAAGCAGCTTGAGCATGATGCGACAAACTCGCGCGGCACGCCACTCGGTCGTAGACAGAGAAAAGGTATAGACTGCGGCCGAGCGTGCCACCGAAAGGGACAGAAAATATTAGTACTACCGTAGTCGGCCGTAGTACTGCGCTTTAATGTGGTATAACCCGTACGAATTAACTGTGCACCTCGCGCTGTACTGTTAACACAGCGCGAGGTGCACAGTTAATTCGTACGGGTTACAGCACAGTAAAGTGCTGGCCTTGAAAAAACTGGCACGCGCTAAGGGACAAAAAATGCCCAGCATTGTCTTTTTTTTTCACGTGCAATTGATATAGTTTTGTCCTTATCTGTGCGACCGAAAAAGAAGATATCCAGCAGTCTATACCTTTTCTCTGTCTACGCACTCAGCTGACGGTGAAACTTCACTTTGATTGCGCGAGGGCTTGTTCGCTTTTTGGCGTTGTCAATGTTGATATACATCGTGCTCGAGCTGCTAAAGGCTGAATGGATATAATTTTCCACGTTAAAAAAACGTATGAGTCACCGACTTCAATACCAACAACAGTTCGCACAAAGTAGTTAACTAGTATTTTTTGCAGACTACAATGCCTATTAGCAGATAACCACAAACGAAAATGTCACTCGTTTATTTGGATGATGTTCTGGTTTGTAGTATTTTTTTGTTGTTGATTTTTTTAAAAGCGCTGTATCATTTTAGATAAAATGTATATGGGACCACCTCAGCAGGCCGAGTACGATAGTGACAGCGCCGCGACAACACCGCGGTCCTATGTCAAAATGTCAACATTGACAACGCCATAGGGCGAGCAAGCCTTTGCGCGGGACCCTCGCGCAATCAAAGTGAAGTTTCAGCGTGAGCCGAGCGCGAGTTAGTCGTTATCGTGCTAGAGCTGCTGGAGTATACTTCGAAAAAAAAATATTTTGAAAATCGGTCCATAATTGGTGGAGAAATCGGTGAATATACATAAAAAAAGTACATAACATAGAACCTCCTCCTTTTTTGAAGTCGGTTAAAAATGGCGACCATTGTCATCCCACTGCCATTGAGACGCCATTGGTTAGTGAAGCTGAGTGGATCGCCTTTTGTTTTGCATGACACATCGCAGAGGATATTGTCTCTATTGAAAAAAGTGTTGTGTTGTGATGATCAAAACAATAACAGGAATAAATTAAAAACCGCATAGGTATAACACGTGTAAACAAAACTTTTAATTTGTTTTTATACGTTATAACCTTGGAGGTACCATGCATTGGGGAAATTTTATTAGTAAAACCACTAATATTGTGATAGATTGATTGACCTATGCCCGTATTTTTGATGGCGTCTCAAGTGTCATTATGAACTGTCAACATTCAAGACTAGATTTGAGTTCAAATCAAATGCTAGAATGCTAGGCATTGATCCTATTCGATTCAATTTCTTGTCTATGGCTCTCCAAGAAAGCATTTTAAGTTGAACTATGTCAGCTGTGAGCTGAAACTAGTTTTAAACCCGATTTGATCTCATCTCATTTTTTTCATAGTCTATGGTCTTATAGTAATGAAAGTCTGTTTTGATTTGCATTTTTGGCATTATTGACAATATTTTTACGTTTTATGCAGCAACTTACGTTAAAATTAATTATTTTATGATATATTTCAACATTTTTGTCTAAGGTCTCAAAAACTGATAGATGACACGAAAAAAAACGCGAGAATGCTTAAATAGAAAAGTTAGAAATCCTGACTCATCATGATTCATGTAAACAAAGATCAGAACTGACATCTGCTGAGTGACATTACAAATGTCACCTGAATGGCACTCGCAGTGTCACTCAGTGGAACTTTGATCAACGAAAGTGACATTCTAGAATATATTCCAAGAATACGGGCCTTGGAGAAGTTCAAATATTCTAAAAATTCTCGTAAATAATAAAAGTTAGACAGCGACTTCTGTATGACATCATGGAAATTACTGACCTACAGATATTGAGCAGCATAGCTAGCACGGCCCGCGACAAACTCGCGTGTTACACCACTCCGATGACGTAATAAAACTTAACTTTGCATTGTCATTTCGACACTTTTTTGACATTTAACCGTATTGCTGTCACGTTGTGCTTAGCCTATTAATCCACCCCAAGCAACGACACCTCAATTTGTTCTGAATCTGAGGTGTCGTCCTATGGTCTCATGCGGTGTGGTTGGCTCTGTGAAGGGCCGTCTGGTTCGCGACCACCCTCCTACCGAAGTCTGACGCCAAAACAGCTTGCTGTGTTCAGTCGGTGCGTAGGAGTACCAGTGCCTTAACAGGCATTTTCTGGATTATCTCGCTCCATCGTCGACCGTGGTCAAGATTGAGGTCAAGAATTAACCCATCTTATAATAAACTAGCATCCCGCTTGGGACTTCGTTCCCATGGGAATTCGGGAAAATTATGTAGCCTATGTTACTCAGGGATAATGTAGGATTCTAACGGTGAAAGTATTTTTAAATCAGTCCAGTAGTTTCGGAGCCTATTCGTTACATACAAAAATACAAATCTTTCCTCTGTATAATATTAGTATACGTAAATAAAAAAGCTGCTAGAAAGTGGGTCTGTTCTGTAGTGTGACTTTGAATTAGCTAGAGAAATTTAAGGATGCAAATAAACCACTGAACAACTTCCCCAAAGAACCTATATGAAACTATAAACAAAATTGTCGACTTCTGATACAAAGACAAATCTGAATGGCTATTCCACTAATCAATGGCGTCTCAACGGCACTGGAATGGCACTGGTCGCCATTTTCTTCGTTCGGGTGGCGAAATTGAGAACTATCCTTTCATACATTGATACACAGTGGAATAGATGCCCTGCTCACATAGTGGCGAAATTTTTATACAGGGCTTTAGGTAAATCTCTTTCAACCTCCCGGGTGGTTAATCAGTCCATGAAACTGAACAACTTTCCCTCAATTTTTTTGAGTTCTCATACAAACTTCATCAGCATATAGCGCATTATGTATGGAAACTCAAAAGTTTATTTTTTTCGTATTTTGACCTATTATTGGGGGAAAGTTGTTCAGTTTTGTGAGCTGATTTACTGATTTTTGCTAATTTAAAATCACCCAATAAAGTGATGCAAATGATATACTTACAAATGATTCTCTCATCAGTTCCAATCTGGAAGAAGAACATCAAGAAACTAGCAGGCTCCTTCACTGGGAACATAGTGTCAGGATACCAGGAGATCTTCAACGCGCAGGCGACGAAACTAGTGAACAAGCTGAAGGGGGAGGTGGGGGGCGAACCCTTTGACATCCTCCACAAATACCTCGCGTACTCTACTTTGGAGACTATTTGCCGTAAGTACTTTAAGTTGTCCCAAATTCTTTGCGATAAATATTTGAGTCTTCTTCGTATACAACATTTCTGACATCTATCAGACAAGGAGCCATGGTAATGAACTGCTCAGCTCTTGAGTTATTTCAGATTTAGTTAAAATTAGAAAATAAGAAAATTTCTAATGCGATTAAAAAGAGCACCATCAGAGTTTCTTCCCTATTCTTCTCTGGGGAAGACTGCACCTTTGCGAATAGGCATAGAGTCAGTCGGGTCAAAAGAACCAATGCGTATGTATCTATTTAAATCATTTAATGTATGTTTGTATGTATTTCATGTAATCTTGACTTGTTTTAAGTGGCATCCTGAATGTCCTATAAAATAAAGATTTTTTCTATTCTATTCTATTCTGTAGTGTAGGTAAAGTCAAGTGTTTTGAATTTAAGCCTGTATTGCACTGGTACACTACATATATGTTATTTCAAACTGTCCATTACTCGAGATGAACCACTGACCTTCAAAACACAGTGCGAGCTTGAAGGTTAGGGGACCAATTTTATATAGGCCTAATATTAATATTACTGGAATGAACAGCAAATAATTGTAGCACTAATCATATGCTTAAAGCTTTTTGAAATCTATTAATGAATGAAAATTATTTATCATTTAATTTATTATTATTAATTGTCTTACGTTCGAATGGTGAGATTATTTTATTGCAAAAGGTGGTGAAAAGTTATCTTGAAAGTGCTTATATCCGCCAACAGGAATATCAGGGCCCCGATTCTGTGTGTGTCGATGGAATGTAGGCCATTTTTAACCGACTTCAAAAAAGGAGGAGGTTTCTCGATTCGACCGTATATATTTTTTTATGTATGTCCGCGGATAACTTCGTCGTTTATGAACCGATTTTGATTATTCTTTTTTTATTGGAAAGGGAGTATCCCAAGGGTGGTCCCACCCATGGTAAGGAAACCAGGATCTGATGGTGGAATCCTGAAGAAATTGAAGGAAACTCTCGAAAAAATTGTCTATTTGGGATTGAAGTCGGTGACTCTTACGTTTTTGACGTGGAAAATTATATATGTTCAGGTGGCGAAATTGAGAAATATTTAATTTTCATATACTTGCTGACAACCACCCCGACCAGACCGTAAAGTTGCCAACTACTTAGCAACTGAACATTCAGTTGGAGGTGGCACCACCAGTCAAAGCGGCCGTCAATTAGATGTATGAAATTTGGATAATTCTCAATTTCTCGCCACTTGAACGGATAAAGTGGCAAACATTTCATCGACACACAACTGAAGTTATAGAATCGGGGCCCTGTTCGCTGCAGCAGATGTCTGTCATTTCAAATATTATCTTAATTATTGCTTGTTTCACCAAAGATTTCTTTTACAATCCAGAAACAGCTCTAGGCGTACCTCAGATATCAGACAACATCGTAACCTACGAGTACTACAACGCCTTCAACGGAGCCTTCGAACACTTTATCCGGAGAGGGAAGAACATCCTCTATCACCTTGACTTCATCTACAGACTCACTCCGGCCTACAAGGACTTCATGAAGTGCGTCAACACCATGCATAAAGTCTCGAATTCGGTTCGTGTTACTTCCATATTTATTAATTGCTAGCTTCCCGCCCAGAACTTCGTTCCTGCGGTAATTTCGGGTGTTAACTATTCATATAAACCTTTTTTTTAATTACTCCGTCCATTGGTAAAACCGTATGAAATTTTTATATTTCAGGTAATGCAGAAAAGAATAGAAGAGCGCAATGTATTAAGGAAAAAAGGGTTTCTGCCTCAGGAGCTTGGTGAGTTTTTTAATCATACTATGATCAAAAGTATCAACTTGAAAATATTCATGGCATGCATGCATTCATTCATTCATTGCATTCTTGAACTTGGTTTTTGCATTGCGTTTTGTAATGAATATGATTTGGAATATAACGCAAAACACCACACTTTGTATTTCTCTTATATTCGTATTATTAAGTATCTAACATGAGGCCCAGGATATGAACCGTTAAAATCGTTTGCTTTCATCAGGAATCAAATCTAAAACAATTTGATTCGGTCACAGATCTTTAGTATATCTTAGCTGCCAGACTTCCACCCTCATGATATTTTAACTTCTTTGTTTTACCACTAAACGATTCGTGAGCTTCAATCTTATATCAGGATCTTCATTAGGTCATACGCCAGCGCTGATGACCTGTAAGCCTGAAGCTTGTATTAATTTACTCGAGTAAAACAGTTGGTTGAGTTTGATTGTTGATTTGTTGTTTTGAATTGTTGAACTTCTCTGTCACCAGAAACCGACAAGATCAGATTCAAACCATTCCTAGATATACTTCTGGATCTCCAGGAAGTGGATAAAACCCTCACAGACAAGTACATAAGGGAAGAAGTGGACACCATCATCGTTGGAGGCCAGGAGACGACCGCTACTACCCTGTTCTTTACGTTCCTGCTTTTGGGGAGCAATCCTCGGATTCAAGAGAAGTTGTATGCTGAGTAAGTGACAAAAACGACTAATAACTACAAAGAAAAAATAAATTAAAAAAGGGACAGTCATCTTCCCTTGTGAAGGAAAACATTGACTTTTAAGAGTGTGAGGTCTTGAAACCCCTCAGCCCCTTAAGTTCAAACAGAGAAAACATAATCTCTTCCAGTACCTACTTGGTTAGAAGTGTTTTTCAGAGTGCTTCAAACTTAATTATTCTTCGGTATCAGACAGACTTATGTTATGACTTCTTCTGTTTTTATCAGATCATTTTGACACCTAAATTTCCTTTATTCGCAACGGGTCACACTGGATCCTGTCACCCTGTGACTGGTTGCGAAAAAATTTCGCATCGAGTAACCACTGTGACTCGATGCGAATTTTCGTTCTCGTCTAGTAACAATGGTTCGTGACTAGTGCTACTCGTTCGGAAAATGTATTCGCATCGAGTAACAAGTATGACTCGATGCGAGTGTTTTATTCTCATCTAGTAACACTCGTTTGTGAACATTTCCAAGCTAAGTTTTTTTTGGCCCATTTTAATCCCCTGATATACCTGTCCCTTCCATGGTATCCCTACTGGTGGGGATAAGTGGAAAAAAACTCCACTTAGAGCTACTGGTAGGGATAAGTGAAAACTCGCAAGTTCGCCTATCCCTACTTTTTATTTAAGGTTTTTTGTTTATGACAAAGACATTTCGATCTCTTAGTAAGTAACCGTTTTATTTCGCTAGAACTAATCACTACTACTAATTAAATTACTGTAATTTTTGAACTTATATATGTCGGTTTTAAGTCGCTGATTGGTTGGAAAGCCGCTGATTGGTCGGCCTCGCCCGCGTCGCTTTCATTTACGTGTGTCCGTAATTCAAGGGAGCATTATAATTGGGATAAAACTTCTCTGTGTATTTTCTAGGGTTTTTAAACTATCTATCCTACCAAATTTTATCAAAATTGGGTTTAGACGTGCGTTTACTACCGTCACAGAAGACTTTAATATTACTCTACCGTGGAATAAAGAATGGGCCAAAAAAACTTGGCTTGGAAATGTTCACAAACGAGTGTTACCAGATGAGAATAAAACACTCGCATCGAGTCATACTTGTTACTCGATGCGAATACATTTTCTGAACGAGTAGCACTAGTCACGAACCATTGTTACTAGACGAGAACGAAAATTCGCATCGAGTCACAGTGGTTACTCGATGCGAAATTTTTTCGTTACCAGTCACACGGTGACAGGATCCAGTGTGACCCGTTGCGAATAAAGGCTAAATTTTCACCGGAATTAAATGACCTTAGACCAAATGATTCTAGATTTTTATAGCTTTTCCGGTCATGTGCCATACCCGTCCATTTTATCGTGATGTCATATGACTTAAGCAAATTCGGAGCACGCTTATGGACTATGTCAATAAATAAACGATATGAATACGAAGCTTCTATTTTAGATCAAAACAAGATTCGTTCTGTCAGCCAATATTAAAAGTTGTCTCTATTATTAGCAAAATGCGAAGTTTTCCATGTCCACAACATTATTTATGTTGAAATGTCATCTTCCAAGTATTTTCAAGGATGTATGTGGTGTTTACATTTACAGTCGCCATAATCATACGTAATCATGTGTAATTAGTGTAATTTCTCTAAGGTTAAAACCTTCTTATCTGATCTATTTTATTTTATGTATCATAATGGTAGACTCTGGCCAATAAAAACTTTATGAAGTATACTCGTACCAACTCAATTTTAAATAACTGCATTTCAATCTTATTTATTTCCGACTAACCGAAGATTTGTCAAAGCTTGCGAGAGTCTGTTGGTGGCGCAAGATCGATCAATGTAGAGAGCAGTACAGTCAGCAGTACAGAAGCGCTCGTACCCCAGTGGTGCTCGCTGATCTCAACTGATCAGTGAGGTTAAGCAACGTACACTGAGGCAGGGAACCTGATGGGTGACCAAAGTGGCAATTTATCACGAGCGTTTCCGTGCTTCGGAGAGCACGTTAAGCTGTCGGTCCCGGCAGTTGTCGATTGAATACAGTCGTTAAAACCAAGTCAGAGGCCATTGTGCGGTTTGAAAACTCTGACACCAGGGTTAGTCAAATTCGCCACACACTTGACTATACCTTGTAACGTAGTTTTCTGAGGGAAACTATGGTTACTGGTTGGGGTAGGTGACCACGGGCGGCTGAGGTCGCTCGTAAAGGGTACGGTTGAGTAAAACAACTCCTACAAAAGTAAAGGCCCGAAGGAAGGAATCCGGAAGGGCCGTGTGCAACTGCGCCCGAGGGGCGGTGCACCACTGCACCCAGGAAGGGTCGGAAGGGATCGGGAAGGGCCGTGAGCACTGCGTCCTAGGGACGGTGCACCACTTCACCCTGCGGGCGGCAAGTCGCTAAAAGTCTGAAGGCTTATTGCCTCGTGAGCAGACTCTTCCTCTTCCTGTTTGATTGTTTGTTTGTTTGTTTGCATTGAAACAAACAACTCCGAAACAACTGGACCGATTTGAAAAATTCTTTTGCCATTAAAATCCCGCCGTGTCAGAAGTACCATCGATTTGTACCATTGATGGTACTATCCGTGATGGACATAGGGTACATAATTTTCCCGAATTCCCACGGGAACGCAGTCCCAGGTGGATTGCTAGTTTTTGATAAAAAGAAGATGTTTGTTGAGCTAGATTGTAATGTAGGTTATTTTTTTAGATTGAAAGAAATATTTGGAGACACTGACCGTCCGATTGAGAAGGAGGATCTAGTACGGATGGTGTATTGTGAGAGTGTGCTTACTGAGACCCTGCGGATGTTCCCACCCATTCCCGCGGTAATGCGGGAGGCAGACCGAGACCTCAAGATCGGTAAGTGTTCTTGTAAAGTAAGATAATTCATTCACAGCTTACTTGCTAGTTAGAATAACACTAAAATTAAAAATTTTAAATCACCCCCGGCATTCGATTGCTTGTAACTCTTAAACGGCTGAACAGATTTTCATGAAACATGGCTAAGAACACTCGGGATAAAATTATCTATGACACAAAAAAAAAAACTAAACGAAAATCGGTTAATCCGTTTGGGAGCTACGATACCACAGACAGATACACAAGTACACAGTTACACAGACGGACACGTTAAACTTATAACACCCCTCTCTTCTTGCGTCGGGGGTAAAAAAAAAAGAAATAAACGCTACACACTCAAGGGCTTACACTAAGGTTTTCCCTTGTGTCGTGGGTCCCTTTGGAACACACATAAAGACAGGCACACATAAATATACGCATATACATATAAATAAATATATATATGTATATGTTAATTTCTTATTTTATTTTTATTTTTTACTAGCTTTTCGCCCGGGACTTCGTTCCCGTGGGAATTTTCCCGTCAATTTTCCAATGTTTTTTATAGTTATTTTGCTATTCGGGACGGAGAGAAATACAACAAATCAAAAACCATGGAAATCGGTCCAGCCGTTCTCGAGTTATAAGTGTTGTAACAAACACGACTTTCTTTTATATATATAGATTAATTAATTAATTCGCAGTAATGCAAACATTATTGCGTTGTAACCCGCACCACATCTGTTTCTCTCTTGCCATCTCTAAGGTAGACTGGAAGAGATCCCTTCAGGGATAAGTATCTTTTGTATTAGTCTATAAGAGTTTGCAATAAAGAGTTTACATACATGTTCTAGAATCCTGCACGATCCCCAAAGGAACTGGATGTGCCGTTAACGTCTGGGCAGCCGGCCGCTCCAAGCGAGCGTGGGGGCCTGATGCCGAGGAGTACCGTCCAGAGCGCTGGATGGAGTCAGACCTGGCCAGGTACAATGCAGGCAGCTTCCTCGCATTCAGCTATGGGAAGAGAGCTTGTATAGGTAAGGCGCTGATGGTTTTCATACATACAGTTTGACAAAGAGTGCCGTTTGCAGGCGCACGTACATTAGAGTATGGGGTGGCATGACAATCGGACTCTTTGTTAGACTGTACATACATAAGCTCACGCCTATAATCCCTATCGGGATAGCCAGAGCATTAGTGGTTTTAAAACATCGACCACACAGCCTAATGTTTTAATTTCTCCAAACAAATAACTGTGTCAATGCGCTGAGGTAAGCGAGGGGCAGGGGGAGAAGGAAGAAATGCATGCTGATTGGCTGATTCAAGGTCACAATAATCCAAGAAAGGATAAGCAGTACTTATTTGTATTTGAAAGAAAGGGATGTACTGATAAACAAATGCTTTTGTTACGGATTAGAACCAGCGTAATTTGAGCTCTGAATAAATTGATTCTTGACAGTAATAATCTTGAAATTGGCTTACTTATGAAAAGTTATTCCGTCTTTTTTGAAATTAGATGATTGGCTACATTTTCCACACCATTTTATTGTACAGGGAGCCATGTTTCTCCTCTTTCGTATTTTATTTTGTAATAAACGCACGAGATGTACACGGGTCACGGATGTTGTCGATACTACAGCAGATTTCGCGATCGGTGTCTTATGTAAGATGTATAAGTCTAACGTGTTGCCAGAAAGTGTTCGCCTTGCATTAAGCGTCTATTAGGCTGTGTGGTCAATGTTAAAACCACTTGTAGCCACATTTGACATAAATTTAGAGGTTAAGATGAAACATTATATAAGTGGTGAGAGGTTGTCAGCCTTTCGCCCAAAATACAGCAAAACCCTCGCGTCCCACTTTATGATTTTATAGTATGCCTGGAAGAGAAGGCAGCTGGCACATCCTGTTTTTCAAAGATCATCGAAACTTAACCAGAAACGAAATAAATTAAGGTAAAAAACTAAACGCATAACACCTGCCAAACTTGTAACCGCAACTTTTTCTTATGCTATCAGGAACTATATAGAAAATGTGTTAATTTTTATCCTACATTCATTTAGTTTCTGGTTAACTGTTGATGATCTTACAATTATTCATGAAAGTACGGGAATAGGTCCAAACTTTGTCACTTATCTCGGAAACCACCTACCCTGACAATTTCTCAGCAATTTTTCATAGAATGAAATATGCATGACTATAAGATACAATAATCCATTTTAAAATTGGTAAATAATAGAAAACAAGGTTCAGCCGCCCTAAACGACTATACCAACCTTATTAGGAGACTCTTAAACAAAAAATATATATAAAAGAACGCAGGACAAACCGATACAGTTGGATGGCCGCAGAGGCCAAAGCTGCGCCTAAGCGCACATTGATCTCACCGTTGAGAAGGCAAAAACCTTTAAAGAATTCGTTCCAGAATTATGGACACAAACTAAAAAGCCGTTTTAAATTATTTGAGTTTTAGATTCACGATCATAAATGTATTTTCAGGGAAGCGCTACGCCATGGCAGTAATGAAAACACTCCTCGGCCATTGCATCAGAAAGTTCGAAGTGTCATCTGACATGGACAAACTTCAGTTGAAGGTCGACGTCACTATGAAGGCGGTTAGTGGACACCTCATCAAGGTGCGGCTTCGGGAGTAGACTTCAAATAAATAGATTAGGCCAGCTTTCAACTGGGTAAAGAATTTAATTTTTGAACCATGAAATTGAACTTGGTAATTTGTGATTAAATGTATAGTACAATTTATTTATTAATATAAGTATTATTTTAGTAAGGACATGTTGTTAAGGCTTCGCAGATGGAGGGGTTCTTTATGAAATAAGTATAACCACTTTCGAAGGTTTTGACGTATATTAAACTTTATAACAATTGAAATAAGAGATATAGATTCGTTTTAAATCAGCAGCTCGGGCACGATGGTGACAAACTCTTGCAGCACGCCACTCGGTTGGCGGTGAATCTTCAATTGAATTACGCGAGGGCCCCGCGCAAAGGCTTGCTCGCCCTCAGGTCAATGTTGACATTTTGACATAGAATCGCGGCGCATTACGCGCGCTATAACCATCGTACTCGAGCTGCAGGTGTGGAATGTGTGTCGAAGCGCGTGCGCTGGCGCTTATAGGATGCTACCGCCGCCCGCGTCGTCCTCAGGCGCTTCAGATATCCTTGGGTAAAATAGGTTTCACAACACATATTAAATCTTACAGTATACAATAATAAAAAGTCAAGTTATTTAATGCCATGTGCCGGTGCATACGAATGCAAGAACTTTTGGTCTAGGTTTAATTTTTTAGTTTTATCTCACGTGTATTGATGTTATGAACCATTTAAATTATTAGTCTGAAATAAAGATATTTTATATTATGCTTGTCTTATTATGACCCATCCTTACTAAATTATAAATGTGAAAGTAGGAATGTTTGTTACGCTTTCACTCAAAAACTACTCAACCGATCATCATGAAACTCTGTACACCTATTTTCGGAGGTACCAGAAGTAACATAGGATACTTTTTATCTAAAAAAAATGTGAAAGTCCATGCGGACGGAGCCGCGGGCGGAAAGCTAGTATATTATAAAGCCCCGGACTTTTGGAAAGCATGCGTGGGGCCGAAGCCAACACGGAGAGACCCAGCTGTCAAATCTCTTCCATATGTGATGTTATCAAATCTCTTCTAAATGTGATGTGATATCGCCCACATATTCACATAAATATGTATACTCATATTTTTAGAACCCAAGACGCCATAAAAAAGTTCTGGCGATTGAGAAAATCCAACCTCAATTTATTTTCAATCCCAACAGAATCTAGGTTTTAGAATAAACAATCAATTCCTGTCGGCTATTGTAAGACCCCATCTTTCTTCCCTCTCTGAACAGATATGCCTTGTAGCTGTATTAGTTTTATCCACAATCCCCACTAAATTCCCATCTCCAGTAGTGGAACAAAGCTGCAACTATTTTTAAAGGCAGCCACTAGAAAGTTACATCGGGTTTAGACCAGATACACACGGTTCCAAGTTGGAACTTCCAACCAGCCATGCTGAAGAGAAACGGTCGTTTTGAATTTTATACTTATTGTATCGTAAAAGCGTAATTAGTATTTACTATTTTTTATTCATTAATCTCATAAGAAAGGCAATGAAATGTATGTTTTTATACTTACTCAAATTTTTGTATAAATGTTTTGAAAATAAAAAGTTTTTTTTTGTGGCGCTTCTAGGAAGTGTAGGAATCTTATAATTAAATATTCTTTATTGCGCAAAGATACACAAAAAGGATTACAAATAAAATAAAAATAGTGGTAATCCATAATGGTTCACCAACCCGCATTGGGCCAGCGTGGTGGACTATGGCCTAAATCCCCTTCGTGTTTCGAAGGGAGGCCCTTGCTCCTCGGTGGAGACGTATATGGGTTGATAAAAAAAGCCTTACTCCATAGGTGGTACTCCCTGTCAGTGACTTCGTTGAAGACTATTTCATAGTTGTTAAAAGTCAAGTTAAAATTAAACAATCTTATGTTAGGTAGTAAAATATAAGCTTTATACTGCATTAGACAGAGGTGTGTTGCGTTTACTCGTTGCGCCTTTAAGAAGAAACTGCATCTGTGTAGTGAGCCTTATCGAGAGTGTAATGACTCGTGAAATTGGAGGCCATTTTCAGGTGGAATCGGAGGTATTAGCTAGTTTATAATGAGCGCTATGGAAGCTGAGAGTGGATAAAAATGCAGGAAACTATTATTAGAAAAACTAACTTCCATTGTTTTATTTACAATACTTAGACCTCCTTACGGGTTTGTACTAACAATGCTAAATCCAGCGTAGCTAACATGAATAATTCGTAAATCTTAATCTATACTAATATAATATATACATATGATAAAAAGGAAAGATTTGTTTGTTTGTTTGTTTGCATTGAATAGGCTCCGAAACTCCGAAACTACTGGACCGATTTGAAAAATTCTTTCACCATTGGAATCCTACATTATCCCCGATTAACATAGTCTACATAATTTTCCCGAATTCCCACGGAACGAAGTCCCGGGCGGAATAACAATATTAAATGTAAAAAGACAAGGGCACGGACATCAAGTCTGTGGATGCATAATTAACTGTTATATAAAAAAAAAAAACAAATAAATCAATGGTATGTTTCCCGATCAAATGACGACCATTTTCATTCTATCGACTCGAAGGCTCGTAGCCCAGTGGCTCTCGCTGATCTCAACCGATCAGTGAGGTTAAGCAACGTACACCGAGGCAGGCAAAGTGATGGGTGACCAAAGTGGCAATTTATCACTAGCGTTTCCATGCTTCGGAGGGCACGTTAAGCTGTCGGTCCCGTCTGTTGTCGATTGACTATAGTCGTTAAAACCAAGTCAGAGGCCATTGTGCGGTTTGAAAACTCTGACACCAGGTTTAGCCAAGTTCGCCACATACTTAACTATACCTACACGATAAGAAGAAGAATTCCATCGACATAATTTAGACGCCGTTGATTAGTGGAATAGAAGCCCAGAGTACAGTCGACAGAAGCTCCCCAACCCTCAAATCTTAGATACAATCTTTCGCAAAACGAGAGCTGTAAAACAATTGTACTCGTACAGCAATAACAAATAAACAATAAAACCCTTCCATTTAATAAAGCGGAGCATTCCTCCTGATATTCAAAAAGATCTCCGTTCCTTAGCATAAAATCGACGTTGAAATGAATTTAATTGTTCAAGTTGTAACAATGTCCGAAGATTTGAATGGCATAGTTCAGGGATTCCCAATTAATTTCACTCGGGGTCCGTTTGAAGAAATTAAATGACCATCGCGGTCCGCACAACATTTTATAGTTTTTTTAATTTTTATAAAACAAATGACGGAAATAACAAAGGTATTTCGCAATCCGCGAACTCTTTCTCGCTTTTTAGCTCGTAACTTCGCCCGGCCGTTTTCGAATTGACGTCAACAAAGATAATGCGGGGAAACATTTTTATTAAATTACGTACTCTGTAGTGCAAGTTGCTGTGTTCTCGCGGTCCGCACAAAATGGGTCGGCGCGGCGGCGGTCCGCATGCGGACCGCGGTCCGCCTTTGGTGACCCCTGGCATAGACGATGATTTAACTTTTGTACCTGAGAAATTAATGCAAATACAAAAGGGTGCCGCTCTATTTATAAGAATGAAGGGAAATCTTGGAAATTTGAATATTTAACGAGTTAATGAAATAAACTTGATCAAATAAAAAGCATTCGGCGCTGGACTTGAAGGGTTATGGATGCATTTCAAGTAGAAAATAAAATTACTTTCACAAGTCAGCTAAAAAAATACGGAACCCAAAAAAATACAAAGAAGTTATTCCAAGTCCATGAAAGGACAGGGCCGAATCAAGAAAAATAAAAATGGATTTCAGTTTTAGTATTGCTGATTTTACTATTCTTCTTCTATCGTGTAGGTTAGTCAAGTGTGTGTCAGATTTTTTAAACCGCACATGGTCTCTGACTTGGTTTTAACAACTGTAGTCAATCGACAACAGCCGGGACCGACAACTCAACTTGCTCGTGATAAATCGACACTTTGGTCACCCATCAGGTTCCCTGCCTCTGTATACGTTGCTTAACCTCACTGATTGGCTAAGATCAGCGAGCGCCACTGGGCTATGACCACTTTTTACTGTTAATCTTCAGTTACTTGGTCTTAATAAATCTTTATTTCTCAAACAGCTTATACATTAATTCTTAGTCTGAGGAAAACTCACCATTAAGCAAATTAAAGTTTTACATTAGGTTAGGTCAAATTAGATTTTGGTATCTACAAAAAGATCACAGTTCTTTTCCTCAGCAATGGAAAGTTTTATCTCAAAAATACTCCTTAATTCCTCATCTTGTAGGTGTAGTGTAGGTATAATATTGACTAATCGGTGTCAGTTTTCGAAACGCCAATGACTTCATACTTGGTGTAACAACGATTATAGTCAATCGACAACAGCCGGGCCGACGGATTGACGAGCCCACCGATGACGCACAGAAACGCTCGTGATGACTGGTAAATGGCCACTTTTGTCACTCATCAGATTCCCTGCCTCTGAGTTTGTTGCTTAACCTCACTAATCGGTTTAGATCAGCGAGCGCCACTTTTTTTATTTGTTATGAGAAGGATTAACTCTTGACTAAGGTCATAGATGAGGTCGACGATGGAGCAAGTTAACCCAAAAAATGCCTAGGCACTGGTACTCCTACGCACCGTCGGAAAACAGCAACCTATTTGGCGTTGGACTTCGGTAGGAGGGTGGTCGCGAACCTGATGGCCCTTTATAGAGCCTACCACACCGCATGAGACTGTTGCGTCTAAACGCGCCACAATTCAATGTCACAAATGCAAACGAGCATATCTCGTGCTTTCTCCTTCGCTCTTTTTGCCTCACTCGTTCTACGCTCATTCTAAATTTTTACATTCACACGCTTCCTTCTTCTTCTCGCGGCCCTCACGCGCTCCACACGTCTCTCTTTAGACCGGCTTAGAAATAAGGCCTAGTTGGAATAAGTGATTGTAACACCGTTACTAAATTAATTGGTGTGTATGTTGAGTAGTGAAATAAACAGTTGTTATCACTGTTACGGAGTTGTGATTTCATCATGCTGTCAGTGCTTCACACTACCACGACCACCAAAAGACCATAGGACGACACCTCAGATTCAGAGCAAATTGAGGTGCCGTTGCCTAGGATGGATTGATAGGAGGCAGGTCTCGCTGAGTTTCCTCAGTCGCCTCTTACGACACCTACGGAAAGAGATGGGGTGTGTCATTCTGAACCGATCACCACACGGCGCATGTGTGCTTCAAATAGGCTAAAAACCCATCTATTGGCTAAAAGATCCTGACCAGCTGCCCTAGCATAAGCAATGAGACTTCACTCTCGTGACAGTTGATTGCCAAGGGAAACATAACCTTAAATATATGACTATAAGTTTGCATTTCTTTTGCATTTGATTGACTTTGACACATGATCTTGAATTGTTTAAAGGACGTTTGTGCAAATCAAAACACAAGAACAATGAAAACTTCTACAAATCCAGATAGGGTCCATGTTTACCAACTTCAAAAAAGGAGGAGGTTCTATGTTCGACTCAATGTATTTTTTTAAATGTACTTATATTATTATGTTTACCGATTTCTCCGCCAGTTATGGACCGATTTTCAAAATTATTTTTTTGTTCGAAAGAGTATACTCTAGGTCCCATATTCATTTTATCGAAAATGATTCAGCGCTTTAAAAAAAAACACTATAAACCAGAACATCATCTAAATAAATGAGTGACATTGTGCGAGCTGTTGTTGGGATTGAAGTCGGTGCCTGATACGTTTTAACGTGGAAAATTATCTTATAGTATGATTCGTAGGTCTATACTATCACGAGAGAGAAGTTTCATTGCGTATGCTAGGACACCTGAAGTCGAAATTTGAGACCATCAGATAATGAAGCAGTTCTATCCACTTGTTAAAAAATACTCATGTTGTTTTGTAATGGTCCCATAAAAATAGAAGTAAGTTTTACCTAATTTCGTACAAACTCGGCACCGATAAACTAAATTACTTTAGGCTCATAAAGCTGCCCTAATTGTAAACAAAACCGAGCGGCGAAGTTAGTATGGTATAAAACGGATTTCTGATTAGAGATGGTACATAGGCTGTGATGATAAGGGGGTAGCAGATACTTTTTCACTGTTAGGTTTATGGTTTTGAAATAAGTTCATTGTTTTGGAAATGGAATGTATAATTCAAAACTGGTTCTCAACCATCTATCCATATCAGTCTATTGCAGTCCACTGCTGAACATAGACCAAGGTGCGCCACTTTGCACGATCCTCCGCTTTTTGCATCCAGCCACTACTGGTCATCCGACCATCTACTGGGCGGCGTCCTACACTACGTTTGCCAAGACGTGGTCTCCATTCGAGAACCTGTCTAGTCCAAGCCTCGTCGGTTCTGCGACAGATATGGCCAGTCCACTGCCACTTCAGCTCAACAGGGTCTCAACAGTTTTCTTAAAATCACATGACATTTCATCCGGATTACCTTCTTCTTACCAGCCCATATACGTCCCCACCGAGGGGCACGGGCCTCCCTTCGAAACACGAAGGGGATTTAGGCCATAGTCTACCACGCTGGCCCAATCCGGATTACCTAAATTGGATTTTTTGGAGTATTTTATTAAAATACATTCTTTAGGAGTGATCATTATTTATTCAACCTATTTTTGAATTGTCATGTAAGTATTTTTTATTATTTTTTATTATAAGATGGGTTAACTCTTGACCTCAATCTAGACCATAAGGTCAAAGATGAGGTCGACGATGGAATGAATTAACCCAGAAAATGCCTATAAAGGCACTGGTACTCCCACGCACCGACGGAACACAGCAAGCTGTTAGGCGTCGGACTTCGGTAAGAGGGTGGTCGCGAACCAGACGGCCCTTTACAGAGCCTACTACACCGCATGAGACCATAGGACGACACTTCAGATTTAGAAAAAAAATGAAGTGTCGTTGCCTGGGATGGATTACTAGGAGGCAGGTCTCATTTGTGTTTCCTTAGTCGCCTCTTACGACACCCACGGAAAGAGATGGGGTGGTGTTGTTCTCAACCGATCACCACACGGTTGAAACAATAAAAAAACGTTTCAAAGTAAAGATTCACAACTTTTAAATAATAATTATAAACATTTGGGACAACACAGCGCCACCTAACTCCAAACTAAGCAAGGATTTTTTTATAATAAGATGGGTTAACTCTTAATCTCAATCTTGACCAAGGTCATTGATGAGGTCGACAATGGAGCGAGTTAACACAGAAAATGCTAATTAAGGCACTGGTACTCCAACGCACCAACGGAACACAGTAAGCTGTTTGGCGTCGGATTTCGGTAGGTGGGTGGTCGCGAACCAGACGGCCCTAGCCTACCACACCACATGAGACCATAGGACATTTGGGACAACACAGCGCCACCAAACTCCAAACTAAGCAAGGATTTTTTTTATTATAAGATGGGTTAACTTTTGACCTCAATCTTGACCAATGTCATAGATGAGGTCGACGATAGAGCGAGTTAACACAGCAAAATGCCAATTAAGGCACTGGTACTCCAACGCACCGACGGAACACAGCAATCTGTTTGGTGTCGGATTTCGGTAGGTGGGTGGTCAGACGGCCCTAGCCTACCACACCGCATGAGACCGACGCCACCTCAGATTCAGAACAAATTGAGTTGTCGTTGCCTGGGGTGGATTAAAAGGAGGTAGGTCTCATTTGTGTTTCCTTAGTCGCCTCGTACGACAACCACGAAAAGAAATGGGGTGGTATTATTCTCAACCGATCACCATACGGCCGAAAACTTGTACTGTAGGAGCTAGATAACTTATAATAACTTTTTTTGGAAATACATACACGTGGAACATAAAAACCAGATTATTTAATTGATAACCAAACCAGCAACCTTTAGATCAGTAGACAAGGTCATTTTACGACCGAGCTATTAGGCTTGTCAACAAATCATTAATGATTTTATTTAAGTCGTCCTGCTCAACCGGCTGTAGTCAATCGACAACAGCCGGGATGCAGCTTAACGTACCCTCTGAAGCACAGAAACACTGGTGATGAATCGCCACTTTGGTCACCCATCAGGTTCCCTGCCGCTGTGTCCAAATTCAAATTTAAAAAAGCTTTATTTCATAGAACATTCAGGATGTTACTTAAAATAAGTCATAAGTACGTTGCTTAACCTCACTGATTGGTTTAGATCAGCGAGAGCCACTTGTCTACGAGCGCAAATATCACATCAACACGGTCTAAGGATATTGCAAGATTTTTCATACAAAAGAGGTTGGTTTGAGAAGCTATAAAAGCATACTCGATATACTTGGAGGGCTATAATTTTCAGACGAGCAAGTGCTAAACCTGAATTTTAATTACTAATCAATAAATTTTATTTTACTTGAAATTTGTGAAAACGTGACGGAAACGAAAAAGAAAATGCACTTTTTGCCTGCTTTTTGTATGTTTTTTTTTTTTAATTTATTAAGGGCCAACAAACAGTTTCACAAAGGTTTCCTTAAAAACTAGGTAAAATAGCTTAGTTTATTGTGGAACCAACATCGCTAGCCACGGATTACTAAGTAGAACTAAGTGAGTTATGGACAAACATTCCCTACATTAAAGTATTGTGTAGTGTGTGTGTGTGTGTATAGTGTTAATGTGTGTGTGTGTTGTTGTTGTAGTAGTAGTAGTAGTAAGTTATTTTTCTTCCTTACATTGAGTATGTACAGTCTAATACTGTATTGTTTCTCGGTAAACATTTCAATAGGCAAACTTAATATTAAATTATTGTTGACAAATTATATTCTAGTAATTGTGTGGATTGTGTAAAATTGTCTGTGCGTGTCATTCTTGCAATAAAAAAAATGGTCGAATTCACGCAATTTTTTTTTCATTTTCGTCACGTTTTCACAAATTTCAAGTACAACAAAATTTATTGACTAGAATTTAAAATTCAGATTTAGCACTTGCTCGTCTGAAAATTATAGCCCTTCATGTATCTCGAGTATGCTTTTGCAGTTTCTCAAACCGACCTCTTTTGTATGAAAAATTGTGCAATAACCCTAGACCGTGTTGATGTGTGTACCTGTTCCAAATACCAGTAACAATATCACTATGGATCATAACAAGCCGTCTCTAGCGACGTTTCTTCAAGTTTTACGTCCCACTTTTTCTCCGTCCCGGCTTTTATTTTACTCGGCTTCTTATTTAAATCCATAATCTAAATGCAGATGAGTCCGTGATGAAATACCCCGGTATTTGGGTAATACTATGATCCCTCACTAATCGCATAAAGAGGGAGATGGCATTTAGCGGACGGCACAAATTTTTATTCTTTTTTGATGAAAATGAGTTGTGATCTTAGTACAGTCACGACCACGAACATATACCTAAACATTGTCACATTTTTTAAAATATTTTAACAGTTACCTTTACAAAATATTGTAAGCTTAAGGCCCGTGTTCACCAAAAATATAACCAACGGTTCAACCGCGGTTAGAAGCTAATCAGACAAAATGTCAAAAAAAATGTATGAAAATGACATTGTCAAATCTCTGGTTAGCTGCTAATCGTTGGTTAAATATTTGGTGAACACTGGCCTTAGGCCCGTGTTCACCAAAAATATAACCGACGGTTAAACCGCGGTTAGAAGCTAATCAGACAAAATGTAAAAAAAAATGTATGAAAATGACATTGTCAAATCTCTGGTTAGCTGCTAATCGTCGGTTAAATATTTGGCGAACACTGGCCTTATTATAATTTGTATACGAGTATTACGTATTTCATTCATTCAATATTTACTCATTTTATATTTTTTATTTTATTTAATATTATCATTAATTTTTATGACTCTTTTTTTGTGGGATTGGCAACAAGACTTGGAGCTTAGAGTTTAGTTTCGGAGAAGAGTCGTACGTATGTTATTTTAAGGAAGTGAAAATTAGTAGATTACCCAACAAGTGAAAAAAAGGTGAATTCTTTTCGAGGGATACAAGAGCCGAGATGAATTTTTTTCACGTGTTAGGTACTCTACTTTTAACCATTGACTACGAGAAAAAGAAAATAATAACTCTGTGACAGTAAATTATCAACAATAGCGGCTGCTTTAACGCAAAATGACTCTGGAACGAGAGGTTCACTTTCATCACTGGATGTCGAACTCATTTTATGATTTTGAGACAAAAACTTTTAACAGAAACTTTTAATTGCATGAAAATTGCACAGGAAATTGGCTGAATTCCTTATTCTAAATTTAAAAATTTTAACCGAGCCATATTCCATACAGCCAAGTTTTAGTACGTTTTTATAGCGAGAGTATGCAACCTCCTTGCACATTTTCTTTTGTTTTCTTACTAAAATCCGTACCTATATTCGCGCATGTTCCAAATTCAAAATGTTTTATTCACTTAGTGAAATAAACAGCGTTTTATTTACTGTTTTTGAAGAATAACGGACCCTTTTTCGAGGGGCAATAGTAAAAAAATATTTAGAATACTGAACATATATTAATAACAATTTATCCTAATTTACTTTTTTTTTACCAGCCCATCTTCTACGTCCCCACCGAGGGGCACGGGCCTCCCTTCGAAGGGGATTTAGGCCATAGTCCATTACCTATAGCTTAACATATTTTTGCTACGGCAATTTGAACGTTAAGGTTGTTTCTATGTTATTTCTCGTGACTGTACTTCACGAAAGTCACGAAATTCTTTTCGCTGTGATTGTTATAAATTCAAATTCAAATTATTTTATTTGCAAGAATATGTTTTACATTAGATGTCAATTAAAAATGTTTACAGTGAGTCACATATTCTACCTAACCTAATAGGCATGCAAATATTTGTCACAGTTTAGATTTATTATTACAATATACAATATAATTCAATATACAATATAATTCTAACTGAAGTTAACGCTATCAGTTAGAATTATAAAGCAATATAATTCTAACTGATAGCGTTAACTTCTTCTCTAGAAACTGAATAACTTTTCTAAAGGTCTCCGTACAACATTTGGATAAAAACGTCACTTTTAAATCAACTGGAAGTTTACCATGATCGCTTAGCGCGATCCAATTTAGGACCTAAACAAGTCTGCAACGCTTATTCGTACCATGATGGCTTATTATAAGCGATTCAATTTTGGCGCTGTTGCGATTCAAAGGCAGGCCAGCGACAATTTATGTAGACATTTAAAATGGACCATAGACAACCGAGCAGTTCAAAAGCAGCGCCATCATGGTACCATTTTAAAAAAATATTCCAATGAGGGGTTTTCATTTTGACAGTTCTTAAGAAAAAAACAAGTTTCATAATGTTGACAACAGATGGCACTGCACTGGAGTCTTATGTCAATGTCAAGTCAAGTTTAGTTCACACAACGAACACTTAATTTCACTTTTAAAAATCTGTTTGGTTTTTTTGAGAAAACAAAACAATGTTACAAGACCGAGGGCAATTTCCTATTTCATGGGCAATTTTAATTTTTTTTTGAGAAACTGCGAATATATTGAAATGTGTGAAATATGGTGTGATGATCTCTACCGGTTATTTCAAGGGGACAGTATCCTTCAGTGAACAGATGCAATGCGAGTTTTTCCGATTGACAATTTTATGCTGGAAAGGAAAATTTTTGCGAAAGCCCGGATCTAGTCTGGCAAGACTGTAATCTACTCTTGTCAGCCTGTGACAGTGACTGACTCTTTGCAGTCTGCATTGCATTAGCTTGGTTTGTTGTGTAAGTTTTGTATTTCTGCATTTTGTTGATTTTTCAACGACTTCCTGCTTTTCTCTACTGGCAACATTATCTATATTTTCTTAATTGGTTTTGACATAATACTCGATATGCGCGCCATCTATTGGCGTCATAAGTAATAACTTTTTTTTTTAATGTCTTCTTGAAAAGCCCTCATTGCGAAGCAGTTCAAAGTTGGATCCTAAACAGAAATGCTTTTAAACGATCGTGGTAGGTACCCTGTTCGCTCAAATTGTGCGGAGGTGAAACATTTTTTTTTCGACTTATATTCCCAGGGGAAAGTTGTTCCGGGTTAATAAATGTAAAAGTGTGTTTGCTTGCACGAGAACGTGACGAATTTTTTTTTGTTTAACGGTTGCGGTTTGGTCGATTGGTAGTGGTGCTGCCTCTTGAACCACGAGTCCTTGGTTCGATTCCCATTGCCCTCTATGTTCCTAGTAACATTAGAGACATAGATGAGAGCAATGGTAATACAAAATGAAAAGGTATACAGTAAAAGTCCGTAAGAGGGATGCGAGGGTTTTGCTGTAAAATGGGTGAAATGCTGACCACCTCTCACCATTATGCAAGTTGTACAATTTCTGTCAAATGTGGCATCTAGTGGTTCTAGAACCACTGATGCTCTGCCTGCCCTGTTAGGGATTATGGGCGCAAATAATATTACATTATGGATAAGTTAATCTTGTTGGTAAGGTCATTCCTAAAAAATCTACTACATTTCTTTGTTACAATAACTAGGTATAATTATTAAAGAAGTACGTTAATTATTATAATGAAAACGGAGCTGAGCTTTGAAAGCGTACTCATGAGGAAACTCTTCTAATTGTGATAATGAGTTGAGTACGGTTCTAAAGCAGCGGTTCCCGAATTCTTTTGGCTACAGAATTCTTTTTGGTTCTCCATTTTTGGGCGGAATCCTAGCTCAAGTAAGAAGTAATCTAACTGTAACATTGTTATTTTTACGTGAAATGACACCTTATCGAGGCTTTGTGGCTTAGCGTTCGCATCCTGTAAGAATAGTTTTAATTTAAACGAAGGACTTTTTAAGATAAATACCTAAATAGATAAAAAGTGAAACGATTTACAGTATCTAGCTAGACTAGAAAAAAGAACATCGAAATTTTGAATTTTCGCGGAACCCCTGAGAGCCTCTTACGGAACCCCAGGGTTCCGCGGAACACCATTCGGGAACCGCTGCGAAACATAATTTCATGTTCATCTCTTTGTAGCTATGAAAACATTCTTACTCTTTTCTATGGGGTGATTTTAAGGCGACTACAGCATCTAAATTACGATTTTATGATGCGTAGATAAGCATGACGCACTGCATTAAATCGAAAAAAAAATACTACGTTAATATTCAGGACATAAACTAGATAAGTAGTTTGCTGAAAACATGATTCAGCACTTTTGGTTCGATAGAAAAAGCTCACAGAGTTACCTCTAAATACCAATATTGTGTATCTTTTAAGCTGTAAAAACGATAGTAAAATGCACACAGGAACTTGAATTTGCTATCAAAATGTTCGTGATTGAACACTCTCGATAAATAGTTAACGCATTTTTCGATTTAAGCTGTTACCTTTCCATAAATCTCATTTTTCTAACTTTCGAACATGTTTTTACGCACGCACGCTTTCATAGTCCGTAAACTTCGTGTATCGACACTGTTCGCACTACCGGCCCACGCCTGTTGAGAGACGGAGATGGCACTATTCATATGTGTGCTGCCTTTATCGGGTACTGTAGTCGCCCTAAATAAGTTAGGAAAACTCTAACGGGTGTTTCTACCCATGAAACTAAACAACTTTTCGCCAAGGGACCTATATTGAATTCTTACTAAGATATAGGCAATCGCGCAAGTCGCATGGAGAGGCAATTTTTTTTGACATTGGAAATGTCTTTTAGTTCGCTCCAGTATAGGCTCCGATTTCACGAAAAAGTGCGATCCCTTAGATATATCTCGGAGAGTTGTGAAGATATGATATTCAAAAAACGAGAGCTGTAAGATGCAAAAAGAATTATTCGAGAAAGTCAAAAACAAAAAAGTTATGGCCAGAATTAGTGAAAAAAAAAATTTTTTTTTACGAATTTTTGATTTTGGCGCTGGATATTTTGGGAACGAAGAATGATATCAAAAATTTGAGAAAAATTCATCGGGACAATTTAGTCAGCTACAATTTGAGCCTTCAGAAAAGTCGATCGGGTTTAGGGTTTTCCCTGTAGCCTAACCTTTTTGAAAAAAGTCAAAAGGTCAGAACGACATTTTTTCGAATTCCGTAGATTAATTTCCAATGTGCTCGATAGTCATGTGAGGCATGAATTCTTTGAATTTTTTATTATTCGACCTATCTCTACTATATAAAAATAAGTCGGGTTTTCCTTCCTGACGCTATAACTCCAGAACGCACGAACCGATTTCCACGGTTTTGCATTCGTTGGAAAGGTCTCGGGCTCCGTGAGGTTTATAGGATACTTTTTATTTAAAAAAAATGAGGACGTGGGCGGAGCCGCGGGCGGAAAGCTAGTTTCTTATAGAAAGTTTTCAGTTTAGTGGGCTGATTCGCTGTCTAATAAAATAATACAAGAGTTACTTAGTTTAAACTGCAACCCGCAGTATGCTTAACATTAGCAAGCACAACAATGGATGTTCATTCAGTACTTGTTATATTTATCATAATAATTTTAATTAATTACACGTTAAACAGAACAACAATACAGAAAAAGGGAAAGTAGGAATGCTCCTTGAAGCCCCAAGCCTCGTCAAACTAAGATTAAAAAAAAAAATACCGCCCAAGTGCGAGTCGGACACGGGCACGAAGGGTTCCATACCATTATTTCTATAAAAACGGCAAAAAAATCACTTTTTATGTATGGGAGCCCCCTCAAATATTTATTTTATTCTGTTTTTTAGTATTTGTTATTATAGCGGCAACAGAAATACATCATCTGTGAAAATTTCAACCGTCTAACTATCACAGTTCGTGAGATACAGTCTCGGACAGATTTATCTATAAAAACGAGCAAAAAAATTACGTTTTTTGGTATTTGTTATTATAGTGGCAACAGAAATACATCATCTGCGAAAATTTCAACTTCCTAACTATCACGGTTCATGAGATACAGCCTGGTGACAGACGAACGGACGGACGGACAGTGGAGCCTTAGTAATAGGGTCCCGTTTTTTCCCTTTGGATACGGAACCCGAATAAAAACAATCTTAGTGCGTTTAAAGTACCGTGCGCAATCACAGAATGACAATCTGCTCGAAAAAAATTAGAAAAAAGTGATTGACCAAAGAAATTGAGATCTTTATGACGAATGAAAACGATATGACAATACTCATGTTACCCCTGAACTTTGCAGATTCACACATTCCTTCAATGGTAAAAAAGTCACATAAACTAGCCATGAACCACCGAAATCTATTCAGCAGGGCCGGAACGAGGCCACGCCCCACTAATAAAACATATCTCTGGAACACTCTGTCGACAGCGGGAATTTAATTAGTTACCCGTTAGAACAGAACTGGCCGTCGCCTGTACTATAATCACATTTCTTTCTTGACCTTTGCTCGTAGATATACGAGGTCTAGAATTGTCGTTTTAAGGCGACCACAGCACCCGATAAAGGCAGCGCACATAGGAATAGTGCCATCTCCGTCTCTCAACAGGCCTTGGCCGGCAATGCGAACAGTGTCGATACACGAAGTTTACGGATTATGAAAGCGTGCGTGCGTAAAAACTTGTTTGAAAGTTAGAAAAATGAGATTTATGGAAAGGTAACAGCTTGAATCGAAAAATGCGTTAACTACTTATCGAGAGTGTTCAATCACGAACATTTTGATAGCAAATTCAAGTTCCTGTGTGCATTTTACTAACGTTTTACAGCTTAAAAGATACACAATATTGGGTATTAGAGGTGACTTTGTGAGCTTTTTCTATCGAACCCAAAGTGCTGAATCATGTATTCAGCAAACTACTTATCTAGTTTATGTCCTGAATATTACAGTAGTATTTTCTTTCTTCGATTGAATGCAGTGCGCCATGCTTATCTACGCATCATAAAATCGTAATTTAGGTGCTGTAGTCGCCTGAACCCCCGACGCAAAAAGAGGGGTGTCTTAAGTTTGACAGCTATGTGTATCTGTCTGTAGCATCGTAGCTCTTAAACTGGTGAACCAATTCGGATTCGGTCTTTTTAGAATGGCTAGAGTAATCAGAATAGCCATAGAAATGAGGGGAAGCGCCCGTAGCCCAGTGAAGCTCGCTGATCTCAACCGATCAGTGAGGTTAAGCAACGAACACAGAGGCAGGGATCCTGATGGGTGACCAAAGTGGCAATTTATAACGAGCGTTTCCGTGCTTCGGGGGGCACTTTAAGCTGTCGGTCCCGGCTGTTGTGGATTGACTACAGCCGTTAAAACCAAGTCAGAGGCCAATATGCGGTTTGAAAACTCTGACGTCAGGGTTAGTCAAGTTTGCCACACACTTGACTTTACCTACACGATAAGAAGAAGAAGAAGAATTGCTCAGCTCTAGAGTTATTCAGTTATTAATTTAATTAAAATTAGAAATAAGGTAATTTATACGATTCAGTTAAAAAGAGCGGCCCTTGGAGTTTCTTGCCTATTCTTCTGAAGAAGACTGCACCTTTGCGAATAGGTGCTAAGAAATGCTAATGTAATTCACTATTTTGACGTATTTCAAGAATTCTGTATATTCTTTTTATTTTATTTTATATATAAGATGAGTTAACTCTTGACCTCAATCTTGACCATAAAGGTCAAAGATGAGGTCGACGATGGAGCGAGTTAACCCAGAAAATGCCTTTAAAGGCACTGGTACTCCCACGCACCGACGGAACACAGCAAGCTGTTTGGCGTCGGACTTCGGTAGGAGGGTGGTCGAGAACCAGACGGCCCTTTACAGAGCCTACCACACCGCATGAGACCATAGGACGACACCTCAGATTCAGAAAAAAAATGAAGTGTCGTTGCCTGGGGTGGATAACTAGGAGGCAGGTCTCATTTGTATTTCCTTAGTCGCCTCTTACGACACCCACGGAAAGAGATGGGGTGGTGTTATTCTCAACCGATCACTCAAGTGTGCTTTCGAATACCAAACACCGCCACAGTAGAATGGCTAGAGTAACCAGAGTAGTTATAGAAATGAGGGAAAAATGTTCTCGTTTCTATAAAAATCGCACTCTCTCCTGCCCACTATTCGCGAAAGTCCATCTTTCCCCGTTTTTAAGAAGAGAGTAAAGGAGCACTACCTCTCCCTCAGTTAACCGTGTGTGTAGCTATGTATATATTTATATAGATATATATGTATGTGTTTGTATGTATGCGTTTGTATGTATTATGGATATTTAATATTAAGTATTTTATTTGTTTAGGTTATAAAGGAAGGTTTTTTATTTAATTTAAATTGTATTGTAAATTTCATTTTCTGTTTTGTTTTCTTTTTCACGTTATTGTGCACGTCGTACTCGCCTCACTTCGTCCAATCTTTCTTGTTAGGTCTGCTGTAAGAAATTTCATCCTAGAAATAAGCAGTGCCTGGTGTGTCGTCTCTCTCTTGTATGTTTATTTTTGTATGTCTATTGTGTATAATAAACAGTATATAAGGTCCTAATTTATTAGTCACTTACCTTCTAAGGCGTTACTGTATAGGTTGATAGTATTCCAAAAAACAACATAAAAATTAATTATCTGAAAATTAAATTTTGTAAAAAAAATTTAAAAAAAATTCCATTTCCATAAAGGAATGGTTCTCTTTCGATTATAGCCGTCCACTCCCCGCTCGCCCGCTCTACTACTGCCATTATTATTTACGTTTTAATGGATGGGTTTATTCAACATAGTAATGAAAAAATATCATAACAAAATTTTTCAAGACCTTTTAAATTTAATATTATGCTTTTGTTTTTTGACTCAAATGATATATAGTGACCTACACAATAACGTGTTAAAAGGAAAGTGACTAATAAATTAGGACCTTATATATTAATAATAATCGCCACTACCTATTCCATAGAACTTTCACTAGACCTACATCTGGGTACTTCCCGACTATTCGATACCCTATTCAGTATAACAGATCGCGCACCCATAAATATCGGCACGGAAACATCCAATTTTATCGGTCGACACTCGCAACTCGTCTTGTGGAATGGTCACCGTGAAATACGACCTTGTGTTGGCTTTGCCTGACTCCAAGCTTCATGTAATGACGTGAAAAAAGGCCCAGAGGTTTTTTATAGGTATTTTGTGTGAAAAAGGAGTGATCTTAACTTTCTCGGCGTGTAACTTGACAAATGCTGGAGTTACAGTTTTCAAACCGCTGAATGGCCTCTGCATTGGTTCAACCGTGTGGTGATCGGTTGAGAATAACACCACCCCATCTCTTTCCGTGGGTGTCGTAAGAGGCGACTAAGGAAACATAAATGAGACCTGCCTCCTAGTAATCCATCCCAGGCAACGACACTTCATTTTTTTCTGAATCTGAGGTGTCGTCCTATGGTCTCATGCGGTGTGGTAGGCTCTGTAAAAAGCCGTTTGGTACGCGACCACCCTCCTACCGAAGTGCGACGCCAAACAGCTTGCTGTGTTCCCTCGGTGCGTTAGGAGTACCAGTGCCTTAAAGACATTTTCTGGGTTACTCGCTCCATCGTCGACCTCATCTTTGACCTTTATCTTTGACCTTGACCCATCTTAATATAAAAAGACATAGATTATATAGGTACAAGTTTTTATAGAACTTTAGGCGATCCGTCGGTCTAACGTGCCCCTCTAAAGCATAAAAAAGCTTGCTAGCAACTTATCAACTGTAGTCAACAATCAATGGTCGTCGATTCCAAAGATTGAGCGTCTCTTATATGATAGCTCACAAAACTATAAACCTTTCCCGGAAAGTTTCAAGTTACCTATAAGAAATATTCCCACTTTCCAGGTATAATTGTATAGAGACGGGCGCAAAGAGCGCTTTCTTAAGAAATGTATCAAATGAATACCAGCGGAAGAATTTTGTGGTTCATACATCTATCTGTACCTCTATAGGTACAGAAAAAATATCAGTTTACGTTTAAAACAATTTCCAAAGCAAAGTTTTAAATTTAATATTTTCTGTACAACTTTTGGTATCATTAAACAATACTCTCAAACTTCAAACAAAACAAAGTTGTCTTTCCAAATAACTAATATAAACAGAAACAAGCCAACAAATGTCGGGTCTGAGTGCTGTGTCAATTTGGAGACACGGCCACAAAACCACAGCGCCGCCGGTAGTAGGGGAAGTCGCTATTTGAGGGTAGTTGCTAAAGCAACATTGTTACGAATGGCAAATAAAGGATACAATTATGAAAGTATTTCGGGTTAGCGAGTACTTACAGTTTTGACATTGGAAATGCCTTTTGGGAGGTCTTGGTATAGGGTCTCATTTCACGGAAAAGTGTGATCTGCGTATAGCTCCGTTGATAATATAGATATGATGGTGTATGAGCCCTTGCAAAAAACGCATCTTTACTGCTCAAAAGATGCGTATTTGCAAGGGCTACATTATGCAGAAAAGAATTTTGAAAAATGACAAAAATTAAAAAAGTTATTTTTTGATTTTTGATATGCATATTTGCAAGGGCTACATTATGCAGAAAAGAATTTTGAAAAATGACAAAAATCAAAAAAGTTATTTTTTGATTTTTGATATTTTTTTTCTTTCGAGTCCAATATCTCGCAAACTAAAAAAGATATCGAAATTTTGAAAAAACAACCCCTGGGGACATAGATCGCAAACATTTTAAGCCCAAAAAAATGAAAATTGGTTGACTAGTTTTCCCACAACGCTTACATAAAGATGGTTGACTTTGCGTGAATTCTTAGTTTGCGCGGGGCTGAATTGTAAACACGTGTGCGATATGAGCGATGGAAGTTATTTATAGTTACAATAAATAAAAGATAAACAAATTAGTTTCGTTTTATTTAAAATATGAAATTCATTTCCAATGTACTCTGAAGTCATGTATGGCATGAAATCTGTGACTTTTTTCCTAAAAAAAATTGTGAAATCCCTCACGCGGGTAAGCGTTTTCAATAATAATCGTTTTTAGGTTTCGCCCTTGTCATAATCTACTTTGAATAAGTGGTGTGAGTCAGTAGTTCTCTGTACAAGACACAGATGGCGCTAACCTACACGCATGACGTAATGTGCTTAGAAAGGGAATGAGAAATTTCGCCGCTTGACTTGAAGGCACGATAGCTCAGTTGGTTAGAGCACCAGGAGATCTAGTCCTGGAAGCTTATTCCCTAACTGCGATAGAGATAATGATAGTGATTGCGATAATTCAATGTGATAGTGATACTGAATGCAATAGCAAAAGTGGATGTTGAAAATGAATGATATTTTACCACTGAATGATATAGGTATGGCAGCTTTTCATTGGCTGATAAATTGCCAAACTACCAAATTCTTTCGTGTCTGTAACTAATTTAATATATTTGTCTCTTGTATATTCCTCTCGCTTTCTCGTTCATTTAGTACTTCCTGTCTGAAGTTTGCGATTTTCAATACATTCATTCTACACGGTGATCAACTAAATGACATGTACAGTAAAAATAAGTTAAAGAGAGATGGGGTTGTAACTAAAGTGAATTAAAGTGAGACAGCACGTAGCAACCAATACACTGACCTGAAAACAAGCTTTGTAACCAATATTATCATCTTCTTTTCATGATCCCATCTTTTAAACTTTTAGATAAAAAAATCTTCACATTTGAATTAGGTTCAGTACATACCTAGATATGTTATAAGTAATTCGTTAAATACTAAAACGTTAAAAGAGGATATTGCTCTGTATACCTGAGGTCAATAACTAAATATTGATGGCAATAATTACTTAAATGCTAGACTATAATTACGAGAAACTTATATTATGCCAGCTGCCAACTCTTTTCTGGGATACTTTAAAAGCCAGTTAGTGGGTTTTGCTGTGGCTGAAAAACTGACAACCTATTAAAAACAATATTCATGTTCTATCTTATATTATGACTGTCAGAATGTAGGTTAGGTATGTAATTGTTTTACGACCATTATGATGTTCTGCTTACTCCGTCAGGGATTTAGGCTTCAGTGTATATATATGTTTCAATAAAATTTTACTGAAACTCAGAGCCAAAATGAGTTATCTAGCCATCCGAAACGTAGTAAATTTATGTTTTTCTGTCCATTAATTTCACTAAACCATTCATTAGTCAAAATAATACAAAATAAAGACAAATAGCATAGCACTATTTGCTTGTGTTGTGTAATGGTGCAGGCGCATGTAGCGTTCCACATAAGACTGCGACCTTTGCCTCGGTACCAATGTGGTACTACCGGGCCTATTGCCGTGTTTCGGGAAAGGCCGGGCTCTAGAAAACAAGGCTAAGACATTTCTTGTTCAATAACATTTTTCCAAGATCAGTAATAAGTTAATAACTTGCTCCTCCCAGGTCTCTCATCTTTAAAAGAACTCGTCATTCTACAAAACTTCAATAACAAAACCTGGGTCTTCTTCTTCCTCCTACTACTGTAATTGGATTGTAGAGATTACGTAATAAATAATAAAAATTGATTATTATTATTTTCTTTTTTGTGTTTTACTGCCAAATCAAATGGATCCCTTTGAGTACAGAACTCTAAAACACATAAAACTTTTTTTATTTTTCTATGAAAGAGGTGTCTATTGTTCATTTTATCTTTTTACTATAATTACTCTATGTTTATCAAAAGTGTCAAAATTTGTCAAAGTAAGTATTTTATTTGTAAATATGATATTTAAATGGTAATGTTATAGTCCCATAAATAATAGGTTTTTTTACATTAGTAGTACGATAATACATCTATGTTATACCTACAACAGAAAGCAAAAAAAAAAATATTACAAAAAAACTATTTTGTAAAGAATGGCAAACGTGCGCAGGGTTTTGAAACCACAACTTCAGGCACAAGCCACTCAATATCGTTTAAATATCAAGCTCTTCTTATATATACAATTTCTTATATATAAAATTGGACGTCTTGATTCACTGACTCATCAACACCCAGCCCAAACCCTCAGACCTAGAAGACTAAAATTTAGCAGAAAGGTGTCTTTTGTAAAGGTTGTAAGTACTAAGAAAGGATTTTTCGAAATTCAACCCCTGGGGTGGTGAAATGGGGGTTCAGAGTTTGTATGGAGAAAACAATTTTTTTGGACATTTTAACTCGAAACTTCGTCAAGATTAACCTTAAGGCAAATAAAGGGACGAGTGTTTCCGGATTTTTCGAAAATCAAGGTGTCAAGAATGAAATGGGTGACTAAAATAGTTCTTTGCGCGAGAGCGTAGCCGCGGGTAAAAGCTAGTCTATTATATTTACAACATCAAAGGTGTTTTGCATAATTTTCATTAATAAATCTGTTTGCAGGGTAATTGATAGAAAATGACGTCTACACTCTAACTTCATCCACACAAAACCACGAAAATGCGAAGTTACAAATTCAAGATCAAACATTTGTAAATACCTCAAGTAACTATATAATATAAGAGGAACGACAGACAGTGGGCCAAGGCAGTCTCGAATGGTGGTCAATGGGAGCAACAAGGCCAATGAGCAGACCAACCAGCCCGATGGTCAGAAGATATCGTCAAAATGACGGGACCTCTATCGATGAGGTTAGCACAGAACCGTGACGATTATTGCTACAGAGAAGAAGCCCATACCCAGCAGTGGGTTGATGTGGGCTGAGTATAATGATGTACCTTATCAAACTATTTTCATGATAGCTTTCCGCGCACGACTTCGTTCCCGTGGGAATTTGGAAAAATGATGTAGTACCTAGCCTATGTCACTCAAGGATAAATCAGCATTTTAATGGTGAAATAATTTTTGAAATCGGTCCATAAATGGCGGAGAAATCGGTGAACATACATTAAAAAAAACATACATACAGTCGAACAACCTTCTCCTTTTTTGAAGTCGTTTAAAACTACAAATCTTCCCTCTTTAATTAAATATTAGTATAGATAAAAAGTAGTTATCTTTTACTTTACAAAGTTTTATTGTATTTCAGTTATCGATACATCATCCAATTGCCGTCGAAGTTGGTACAAATGAGTGACATGACATATTATGAAGTTTTGAAACGTGGAGGTTCAAGAGAGGATATCAGCTCTTGAAAATAAGTAACAAAGATATAAAATGACCACACTTGAATAACTTTAATGCTCTTTTATATTAAAATAAAATACATGAACTAAATTGAATTTTGATTTTTGTGCTTGGAGAAAATCTGTAAAAAAGAAACAATTTTTAAATTAACTTATCATATGCATTCTAAGATATAAGCACAAGCTTATATATGTTTGATATATTTTACTTTTATTATTAACGCGAGTGCGTCCGATTGTTTACCTATTCAATGTACCTAGTTTGTTTCACAAAATAATAATAATGAGTTTAGAATAATTGTGACCCTACCCTGCTATAAACGTGGAAGCATGGAAGCTACAGTAGCTTCCATACTAGACTGGGAGTAATAGAAAAACATAGAATGTGCCAGCTGCCTATTATTCCCAGGCATACTGTAAAAGTCAGTAAGTGAGACGCGAGGGTTTTGCTGTATTGTGGGCAAAAGGCTGACAACCTCTCACCACTTACATAATTTTTCATCTTAAAACCCTCTTGAATATATGTCAAACGTACGTGGCCTACCCTGATAGGGATTATAGGGATGAGCATATGCATATGTACTATAAACGTAAAAGTTTGAGACGGACGGAGTTTAGTTAAACCTTCACAAAAAAAAACAATTCAAGGGATTTTGGACAACTTCACAGGAATGTAGTTTTTATTTTATTTATTTACTTAACTTAATGCACTAAAAGTACAACGGCGGACTTAATGCCCAATGGCATTATCTACCAGTTTACCTTAGGGTGATTGGTGAGAGTGAGTGGTAGCCACACATTATCCGAGGTGAAAGATAAAATATTAAATTATAAACATTATACTTACGAAACTAAACATAAATAATAATAAACATAAATACATATGCCCTAATAAGTATATTATAAAGTGTCAAGCTTAGCGTGCTCTTGATAATATAAGTAAGAAAAATGCTTTTCTATGCTCAATACGATAGAGTTATCTTAATGCTGTAAGGAAGGTAAAGACTTCAAACAATATGTTTGTCATTATAATTTTTCAATTTATTGATTTTATTAGGAACACTTACTTAAAGTGCCTGTAATGTAAGTACCTTATCAAACTTTATTCATGATAGATTCCGACGCGGGACTTCGTTTCCGTGGGAATTTAGAAAAATGATATCCTAGCTTATGTTACTCGTGGATAATGTAGCATTCTAATAGTTAAAGATTTTTTAAAATCGGTCCAGTAGTTTTTGTGTTTATTCGTTACAAACAAACATACAATAAATAAATTGTTTACTATTTAAATAAATAAATGTTTACCGACTTCAAAATTAAAGGCACCCATTTAGATATTACTTCTTTTTTCGTTGAAGTTAACAACCAAGGCATATATCACTCTCAGTTCACATTTCTGCAATGTGTAATGGGATTTATATTTACAGATAAAACTAACTCAGAGGCTAAGTAAAGGTTTAAGAAAATACGCTATTAGTTCTTGATTCACAGGTTTTTTTTTTGTTTGATAAGTACTATGTGAACCCACTGTTGGACTGAACAAGCTCAACCGAACTTCTTTTTGGAATCTTAAGTGGGTAAACACACTTCACACTTGTCTATACCTACATGATAAGAAGAAGTGTGTTAAGACATAAATATCATAATTTGGGAAACACTTCTTACTTCATCTCGTCATCGTTTTGCAGTTAAAACTTCTATTTCCAAAGAAAGGATTCACGTTAGGAAGTTCAGACATTGTCAAAATGTAAAATATGTTATTTTATTTGCATGTCCAGACGTTTGATATGATGAACATTGAATATCTGGAAAATGGTGTTAAATAATGATTTTAATACATTATTTAAAAAAAATCATGATTTGAGAACGTTAAAAATTAAGTGGCATACGAGACGACCGCCTGTATTGGACATATACGTACTAACACTTGGGTTGGCAGAGCGTCAAGCAATCAAAAATACTTAGGGTTTTAATATGATCCATAATCAGGGGTATAATGTATAATGTAGCCGGTTTGGTCAAGTGGTAGTGATGCTGCCTCTTGATCGGCAGGTCCTGGATTCGATCCCCAGCCGGGGCAAACATTTGTGTAAAAGTAGATGTTTGTTCTCGGGTCATGGGTGTTTGTGTTTGTCTTTGTTTTTTCCAAGGGACCCCCGACACAAGGGAAAACCTTAGTGTGGGCCTCTAAGTGTGTACGTTTATTTATTTATAAAAATGGTACAGCTTGACGATCTTTTGTAAAATTTTTGCACTTTTTTATATACAGCCCGCGGTGGTGGAAGCATATTTACTCGTAAGATGCATCATTATTCCCCCAACAAATTCCGAAGTACCCATAAATACGTATACATACGTTTACTTTGCTATAATTGCCTAACAATAATCATGTTTTTTTATCAATCACACGAGAAAAATAACATAATAATAGTATTTCTCAGAAGTAAACAAACACCAGAACAATATAAAACAACCCCTTTTTCTGGTTAAAAGCATGTCAATACTTCCCAATATGGCTTCTATTTACCTCATTAATTTTTAAGAGAGCAGTATCTCCCAAATTACTTTTTCTTGTTAAATAACATTAGTATTTTTGAATAATTACAAAACATTTCATAAGAAATTATCAAATAACATGAAAATAATTGACAAATTGACAATTACATTCATTCAATATCATTCAAAATGTCATTCTCTGTCTTTGTTCCAGTTATAACAGCTTGAGAATTCGGACAGTATAACATTAAGTTGGCCATTTCCTGTTCCATCTATAATTTATTTGACAGTAATTGATTGCGATAAGATTGCGATACAGCTTGATTATCACTATCGCACTTAGAGAATAAGGTCCCTGGGCTCTATGTTCTACTGTATGTATTTTTTTGTGTATGTTCTCCGCCAATTATGGACCGATTTTCAAAATTCTTTTTTTTTCGAAAGAGGTGGTCCCATATAAATTTTATTGAAAATGATTCAGCGCTTTTAGAAAAATCAACAAAAACAAAAAATACTACAAACCAGAACATCATATAAATAAATCAAATCAAATCAAATATACTTTATTGTACACACAAACAGAAAAATGACTAAAAATAACAATAAATTTACATAAACCCAAGGCATATACAATAAGGCGGCCTTATCGCTTTAAGCGATTTCTTCCAGGCAACCTTAGGGAATAAATGAGTGACGTTTTCGTTTGTGGTTATCTACTAATAGGCATTGTAGTCTGCCAAAAATACTAGTTATCTAGATAGTTGTGCGAGCTGTTGTTGGGATTGAAGTCGGTGACTCATACGTTTTTAACGTGGAAAATTATTGCAGCCTGTAGAGTTAATAAGACCAAGTTCTAATATACTTGTTGAAACTTTTCCGACCACTCCGAACTCCTCAGAACTCAGGCTTGCTGTTTTCCGGCCTCGATGCACTTCCATACTAGTTTTAACTTTTTTCTAACTTCATATGGAGTCGCTATTTCATTGGCTATTTCTACTTTTGCCTTCCAAGCGAAACGTATTCAATGCCCCAAGTTAAAAGGCTAAGTTTATTGTAATTTGAACCTTATCTATAAATACTTATAATGTCTTTCTAAACTCCTGAAGGTCTCAGGGCCTCATTTATGCAAGCGAAATGCGCCTCAGAGCAGGGGCACTATTTTTGAATCACTCGTCTCATTTCGAGCGATATCTTTCGTTGATTTGCGTCGATGCTATTGATTTTTGAATTTTTTAACTACTAAATTCCATGAGTGCTGACCCTTTCGCTGAAGTGCAGTGATTAAAAAGTTCGGATATCGCTCGAAACGAGGCGAGTGATTCAAAGCCCCAGGCCCTATTTTGGAATCGCTTATCTCGTGTCAAGCGATATCTTTTATTTTTTACACGGATTCTGTTGAATTTCACTATTTTTCATCACTACACTTCGAAGATCAGGTCTAACCACCCTTGAATTGTAGCGGTGAAACAATTTCGAAATCAATAGAATCTGCGTAAAATAATAAAAGGTATCGTTCGACACAAGCCGAGCGATTCAAAAATAGGACCTCTGTTCTACTAGCCTAGCGAGAGAAGCCTAAAAGGTGTCAAAATGGGTTGCCAGAACGAATCCGACATACATTTTGTTCTATTTCACGCTGAAGATACTGATTATACCAAACTTCTTGTCATAAATCTATTTAAAGCATTAAAACCTTAAAGAGACGCAGTAATAAAATATTTTAAACACTGAGCCGGATTAGGGTAATATTAATTAGATTACTTTCATTCAAATTAGCACCCCAACAACAAACTTCTGTTAAAAACTCCGCCAAGATTGTTGTCGTCACACAGCGGCTGTTGCCACAGGGCCGGAATCAGGTGGGGCACCGGGCATTAAATTAACAGTTTTTAGGCCTTTCGAAATTGATATAATGGAAAAAATTGCTACCTAACAATACGGCTGCCTAGCTGTACACTATGTTCTATGTCCATGTCCTACATACTATATGTCCTTGTGCGCAAATAAAGTGTATTGTATAGCGTCTTTTAAAACGAAGGAAGGACCACAAAGAAGATATCGTCAGGAAACCTGCATATTCAGATGAAATCTAATGAGATCAGGTTCTTCTAGGCCACAGAGCCACTCCGCTGTCAATTATACATAGTGATTATTTTATTTTATACGGTCGTTCTTGACTAGCTCTGGGGTAAAGATGTAAAATCTGTGCGGACAAAGCTATAGAAAGAAGAAGTAGGAAAACTATCTTATTTTCTTGATTTAGAGCGAATCTCTTCAGTGGCCAGTTTCGTAGCAACCACACCATTCCCTGTCAGGGGAGGCCACAAATTACCTGCCAGCGGCCCTGCCTAAGAAACTCCAAAATGATTCATTTGGGAAGTAATTAGGAGGGAAAATCGTCAGCCCTCCTTTTAATTTGGTCGCTAAAGGCTTTTTGAAGACACAATGGGCGGGACACAAATAATTTTTCACACAATAATGAGATTCGCTGTTTTATATTTCTCTTATTACTGTCTTTTGTTTCTCGTGTTATGATTTTGTTTCGTTGAATCGTGGTATTACTTAAATTAGCTAAAGTATACCGGAATGTTTACTATAGTGAGGCCATCATTGCAGTACTGCATTGTATGCGGGACGAAGCGGGGGACAGAGGGCAGCCGCCCCCGCTCTCCACTATTCCACAAAACAGTTGCATGGAGACAGAATAAACTCCAGCGCATGTTACGATAGAATGCCACGGCGTTGAAGCACAACGGGCATAGATGCTGCATAACCCGGATGCAAGAATGTGAAGAATCTTGCTTCAGGGAGGAGATTGGCTGGCAGGAATACCTAGCCCGAACAATTATTTTTTGTTATATCTAGAAATGGCACGCTGGAAACCAGTTAGGCATGTAGCTCTAATTTTATGTGTTTTAACATAATGTAATCATGTATTCACCACTCCCGGCATCAAATAACTTTGATTTGATTTGACTATGTGCAATTAGATGATTGCCTTAGTAAAATTATTTATTACTAGGTGCGGTGATATCCCAGTTGGTAATGAGCCAGACTTATGATTCGTCTTTCCAGATTTATGTACGGATTTTTCCATTAATTATATCACTTGCTCAGGGGTGAAGGAAAACATCGTGAACCCGCACGTCTAAGAAAAGTTTTCGAGAGGCGCGTGGTCCACTAACCCGCAATGGGCCAGCGTGGTGGTCTATGGCCTAAACCCCCTTCGTGTTTCGAAGGGAGGCCCATGCCCCTCGATGGGGACGTAAGCAATTGGGTTGATGAAAAAAAAAATGGATTTTTTAAAGTCCACGAAGATGAGATATCGTTCAAAAGCTAGGAAAAAATACAAGTGTATTTTAATGGCAACCGCGCAATATTAACAGCAAACTTTTCAGGCTGCATAGAAACAAAAGACGGGTGATTTTTCCTCGAACAAAAGAGAATTTTATAAAAGTTTCAGTGCATTTTTTATTTCACTTTTTAACAGGATAGCGACGTTAATTTTGTAGCTACCTATCTCCGTTGTTTGACGTTATATCAAAGAAAAATAGAACTAAGTAAATAAAACAGCAAATAAGTTATGATAAAACTTCCTAATTTAGTATTTTTAGAAAGCTTACCCGCGTGAGGAATACGCACGACATATTGGGCAGATTGTGCTTTGTAAGGAAATAAGATATTTTTCCGCTTGATTTGAAGGCACGATAGCTCAGTTGGTCTCACAAAGGAGATCTAATCCTAGGGTCGCAGGTTCAAGAACCATTCGTGGCGAACTGTTTTCTTTCAAAAAATACTTATAAAACATCTTAACTAATCCCGTGATAGCCCAGTTGGTAATGAGCGAGACTTGTAATCCGAAGGTCGCGGGTTCAAATCCTGGTGGAGTTTGTACCACTAAATTCGTCTTTTCGGATTTATGTACGGATTTCTAATTATCACTTGCTCAACGGTGAAGGAAAACATCGTGATGAAACCCGTTCGTCCAAGAAAAAATCATTTTCGAAAGACGAGTCCACCAACGCGCATTGGGCCAGCGTGTTGGATATGGCCTAAATCCCCTTTGTGTTTCGAAGGGAGGCGGTGGGGACGTATATGGGCTGTAAAAAAAAAACTAATCCCCACTTCATCTGAAAGTGAGTTTATTTTCGGTCCTTGGGACGGAGCAACGGAGCGACGTGTTGTTTTTAAACAGAGGAATAGTTGGACGGCTAAAGAGTGAGAGTCTTTAATCCAAAAGCAGTTATTTGAAATGTCTAAAAAGGAAAAAATATTTTCTACCTATACACACATACCATACATACACTCAGGCTTTATATACAAAATTATTTATTTCAAAGAATGATTACAACAAGGTAGAATGGAGTCACCCTTTAGGCAAATGTAATGACTGTGTTGGGAGACTCCGCTCTTAATTATACAAATAATAAATGTTCTATATCAACAAAAAATATAAACCATTATTAAAACCTTTTTTATATTACTAATACTCTTAACAAACTTTAACAGAAATAAATATATCTAGAGTGCCGTATGTGTGCTGCGTATGGGTTGTGTGTGTGTGTGTGTGTGTGTGTGTATGTGTGCTGGCCTCTTTACTTTAGTTGCTGTACCTATTAAAGGAAAATGAATTTATGAAACCAAAAGCTTCTTACATTGTATTTTTTTTTTCATTTTTAAATTCTAAATCACTAGTGTCACTCCCTGTCAGGGTAGGCAGAACATCAAGTAGCTTCGTAGTAGCTCTACATCAAGTAGAGTTAAACCTCTTAACGCCACGTTTGACATAAATTCTGAAGTTTATTAGATAGAACAACAACAAAAAAAAAATAGTTTATTCAGATAATGTTACAATTTAAAAACATGAAATTAGAAATGACAATAACATTTTTTTAATGTAACATTTTGCACGATTATTTTAAAAGATTTGCCTTGATTCCCACACTAGGCCAGGCCTGTTTCGTGGGTAATCAAATGTGCCGATTACCAGTCCAATTCGCGGGTATTTTTAAACAATAACGAAAATATATTGTTTTTATATACACAAAAAAAATATTTTCAAAACAAATTATAATTATAAAGATAATGAAATTAAGCAATCAAGATTAAAAAAGAGAAAAGAAAAATATTATATGGAAGTGACATGCAGTGAAAGTTTGTATGTGTAAGTGTATGTGTGTGTGTGTGTGTGTGTGGGTGTGTGTGTGTGGGTGTGTGTGTGTGTGTGTGTTGTGTGATGTATGCTGTGTGGTTGGAGTTTATTTAAGCCCTCTCATTAAATCCTCTATTTCATTGTAAGTTAAGTTGCCTAGAGTTTTTATAATTTTGGATTTGGCTTCATTAGTCGTTAGCTTTTTGATGGTGCTTATTTTATTTATTTTATTGTATATGAAGGGATGTAAAAAGGGCGAAAATAGCCTTACATCCCTATTACTGACTGTACAGTAAGCCTGGGAAGAGGTGGCAACTGGCACATTCTATTTTTTTCTGTTACTCCCAGTCCAGCGTGGAAGTTTCCCTATGGTCAACTTTTCAATCTTTTCAATGGTCTCTCTAAAAGGTTGGGTTACCTACCTGAAATGAAATACTCCACTATTTACCAGTCCAAAGTTTTGCAATAACCTCGTGGCTGGATGAGCCGTTAACGGCTGACTATCACAGTTAACCTGCCGGTTAATTTCCGGTTAGTGCTAAAGTTAAACTGCTCACCGAAGGTATTATGGGTTAACTCTGTAGTCTGGGGAAAGTTTGGAAGGTTCATCGTTTTATGATAAAGCTACAGGTATAAACGATGTAATTCTTTTATCGCTTCGTAAACTTACTTTTTTTATCAAGAGGATCGTCTCAGTGTTTTTTTCCCATACAAACGGCGTCAATGGATTCCATCCCCTAAATGTCAACGGATCCGTGAGAAATTTTGGTGTAATATCAGAAACACCAAAAACTAGTTCCGTACGTTTTGATTTTTGTGATATTTTTAGTGGACAAAAAGATATTTAAGACTAAAAGTTAGTATTTAAATTTTCAACATTTAAGAGGTGACTGTTGAAAAACTAAGAAAATTTTTAGAAAAAACAAGACGCACGAACTCGTTCATACGCTTACAAAACAATAAAGACCAAAAACGTACGATTTCATCAAGTTTTTGGGGTAGGAATTCATTGACGCCTAAACTCATAATTTTGGAAATTAAACTCGGCATTTCGCCGGAAAGCTGCAATTGTCCCTTTCGCACCAGTCTGAGGTGGGTGGTCGACATCGAGACAGCATGAAAAACAACTGAGACTCTAGTCCAAACTGAGACGCTCCTCTTAATAAACACTTGACATTTATCTTTAAGTGGAAAGAGTTTCTAATGATAGGGAGTTCATAAAATTAACATAAAAGTTTAATTAATGCATCTGGGTGCATTAGATGCAATGCTTAAACATTTTTTAATGCACCCCAGGTGTTTTAAGTTTACTCAAAATGTACTTGATGCACCCAGGTTAATTAGCCTGGGTGAAGAAAGTTTACGAAGCGTCTTTTATGGCTCAATGTATTCGGAAAATTGTTAAAACTGTAATGTTATAATTTCATTATTGAATTTAAATTACCTTTTTTATTTATTAATAAAGGGTTCGCTCTTGACCACAATCTAGTCCAAGGGCAAAGATGCGGTCGAGGATGTAGCAAGCTCACCCAGAAGAAGCCTATTCACTCGAAATTTTAAGAGATTCGGGTTATATGAACTCGGAAATACAGACGCAGGCAGGGAATTCCATTCCCTAGCAGTGGGCAATATGAAAGATGATGAAAAGCGCTCAGTGCGAATCCGCAGGATATCAACAAGATAGGGATGGTACCCAGCGGTGCGCCTGGACGTCCGATAGATTATCTCCCGTAATATTACAATTTACCAAGTAAAATTATAAATTGGGATAAGTAAGGTTATGTTAGGTTAGACTTTTTTAGGTTCGGTTGGGTTAGGTTGCATTATCATTATAAAAAAATTGTGAAAAAAGGGCCAGTTCAGAAAGTACCGAGAGTGTATAATCTTACTAAGTCAAACTACAATTTAACGGGTTTAACAATGTTACGGTTACATAACCAAGTCAGAAGCTATTGTGCGGTTTGAAAACTTTTACACCAGGGTTAGCCAACTTCACCTCACACTTGACTATACCTACACGATAAAGAAGAAGACTAAAAATCGCATTATCCAATTTACCCTGTTTGTATCGCATTTTTGTGCAAACAAATTGTGTGATTCTGTTTGTTGGTTTCTAGCGACATCTCAAAGGCGGCCATTTCCTCGCGGGCTGAGCCTCGAATGGCTCATTTCCGACTTGAACCGCCTACGAGATACATGCTACATTATAACATCGTAGGATGTGGCAAGTTGTGACAGATACAGCGAGATTATGACTGAAATTATGGAATTATTACAATAATTAAGTTATTTCAGCCATCATGTTTTGGGCCCGGTGTTAAGTTACATGAATTTGGTGGTATTCATAAAAATAATTTAAAAAATATACTGTTATGTTGCTGTTTGGCGCATGAACTTTCTAACAAAGAAGTAAAAATTCAAAAGAAATTAAAATCGTGAAAAGGTCACATCATCGATCAGACTTTCTTTTGCATTAAAGAAGGATACATTATCGAAGTTTTGCTTGAGGGGTGGCGTGAATTTTTTTAGCAAATATTTACGGAGTGATTCCCTAAAAAAAACCATTTGAAATTCTTAAAAAAAATATCACTGAAGTTGTATGGAGTTGGTGAAAATTATTTTCATATTTAAACCTATGTTTCTTGAGGAATGTTGTTCAGTTCAGTAGGCTGTTCACGTACTTCATTTTCGCTAACTAATTTAAACAAAAATAAATAAAAAAGGTTTTCCCTTGTGTCGTGGGTCCCTTGGAACACACATAAAGACAAACACAAACACCCATGACCTGAGAACAAACATCTGCTTTTTACACAAATGTTTGCCCCGACTGGGGATCGAACCCAGGACCCGCCGATCAAGAGGCAGCGTCACTACCACACCACTCGACCAAACCAAACACATCCATCAATATACGCTGTGCTGTTGTGAGTGTTGTGTTACGTTGCATTATTTCCTCTTTTTTTATTATGAGGAGGGTTAAATCTTGACCTCAATCTTGACCAAGATCATAGATGAGGTCGACGATGAAGCGAGTTAGGCCAGAAAATGCCTATTAAGGCATTTTTCCTTGCTTCTGCGTGTTTTATTCGGAAAATGTATTCATTAAATGGGAAGTTAATTTTAGGTGGATAGTGCTCTTTCTCTTGCCAACTCATTCCGTAAAGTAGGCTTGACAATATAATTTTTGTACTATTTTTAAGGTTTGTCTGTTAATGTATTCCTGATGGGATCCTGAATAATAAAACTTTGTAAATAAATATTATTGCCGCATCCAAACTTACCTCTTCCCGCATCAAGGCCTATATAGACAGTAAAATAGGCAATTTATTGGCGGCAAAGTAGCGTGCATTTTATTTATCGAAAGCGCCCCGCAGACGGTTTTGGCATTTATCACGATAAATTTTCAAAGCCTCTCTTTACTCTTTGATCTTCGTTCGGTGATATTTTGATTTTCGCTTGAGTAAAACAAGGTGTTACGACCGGCGATACCGAGGTGTTATTTGCAGAATTCAATCGAGATGGTGTTTATTGGGGGGGTGAAGTATTTGTGAATATTTCTTTGATGTGAAAGTAGATTTGTAAGTTTTATTTTATTTATTAGTAACGACACCCTCAGAGAATACTGGTTTATTATGACTGTACATTCCGTGCTTCAGGGGGCACGTTTAACTGACAGTGCGGATTGTTGTTTATTACCTACAGTCGCTAAATCAAGTCAGAGACCATTAGCTTTGGTGGTACCTATACCAGGGTCGCCACGCATAGATTATTCTGCCATCTGTTTCTTTTACTGTAATAATAGGTCTTTACCTATGAATTTGCCGATTTTATCTCAAGCTTTATTTTATTCATAATTTATTTTATTGAACACTATTACTTACTAAAATTGTTTTTTATTTAAAATCTTGGCAATATAACGGAGATATTGAGTCAAATTAATACCTATTTACTTAAGATTTATTTGCTGAAAAAGAAACTCAAATATAGCTCGTTTCATCTGTTGCCCGTTTCATTGCTTATTTTTGCTGTACCGTTGTTACATTACAACATTCAATAAAGTAAGTATGATGAAAATTAACTTAATGTTGTCCAAACCTTCCCACAAAACTTTGCTAAATTTGGATTTCGCATTTCCGAGAAAAATCCAAAAACGTTAATATGGAAAATTCAGTTTTCCAAAAATATTGTATGAAAAAAGGCAATTTCATAGGTAAAGACCTATTATTAAGGGAATCAACACTACACTGTGACTGTGTGCAATAAAGAATTTCTATCTATCTACACTTATAAGCCAGAGGCTATTTAGCGGTTTTAAAACTCGGACACCAGGATTAGTCAAGCGCCATATGCTTGATTGTACACCTACCGATAAGGAAAGATATTGAAGGTATACAATAAAATAGCATAAGAAGAACTATAATGTTACGTTGGATTGAGAGTGAAAGAAAAACTTAGAATGTGCCAGCAGCCAACTCTTCCCAGGGCAGCTATCAGTAGCAAAGGAATGATCATTTCATCGATTCAGTATCGAAATATCATACACCTTGGTGGTGGCTGGCTTATACACACCTTGCGGCACCATCCCCAACTAAATGTTTAGTTGCTAGGTACTTTGCAACATAACGTTCTATTGACGGTGGCGCTGCTCATCATTGTCTTACCACCGCCATAAGACGTATTCTTCTTCTTATCGTGTAGGTATAGTAAAGTATGTGGCGAACTTGGCTAACCCTGGTGTCAGAGATTTTCAAGCCGCACAATGGCCTCTGACTTGGTTTTCACGACTGTAGTCGATCGACAACAGTCGGGACCGACAGCTTAACGTGCCCTCCAAACGCTCGTTATAATTGCCACTTCGGTCACCCATCAGGTTCCCTGCCTCTGTGTACGTTGCTTAACCTCACTGATCGGTTGAGATCAGCGAGCGCCACTGGGTTACGAGAGCTGATCAGATAAATATACCCGACCAGGCAGAAAATAGAAGCTAGTAAGTAGGACGCGAGGGTTATGCTGTATCGTGAATGAAAACAGACCACTTTAGGGGAGACAGAGGTTTGTTGTAACATAGAAAGATTTTTCGAAACCTATAACTCACTAGGGTTTGCTAGGGTTATGGGTTTGTATAATGGGCGAAAGGCTGACCACCTCTCACCGTTATATAACTTTGTTCCATCTGATAACCCTCACAATTTGTGTCAAACGTGGCATCTAGTGGTTCTAGAACCACAGATGCTCTGCTTACCCCGTTAGGGATTATAGGCGTGAGCGTATTTATGTATATGTCACCGGAAAATAATAAGAATCGTAAGTTGATCAACTTTCGAGGTAGTTTATCAACTATCGGAAAATCATACACGGCAGTTGAAATGTTATTTAACGTATACATTTCCGGTGATTGATCAATTTACGGCGTCTCGCGGTAAAATGATCCGACGAACGTGATGTGTACGCTGATTGGTTGAAAACTCGAGGTGTTTGCTGATTGGTTGAATGTCTCACTTAGAACTGCGACAAGTAGGTTTGTTAGTAGGCGAACCCAACCAACCCGTTTAGGGTTAGTCGGGTTAGGTTAGGTTAGAACTGCGACCCTCAGCGCACGAGCCGAGCGAGCGTTAGACTGGATCATTTTTGAGCAGAAGTGCTCTAGAAACAGAGTCCGATTTGTACTTCCTGGATATACCTACGAATGGTATCGTTGGATTCCTTGTAACGTCCAACAAAACGACACTGAAGGTCGTAGAGTGGCAAAGTTGTGGAGGGGGTAGGGGGGGCAGTCAAAGATGGCGGAACGGCATTTTTGTTTTCACGCCATAAGTCGACAAATACTTAACCGATTTAAAAAAATTAAACGACACATAAAAGTTAATAACCTATGCCATGTTTCGTCCATAGATATCTAATATGTACACTTTTCGAAAGATTGTTCAGTAACAATTTTATGTTTCTTATTTATTTGATAAAGCCTTTATAGAACAGAATTTCAGCTATTCAGAAACGTAAAAATCATTACGCTAGCCCTTCAAACCACTAAGATATACCAATTCGCGTGAACCTCTCAGTAAAATGTAATATTCAAAAAATGCGCTTGGTTTAGACAACATGGACATTATGCTGTTCACAATACGCTGTCTATATTTAATTGTTTATTTATAGTATATATATATATATATATATGTGTACGTAACATATAGATCTACATTTTACCCCAAACTTCATCAAAATCAGTTCAGTATTTCCGGAAACAGTTCAATTAAAAAAAAATCTTTTCTGTTTTATTAATAAAAAGTAGTTAAAAATAATGAAATAAGGGGCGATATTACTTACGTAAGTGTCTTTTTCTTTAACTTAAGAGCCACGCTCTTGTCGGTGCAGCATTTTCCAGTCATTTCTATTCTGTGCCAACATCTTGACCTCTTTATAAGACACGACGTTCACCTTCTCCTTTATTTGTTAAAAATATGTTCTTCCGGTCGTCCTCTCCCTCTCTTTCCCTCTATCTTCCCCTCTATGATGTTTTTTAGAAATTCATCGTGTCTTATCAAGAGGCCAATTATATTGATTATAACAATACTTAAGATATAGATATAAATCTGGTTCTATAGACAAATGATGGGATGAAGAAAGAATCCAGTCATAGATTGTACTTGGTGGTATAAAAGTTTATTTTTATGGCATTACTGATATTGATTAAAAATTAATTTTCTATAAAATTAAATTGATTTAAGCATATTTCTGAACTAATATGACAAACGCCTTTCATACAGGTCTGTTGTTTCTTAACGCAACTACATTTGGCTGTTCGGCAACCTGTTGCACATTGGCAAGATATCAATTGTAAATCGTTCAGGGTCATTGGAGGCTGAACAGTAGTAATAGGTACTAATTTGTTGTTTTCTAAATACCACCCACACGTTTCTGGTGGTGGTAAGCCTTGTTCAGGTTTGTGTGCTGTTTTTCAAATGAAAGTTTGATAATTAGCCCTTTTAATATGCTGATTTAATGCACCTTTAGTGGGTGGTAATTGATCCAGGTTATTTATATTTTGAAACATGTGGTCAGAAAACTAGGAAAGAGAGTAATAGAGGCTAACCTGATGGTTTCTTCGATGCTCAGTTGGGGTTCAGCGCTCCATAAGTTTTCTTCCATAAAATGATGTATTTTTGTTGATAGAAGTTTTCTCTGTACCGTAGCGTAACACTGCACTTTAGTTTTGTAATATTTATTCCACACACTCGCGAGTTAGTTTATAATTTTTAAATTAGGAAAAATAACAGCGTCCTGCGATTGCGCTTCGCACGGCGACGAACTTGCGACAGAGTGACAGCTGAGCACTGATTGGCTGGAGCCTTGATGTCTTCATTGTCTTCTATCTTCTTTTGCCTCATATGAGAAAAAAGGGACAGGGAGTGTGGACATAGGAAGACCGTTCGTTTCATTATTGAAATAAATTAATTAATAAAAATAGAAAAGAGACGTTCTTTAAAGAACGGCGTAAACATCTTGCCCGGGCTGAAGGAATGCCTTCAGAAGAGCACTTAATAATTATGGGAATATAGTGAATGAAATAAAATGAAAAGAAAAATGTTAAGTCACAATTAGCTTAATAATATTGCAATTCTTAATTTAATTGTGAGAATGAGAAAATTATAGTAAATTCATTGGAGCGGTAAGGGACAGAGTCGTACGACTGGCCTGGTATAGCTACCATTCTTAGTCTTCACCTTAACAACGCGTACTATGCCATCTTTACCGGGAAATACTTCTTCAACAACGGCCAGAGGCCAGTTAAGCGGTGGCGAATTGTCCTCGCGTATAACAACAATGCACCCCCTTTGAATGGGATTAGCAGGTGTATTCCATTTTTGCCTGCTTTGAAGAGAGGTAAGATACTCTACCCTCCATCTATACCAGTCTTTTCCAACGTGGGCGATAACGCCCCCTTGTGGGCGCTGCAGGCCTAAAGGGGGGCGGTAAGAGACCCAGAAAAAAAAAGGGGGCGTTGTGTAGGGCTTTGGGGTCGATTTATAATTTCATCTACCTAGCTAGGAAGACTCTTAGATACCGACTGAGCTCTCGACTCTCGACTACATCTTGTGAACATCAACTAATATTAATTAAGATATAGCTCAAACTCGGTTCGATATAATAGACCGTGGGCAATCATGTTTTAACAAGTTTTTGTTAAATAATCCGATTTGTACATTCCTGTATCAATCGGCTGGTTCTATAATACTTGTTCTTGCTTGTCGAGTACGATTGGGCGTCGAATGAGATAAACGAGTTTATGCACGTTTGTCTTATTCCTGTTGGTGCGTGCTGCTTATGCAATCCTATATAAACGACGTAAATTTATTTTATTTTCATTTGCGGTTTCGCGCATAATAGATAAGCAGTACTTCATTATACCACTTACGTATTTCTCAAAACAAAACAATGTCGGAAGTAAAAAAGAAGAGACGGCAATACTCTGCGGAATATATTAAATTCGGATTTATTGAAAATCCCACAAACCCGTCGTCGCCTTTGTGTCTTCTATGTCTAAAAACATTTTCGAACGAAGCAATGAAGCCTTCAAGACTGCAAGGTCATTTAAATAAAATGCATCCAGATAAGAAAGACAAGAATGTAGCATATTTTCAAGACCTAGAGAAGAAGCATAATACTCAGCCAAGTGTATCAAAACTATTTTCGGCGGCTGCTAAGCAAGATGACGACGGACTTCGAGCTTCGTACAATATCCCTTTGTTAATTGCTCAAAAAGGCAAACCACACAACATCGGAGAAGAGTTAATTTTGCCAGCAATAAAGGAAGTAATAACTACTGTGCTTCATAAACCGGCCGCAGATATTATCCAAAAAATTCCTTTGAGTAATAATTCTGTGCAAAGACGAATTGATGAAATGGCTGAAAACATTGAAGAATCATTGTGCAATCATCTGAGGACTAGTCAATTCTCAATTCAGCTCGATGAGTCCACTTTACCAACTAATGAAGCGTTGTTGCTATCTTACGTGAGGTTTATTAAAGATGAGAAAATACGTGAAGAACTATTGTTTGCCAGAAATTTGGAGACAGATACAAAAGGCGAAACCATATTCAATACATTGGAAAAGTTTTGTGAAGAGAAAGAGATTCCTTTGAAAAATATTATATAAGTTGCTACGGATGGCGCTCCGGCTATGACAGGGCGCCATAAAGGCTTCATAGCGTACCTAAAAAATAAAATTCCAGATGTCCTTGCTATACATTGCGTTATTCATAGACAACATTTGGTTGCTAGAAACTTAAGTGAACGACTATTTCAATCACTGCAATATGTCATCAAAGCATTCAATAAAATCCGTAGCAGCTCTTTGAATGATAGATTATTTCATCAGCTTTGTGTTACTAATGACGAAGATTTCAACCGTTTGTTGCTTCATACTGAAGTTCGTTGGCTGTCAAGAGGCAATTGTCTGATTCGATTTTATAACCTGTTTGAGTCTGTGATAGAGTTCTTGGAAACTAAAGATACAGAACTGCGCAACAAGCTCATAACATCAAAGAATGATATAGCTTACATGACAGACCTGTATAAATTGTTCAACGACGTGAACCTCCAACTGCAAGGCGATGAACTAAATTTAATTAAAACAAAAAATGTCGTTGCTGCTTTCGCAGCCAAACTGCTTCTGCACAAAAAAAAAATATGGGCAGACGTGAGTTTCACAATTTTCCGAATTTATCAGTATCCTGCAGTAACGACGACTTGTTTGCCTACTGCTAACATTTGGAAAACCTCCACATTGACTTCACCGAACGATACCAGGACATTTTAAACTTGGAAATACCAGACTGGGTGTTGGATCCATTTTCAAATGTCAACATAGCAATGTCACCTCAGCTGGAAGAAGAACTTATAGAATTGACAACAAACGAAGAAATAAAAATCAAGTTCAAAAATGGATATCAAGAATTTTGGCTACAAAAACCGATCCTGCAATTGTACCCTGGATTGTGGTCAATTGTTCAACGATTCTTGATAGCATTCCCATCGTCATATTTGTGTGAACGTGGATTTAGTGCTGTGGCAACGCTGCTTACTAAAAAGAGAAATCGTTTGCGTGTTACCGAACGTGGCGACTTGCGGCTGTTTTTGAGTAAATTGGAACCTGATATCAACAAACTTATTGAACAGCATCAGATTCAACCTTCACATTAGTTTTTATATAAGAATTGATTATGTTTGTTTTATTTTCAATAAAAGATACTCTGTCCGAATACTATAAAGTTGCGTTTCAATAATCAGTTATAAGTACTTAGCGGTTTTTAAGTATGTTTAAAAAGGGGGGCGTTAAAAAAAAATTTATTCTTAAAGTGGGCAGTAGACAAAAAAAGGTTGGGAACCCCTGATCTATACCAATAGGATTGAACGAGTTTACTTAAAAGTTGATAACGACTGAGTCGATTATCTGGGATTTTACTGACGTTTTCCGCGGGCAAATATTTTAATGGAGTTACATTAAGAAAATGTGAGGGCGTCAATGCAGTGAGCTCCGAAGGGTCTGAACTCAACACGCATAGCGGACGGCTATTAAGTATGCCCTCAACTTGAACAAGAACGGTATTCAGTTCCTCGTAGGTGAGGATTTGACTTCCGATAACCTTGAACAAATGATTTTTAACGGATTTAATATTACTTTCCCAAATACCTCCAAAATGAGGGGAATAAGGGGGGTTTCTTTTAAATTGTATGCGAAAATCAGCTAAATTCTGATCAATATATTTATTATGTGCGTCAGAAGTGAGTAGATTGTATAAATCGTCTAACTTGCGTTTCGCGCCTAGAAAGTTAGCACCTCCATCGCTTACTATCATAGAGACGGGCCCTCTTCTACTAATAAAGCGTTTGAATGCCGCAAGAAACATTTCGGAGCTGAGATCTGAGACCAACTCAAGGTGTAGAGCCTTGGTCGTCAAACAAATAAAAAGGCACAAATAAGCCTTGGTGCTTTTGACACCGCGGCGGCGATAAGGCGTTACGAAGAAGGGACCGGCGTAGTCGACTCCGGTAAAAACGAAACTCTTAACCTCACTCACGCGGAACGACGGTAAGTCACCCACCGGAGGGAATGTATTCTTAGGCTTAAGCTTAAAGCAGACATTGCATTTTTGAACGCGTTGGCGTACCACACTCCGCGCGGCGATAATCCAGTAATTCTGTCGTAATAGAGATAAAAGTAGGTTTGGTCCGGGGTGCAAGTTAAAAACGTGATAAAAGTCAATGATTAAAACAACGATGGGGTCCTTGGCGGGTAAAACAACGGGATGTCTTTGAGTAAAATTTAGATTAGAATGACGTAAGCGTCCGCCGACACGAATCAGTCCGTTTTCGTCGATAAAAGCATTTAATCTTTGTAATTTGGAATTGGAATTAATGGAACTATTAAAATGTCGGGTTTGAATACATTTGATAATGTAGCGTTCAGTGGTTTCTAAGTCTGTGACTGACAGAGATCCGCGTGTTTTAATAATCCTACAGAAACGCAGAATATAAGCACATATATGCAAGAACTTTGTCCATTTAGAGACGCGGGAAGCGAGGTCGTAAAATATGTGACCTAAGTCATTATTACCTTTATCAATCTGGACAAGATTTGACACTAATTTGGACTCGGGTAAGTCACCTACATTTGAAAGTTCAGAAAGTGGCTTTACGGGCCACATATGAATGGGCTTTGCCATCCATATGGGTCCGTGAAACCAAAGCGTATTGTCAATGAATTTACTAGGCATTACTGGCCTGGAAATAATATCAGCGGGATTCTCCTTGCCCGGGATGTGGTACCAATGGGATGCAGGTAGATTTTCATTAATAGCAGCGATTCTATTAGCTACGAATGTTTGAAAGCGATAGGGTGCCGCGTTAATCCATGAAAGTGTCACCGTGGAATCGGAAAAAGCGAAAATATCACTTATGTGGACGCGATCAGAGATATAATCTCGAATGACAGCAATCAAATTGGAAAGTAAAAGCGCCGCACAAAGCTCGAGGCGGGCCAATGTCACCTTCTTAGTAGGAGCGACCTTAGACTTAGAGCAGAGAAGCGTGGGTTGACCTTCAGAGTGCGCGTCTCTGCTAACGCGGAGGTAAACTGCTGCACCATAGCAAGTCTCGCTGGCGTCGGAGAATCCAATAAGCGTCACATGGCAGGTTTCCGGAGATATACCTATATGCCGCGGAATTTTAATATTTTCGAGAAGGTGAAGTTCATTTTGAAATTGAGCCCACTGATTCTCAATGGAGGTGGGAACATCGTCGTCCCAATCCAAGTTCTGTTTCCAGCACTCTTGGACTAGAAGTTTTAATAATGCGGTTACTGGACCTAACAAGGAAAGTGGATCAAAAAGGCGAGCGGCTACCGAGAGTATAGTGCGTTTAGTACACTTAGAAGCGTCTGAATTTATTTTAAAAAGGAAGGAATCCTCATAAGGTTTCCATTGAAGCCCTATAATTTTTGTTATAGCATTATCGTCGAAATTAATGACGTTAGAAGCGCGATGATCCGCGGGAATGCGTTTCATTAGCTCCGCTTCGTTTGAAATCCATTGAGCTGGCGGATTGAAACAGATGGATGAGCTGGCGATAATGTTCCTCGGCCTCCTCAACCGTAGCGATGGAAGAAATAAAGTCGTCCATATAAAAGAACTTCGAAGCGTCTTGAGCCGCGAGGGGCCACTGATTATTTTCGTCGGACGCGAGCTGTTTAATAACGCGCATCGCAAGGTACGGAGAGCTAGTCATTCCGAAGGAAACACAACTAAATTCGTAAGTAGAAATAGGGTCAGAAGCGCTAAATCTGAAAAGAATTCTCTGATAGCGGTGATCGCGTGGAGCTAATTTAATTTGGAAAAACATTTTTTCAATGTCTGCGGAGATAGCGACGGGAAATAAACGCAAATTAATTAATAAATTAAATATATTTGTTTGCAAATTTGGACCCGCATATAAAATGTCATTAAGCGACTTATTCGTACTCGTTTTAGAGCTGGCGTTTAAGACGATCCTAGTCTTAGACGTCGACTTCTCCGGGCGGTATACAGCGTGATGCGGAATATAATAAGAGGGACCTGACGCGGGATTATCAATTTTATTTAAATAACCCTTGTCGATATAGTCCTGTATAGTAGCATTATAATCGGAGCGTAATTCGGGAATGGAGTCCAATTTCTTTTCTAATCTCAATAACTGCGACTTGGCGCGCTCATAAGAACTGCCAAGCTCACCAGGATCGTGTTTGAAAGGAAGAGTAACAATATAGCGACCTGTAACATCTCGCGTATGCGTGTTAGAAAAAATAGTTTCACAAGCGACTTCGTCTGGGCTCATATGGTTTTTAGTAGGTACTGATTCCAGCTCCCAGAACCTTTGAGTCAAAAACTCTAAATTGGGTTCAACTGTCGCGTGAAATGAATGACTTAGTAGCGGCGGCGTTATGCAGTCGGCCCTACCCATCACGACATAGCCCAGGGCGGTCTCCACTCCGACGGCATTCGACGAGGGAGAAACAACCCTGTTGCTACCCAACAAGAAGGGGAACAACTCGTTACTAATTAAGCAGTCTATATCACCGGGCGTATGAAAATATTCATCTGCTAAAGGTAAGTCGCGCAGATGATCGAGGTTAGATGTATTTATAAAAGCGTTTGGAATTTTATCAGTAATTGTATCTATTACGCGTGCATTTATGCTGTAATAACAACGCGAATCAAAGCGGGAATGTATACTAAACTGCGCGAAACCCATAGCAGGTTTTTCAGCAAGGCCTATACCTTTTATTGTAGAAGGCGCCTGTTGAATATTTATTTTTAATCTATCACAGCAAGATTTTGTAATGAAGTGGCACATCGAACCGCTGTCTAAGAAAACTCGCACAGAGAAACGTTCTCCAGCATTATTGTAAACATAAACAATTGCACTAGGCAGTAAAACGGTCGAACCTGTAAAATAATTACGCGCGCTCGTAGTTAAAGTTAAGTTATTTTGTTGTGAAGCGGCGGCATGCGTTTGACGCGAAGCGGTGAGGTCGACTAGCGGCGGAGTAGCCGAGGAGAACGCGGGCGGCGGTTGCGCGGCGCGGGGAGGGTGCGCGCGCGACGGAGTGAGGTTAACGGCGGGCGGCGGATTGAACGCAGCGGCAGGTGACGACTGGGTCGTAGGTTCGACAATGGGTGAACCATTTTCAATGTGTAATTTGGTATGATGCATGCGTCGGCATACATTGCATCTATGAGTAGATTTACATAACCTTACCTTGTGAAAACCTAAACAATTCACACACATATTGTTATTTTTTATAAAATTATAGCGTGAAGCGGGATCAAGAGTGAGAAATGAATCACATTTGTATAAAGGGTGAGAATTGCCATTCTTACAAAAAGCACATTCAGGGAATTGCGTTTGAAAATTATTATTATTATTTTCTTGAATAACAGAGAAAGACTGGTCTTGTGGTTTATTTGATTTTTGCTGGAATTTATTATTATTAAGTGGCTTTGAATTAGTATTATTATTTGAATTAAACTTTGAAGTATTGGGACTGCGGAGCATATAAATCTTACTTTGTTCCTTTATGAATTTTAATAATGAATCAAAGCTAGGTAGCGTTTCATCTCGATTTGCCTGTTCAAATAAAGTGACAGTTTCTTTATCTAATTTTGATAAAGCTATGTGTGTGACAATGAAGTCAGCTAAATCAGGAATTTTTAACTGTTTGAGAGCAGAATGAGTTGCACAATAGCGTTCAATAAAAGAATCTAATGAAGTTTGAGAGGGCGATTGAATAGGTTTAAAACTTAACATCTGGTCTAAATACATAGTAGCCAGTGTACGATTATCTTGATACCTGTCCTCTAAAGCCTTCCACAAAATTTGATAATTAGAAGCGATTGGCGGGATGCCTGCGCAGACTGACAATGCCTTGCCAGAAAGCTTACCGATGAGGTACTGAACCTTCTCAGCATCAGACAAATTGGGATTATTGTGTATCAAAGCAGTAAAGTTTTCATAAAATAAAACCCATTTATTAGGAGACCCATCAAAGGACATCAACTCCAAAGCTGGCAATTTTTTATTTAAAATTTCATTGTTGTTATTTTTAAGCGATGTGGACTTACTGGCCATTGTTAGTAAAGTAGACTCAACCGATTTGACATGGCAATAAAGCTCATCAAATGAAAGCAACGACTTAAAATCAGCAACATATTTAGAATTGAATTCTAGATTGGCCAAGTTGACTTGTTCTGTGACTTCAATGAACTCTTTTCTCACATGCTCAATTGATTTAATACGAATAAGAAATAAGTTTTTCTTTTCATCGTTTTCAGATACTTCGGTACTCAAATCATACATAGTTTGAAGTAAACTAAACAAATTTTGCTGTTTAGCACTAAGCGTTAAAATTTTAAACTGCAGTTTTTGTTCGGAAGTAGTCATGTTGCAAGATGCACTTAAATAGCAAATAAATGCGGAATATGCCTAAGGCGGCGAGCGTTGGGGAACAAGGCAATAAATTGCCAAATTGTTATTTGAGGTTATGCGTGGGAGCTATTTTAAAGCGTGAGGTTTAGTAAGAAAATATGCGACGGAATAATCCGTAAATATTAATTTAATGCGTATTTTAAGAAATGCGACCGTTCTTATGAACGATGCATGGAATATGAAGCGCTTAGCCGGCCACGTTTGTATGGCCAAACAGGGCGCCGTAATGGCGGCGTGATTTCGCGGTGTGGAATGGAAGGTGTGGAAAACGAATAATGAAACGAGAAATAAGGGATCTAGTGTCGAAGGACCAGAAAATATGGTCAGAAAACTAGGAAAGAGAGTAATAGAGGCTAACCTGATGGTTTCTTCGATGCTCAGTTGGGGTTCAGCGCTCCATAAGTTTTCTTCCATAAAATGATGTATTTTTGTTGATAGAAGTTTTCTCTGTACCGTAGCGTAACACTGCACTTTAGTTTTGTAATATTTATTCCACACACTCGCGAGTTAGTTTATAATTTTTAAATTAGGAAAAATAACAGCGTCCTGCGATTGCGCTTCGCACGGCGACGAACTTGCGACAGAGTGACAGCTGAGCACTGATTGGCTGGAGCCTTGATGTCTTCATTGTCTTCTATCTTCTTTTGCCTCATATGAGAAAAAAGGGACAGGGAGTGTGGACATAGGAAGACCGTTCGTTTCATTATTGAAATAAATTAATTAATAAAAATAGAAAAGAGACGTTCTTTAAAGAACGGCGTAAACAACATGGCTGCTCTTAGATCGTCGATATCATTATGTGCTTTTAAATGAGGTTTCTTCTGGCAATAGACTTGAATAATGAATTTTTCGCTGTGTCTCATATTTTCTTCTGTCAGAGTGGCATCAGAGCCGAAACTTGACAGAAGCTGGAAATTTTCAATAAAAACTGGCCAACTACTTTTTTTGGTGATTCCAGAAAAGGCGCTTGTTGTATCACAGCCAGTAATAGCGTGAAAAGCGAGTAAACTATTTTTCTCCTGACCGAGTGCCCTGCTAATATCATGAACAGAAACTTATTTCAGTGATTTTGCTGTTCCTCTTTGAACCCAGTTTTGTGGGGATAATTTTTCAATATGGTGGACGAGCAACAGCAAAACATCGGTGTCGCGACTATTTACAATAGTGGTCTCGTATCCTTGCTGAGCAACATCTATAGCATGTAGTACAAAGCGGGTATCACCCTCTTCTTGATTACTTTGCAACTCGGTGGTGATTCTATCACACGTTTCTGGTGGTGGTAAGGCATGTTCAAACCTGAACATGCCTTACCACCACCAGAAACGTGTGGGTGGTATTTAGAAAACAACAAATTAGTACCTATTACTACTGTTCAGCCTCCAATGACCCTGAACGATTTACAATTGATATCTTGCCAATGTGCAACAGGTTGCCGAACAGCCAAATGTAGTTGCGTTAAGAAACAACAGACCTGTATGAAAGGCGTTTGTCATATTAGTTCAGAAATATGCTTAAATCAATTTAATTTTATAGAAAATTAATTTTTAATCAATATCAGTAATGCCATAAAAATAAACTTTTATACCACCAAGTACAATCTATGACTGGATTCTTTCTTCATCCCATCATTTGTCTATAGAACCAGATTTATATCTATATCTTAAGTATTGTTATAATCAATATAATTGGCCTCTTGATAAGACACGATGAATTTCTAAAAAACATCATAGAGGGGAAGATAGAGGGAAAGAGAGGGAGAGGACGACCGGAAGAACATATTTTGAACAAATAAAGGAGAAGGTGAACGTCGTGTCTTATAAAGAGGTCAAGATGTTGGCAGAGAATAGAAATGACTGGAAAATGCTGCACCGACAAGAGCGTGGCTCTTAAGTTAAAGAAAAAGACACTTACGTAAGTAATATCGCCCCTTATTTCATTATTTTTAACTACTTTTTATTAATAAAACAGAAAAGATTTTTTTTTAATTGAACTGTTTCCGGAAATACTGAACTGATTTTGATGAAGTTTGGGGTAAAATGTAGATCTATATGTTACGTACACATATATATATACTATAAATAAACAATTAAATATAGACAGCGTATTGTGAACAGCATAATGTCCATATTGTCTAAACCAAGCGCATTTTTTGAATATTACATTTTACTGAGAGGTTCACGCTAATGGGTATATCTTAGTGGTTTGAAGGGCTAGCGTAATGAAATTCTGTTCTATAAAGGCTTTATCAAATAAATAAGAAACATAAAATTGTTACTGAACAATCTTTCGAAAAGTGTACAAATATTTACGAAAAATCCTTGTTTCATGAGATAACTCATCAACTGCAGTAAATACATATTAGATATCTATGGACGAAACATGGCATAGGTTATTAACTTTTATGTGTCGTTTAATTTTTTTTAAATCGGTTAAGTATTTGTCGACTTATGGCGTGAAAACAAAAATGCCGTTCCGTCATCTTTGACTGCCCCCCCGTCCCCCCTCCACAACTTTGCCACTCTACGACCTTCAGTGTCGTTTTGTTGGACGTTACAAGGAATCCAACGATACCATTCGTAGGTATATCCTGAAAGTACAAATTGGAACTTTTACGTTACTTAGGGGCTCAACCACGCTACGTAGCGAGCGTGCAGCGGCAGCGGCTGGCGAAGTACCAGAAACGACTCGACTGTGGTTGCCTTAAGAGATTGTCGCATCGACCAATCAGAGAACAGTGTATTATATTACGGATGTCAGTTTAATGTAAAAATGTACACTGAGCAGCGATTGGTCCATTCGTGTATGATTTGACGTGTGGCAAAATCGTTAGTTGATAAACTTACAGCCAGGCAGCGTAAGTTGATCAATTAGCTAAAATTTATTGCGTTAAATAATACATTTCAACTGCCGTGTATGATTCGCCGATAGTTGATAAACTCGAAAATTTATCAACTTACGATTCTTATTAATTTCCGGCGAATTACCTAACCTGCAGTTTCTGCCCCTATATAATCTAACCTAACCTGCAGTTTCTGCCCCTATATAATCTCCGCGGGGGGCTTCGCTCGCTCGGCTCGTGCGTTGGGGGTCGCAGTTCTAACCTTTTTTTTTTTTACTTGGGGAAATGCCCACGCATATCCCCCCGCCGCAGGGGCAGCAGGAGGGTTATGTCGGACTCGAATCGACTAAAACCCCAAGGTGTTCCTTCTCCCGCCTTGGGTGAGGCCACAGGTATCGCGTTAGCATTCGTCTGTGACCCCACCGGGCGATGGACCGCTAAAAGGAAGCGGTCCCCATCTCGCGGGAGGCCAATATTTGACCCCCGCATTTACCGCCTCATTTGAAGGCGTGCACAGAACACATTGCACGCCCTCCAATCGCGAGGCCTGTTTTCCGATGACAGTCTCCCCTGTGACTGCCACCAGGCCTCTTTTTAGGATGCATGAAAGGAGCCCGCATTATAGCCCCTCTCATGCATCCAGCTCCTTTGCGGAGGATGGGGAAGCCCGCGGTAAGCTTCCCCCTCCTGCACCTCTCCCTGCGTCTCCCCCTGAGTATACCATTCCACAGGGGGAGACACTTGTCGGAGATGTCTCGCCGTCAACGATGGAGTAAGCTCCGGTCAACAGCGAGAGATCTCCCCCCTCGCGCGTGCCAATTACGCTTGGCACGCACGCCACCCTCATCGAGCAGTACTCTCGTGCCGCTCGCCTCCTCCTCGCTCGTCCACGACACTCTCTGCTCATCAGAGAGATGTGTGGAGAGCCCTCTGCGCGGGACGGTCTTACCAAAACGGTCCCGTTCCGCGCCAGTGTCAGGTAATTCGCCATCGGACAACAAGAATTCCGAAGAAAAGTTGTTGTCCGATGCCCAGGGTGCACCGTCCCAGACTCATTGCCCTTCCCCCCGAACGGATTCAAGAGGATTGACAATGGGCAGGGCGCTCGTGGAGGTTACCTGACCTAGCACCCCTCGCAGTTCTAACCTAACCTAACCTAACCAACCCTTAACGGATTGGTTAGGCTAGGCTACTAACAAACCTAACCTACAGTTTCTGCCCCGATATAATCTCCGCGGGGGGGGAGTTTTAACTATAGCTAGTTTTAACTATAGCTCGATGTGACAACTAGTTTTATCTGAAAATCAAATATGTCAGTGGTAAATTCTAGTTTTAACTGATTATTTCTAGTTTTAACAAAGGCACCAAGTAAAAACTAGTTCTAACTAGGAAAAACGCGTTCTAACTACTAACTAGTTTTAACTGTAACATATATATATGTATAACTTGCTAGCGAGCTCTCGACAGCACGCGTTTGTGAGTTCAAGTCTCGAATTAAGAATGAAAGAAAGAAAGAAAAGAAAGAAAATAATTTATTCATTGCCAACAATACATTAAAGTAACAATTTAGGTTATGATTATAGCAAAGTTCGATCAAATACATAAATTGTAAATAACCTTCATCTATACTACAATATATTGCACAAAGAAATGGCCCCGACTCAGCATTTTGTCATAATAGACCAAGATCCCAGGGCCGCCAGACCTTACTTATTTTCTCATAAACCAAATGTGTGGTTTAGTAAGGTATGAATACCAGCTAACCTGGGCCGGCGGCCAATTTTCAGCTACCAGGTTCTGAAGGTACTTCCAAAAATTGCTCACTTGTCTTGAAGTCTGGGTGCTGTAAAAAGTATTGTTACAGTTCCCTAAACATCATATACAAAAATCACGGCTCAGATTGTAGGTATAATCGCATAATTTACTTGCAAAATGTAAAGCGTCTGGCAGAAATTACAGCCGACGGAGAGTGTTTGGCAGTGTTGAACATTAATTTTTATATTTAATTAATTATATTCTATAAGACATCAGCAGCCAGACTTCAAGACAAGTGAGTAATTTTTGGAAGTACCTTCAGAACCTGGTAGCTGAAAATTGGCCGCCGGCCCAGGTTAGCTGGTATTCATACATTACTAGTACGTACTAGCACTACTATTTCCCACACATTTGGTTTATGAGAAAATAAGTAAGGTCTGGCGGCCCTGGGATCTCCGTCTATAAGCACATAACAAGTATGTACTTATTTACGACACTGATATTCTGCCGGTACCAAATTTGAAATAAGTTACGCGCTATTACAATAATAAAAAGCCAATTGTGCAGTGAGAAAACTAATTGCAAATAATTAAACAAGACTTATTGAGCTCGCTATAGCAGTTATAGGTTTCGAAATATCGATTATGTCACCACTCTCCTCTGTAAAAACTCCCTTACCCACCCATCACCACTTTACTTAAAGGTTTGTTCATTTATTTTAAACTAGCATTCCGCCCGGGACTTCGTTCCCGTGGGAATTCGTGAAAATTATGCAGCCTATGTTCATCAGGGATAATGTAGAATTTTAATGGTGAAAGAATTTTTCGAATCAGTCCCGGAGCCTATTCAATGCAAACAAACAATCAAATCTTTCCTCTTTATAATATTAGTATGATTTAATAGCATATACGATAAGTAGCACTGCTGCCTTCGCATTTAGTTGTAAAAATATGGGTCCTATAAGTATCATCACAACAAAAATTTACAATTAAAAACATTGTAAGGTTCCCATTTACGCTTCTATAAATCTACGAGCGTTGGAAATACCTTTAGAGTATTCAAGACTCGCGGGCGTCGTCGTCGGTACCAAGCACAGGGACGAATTAAGATAAAGGAAACTCAATAAAGGGCCTTTTAAATTTAGTCAACTATTATTGCGTGTGAAAAGTTTAACTTGTAATATTTTAAATTTTTCTTGTCACACCTGGCCATGCTGTGATGTATCAGTTAAAATTAATCAACTTCAGTCAGTATCTATAAATACGGTAAAGGGCTTCACGGGTTCGGGTACGCCAGAACCTCGTCCGTTGATCAACAGGGTGTACCACTGGCAGTTACATGAAGATTTTGGAGCGATTTAGAAGATAGAAAATTGTCTTTGACAAGAAATAATTTTGTAACTCTAAATCTACAGGGAAAGCGCCAATACTGTGATACCGCGCAAAGAAATAAAAGCAATTAACAGCATATTCTGCTTCTTCTTAGCAATTAACATAGCATATATTACATTACATTGTAAGTTTGTATTCTATGTTGTAGTCTTAACTTGTTAAGCATGCAATAAAGTATTTATCTATCTACATTTTCACTCTTAACGACTACCGTCAAAGTGGTCCCTTTTATCAGACACTTCTTCTTCTTTAATCTATGGGCACCCAATACTGAAACCATAAAACTCCGCTCTCTTCGATCTTGAGTCTTTCCAATCCATTTCTTCACTGCAAACCTGGCAAGATCATCAGCCCATCTCATCGGTAGAAGAGAAGAAGAATCGGTCTGCCCACGCTTCTACACCCAGTTCGAGGCTCCACTCTAGCACTTTCTTACCCCATCTCAGGTCATATCTGCGAAATATTTGAAATGCCCACGTCCACTGAAAATCAGTGTTGCCAGTCTGAAATACAAACTGACAAAAATCGCTGAGCCCAGGCCTTTTTACTCACTGCAGCATCCATACGCAAATTAATCTGTTTATATTGTTTGTATTTTTGTTTATTTTAAATGTGTGTTTTTTATGTCATTTGTGATCGTCTAAATGTTTGTATCTGTTTGCTGCATAGTAAAATAAATGTTTTATTATTATTATTTTCTCTGAGCTTCCACTATTGCTATGTATGAAAGTTTGTTTTGGTTATTGGTTCTTACCAGACACAGTCACAATTAAATCCCCTGACTTAATTCCTTCCTGTGTTTCAGAGAAAACGAATTTGGTTTTGCGAGGCGGTGGAGTCGTTAGCGTCATGTTAATGCTATTTACTGGTTGTAGCCATACTTTACCTACTCATACCATGTCTCTGCAAAATACTTATTGTAGGGCGCTTTATTACGGTGTGTATTTACGTCACGTGAAGAAACGGAAGGGTTAAAATAGACGTGAGAATAAAGGTGTACTTTTGGAACATTGAGGGTCATTTTGTTTATGTTTTTAAATTTATTTTTCTTTGTTTAGGTCATTCCAGTAAATATTTTAAGAGAAGTGTTCGCGGTGAAACGGACCGCGTTCAAACGTCAAAATTACAATGCTTGAGAGCGAACAATAACCGAGCAAGCCTTCCGCAGTGCTTTCGCTCTTATAACTAAGTGACGTTATTAACACATAAAAAATAATAATATTACACTTGTATTACTTTCAATTCAACTGTAAATGATAAAGTACTTAATAACCGGTTAAAAAAAGGGTGACAAAAGAAAGATGGCTCAGATTGTGCTATGAGTGGCCAAAACCAGGTCACTGTGCTGATTTTCAGCCATTTCTAATTGCTTTTTAGATGGTATGTTGGTTCAATTTGTTCTTAATATAAATATGTATGTAGAATTAGTTTCGTGTCCAAAAAATAGACACAAAAAAGAAAGAAAACAGACATACTAATTCCGTGCCTTGTATTCATTGGAATTGATATAAGAGTGGTAACTACGGACGCGTTGGCCGCTTTACTTCAATTTCTCTGATTTCCAAATCGATGTAGCCTGATACTAAGAGTTCTTTGGTCTGCGTAACCGTAACGTTGGCTACAATGCGACCCTTCTTGAACGGGAACCCTCGGGGTATCGCATTCTGCTGGAATGTCATGTTGTATAGATGATAGTCTCCCTGAAACATAAGGAATTCGTTAAGTATTTTTAAAATGCTTACCCGTGATTATTAACAACAAATTTTTAGGGAAAGAAAAATATTCGGCGCGAATGGGACTTGAACCTCAGACCCAATCTCCTGGTGCTCTAACCAACTGAGCTAATAGGCCTTTTTATAATTCAAACCGCACGGCACAGCACGGCGGAATTTGTATTACTATTGCCCCCTATGTTCCTAGCTTCCAGTATCACTAGTGCGTAGGAGGCAATGGAAATACAATTTTGCCGTGCCGTTTTAGAATTATAAAAAGGCCCATTATGTCTTTAAGGCAAGCGGCTAAAGTCATTTCATTACTAATACGTCGTGCTTGTAGGTAAGCGCCATCTGTATCTCGTACGGAGAAACATCTAATTCTGGGGCCGTGGGAACGAATTTAATCAATCGTTAATTTTGATCTCTTATACAAAATGCGCTATATGCAGATAAAGTTTGTATGGAAACTCAATATGTTTTTTTTCGTATTTTGACCTATGTTCCTTGGAGAAGTTGTTCAGTTTCATGGACTGATTAACCACCCGAGAGGTTGAAAAAGAGATACCTAAAGCCCTGTATAATACTTGCAGTAGAAAGTTATTTTAGGGAAATTAATAAATCTTCTTGAATCCACGACTCCAGGATTTGTTCTCCTATTTGTGAATATCCCTCAAGGGGATAAATATTTAAAAAATACTTCTTCTTCTTATCGTGTAGGTATAGTCAACTATCCCTGGTGTCAGAGTTTTCAAACCGCCAAATGGCCTACGACTTGGTTTTAACGACTGCAGTCAATCGACAACAGCCGGTACTGACAGCTTAAAGTGCCATCTGAAGCACGGAAACGCTCGTGATCAATTGCCACTTCGGTCACCCATCAGTTTCCCTGCCTCTGTGTGCATTGTTTAACCTCACTGGTGATATCAGCGAGCGCCATTTTGCTATTTAAAAATACTTACAGCAGGGTAAGGACACGGCTGGTCAAGCTTGCCTTGTTTCAAAGGCGCTCCAAAAAGCTTGTCCTTGTGTATCAAATCACAGAATTTGTAGTGTAGGTCTATGTAGCTGCGATGGTACCTTTGCACAATGTACTCGTATATAAACAGGCTGGCCTTTGAACAACAAAAATTATTGATGTAGCGACCAAAAATAATCTTCTTCTTCTTATCGTGTAGGTATAGTCAAGTGTGTGGCGAACTTGGCTAACCCTGGAGTCACAGTTTTTAAACCGCACAATGGCCTCTGACTTGGTTTTAACGACTGTAGTCAATCGACAACAGCCGGGACCGACAGCTTAACGTGTCCTCCGAAGCTCGGAAACGCTCATGATAAATTGCCACTTTGGTTACCCATCAGGATCCCTGCCTCTGTGTATGTTGCTTAACCTCACTGATCGGTTGAGATCAGTGAGCGCCACTGGGCTACGAGCGTTTCAAATTTAAACCAAAAATAATGAGATGTTGTTTTTGCGTGAAAAAGTAATAAACATCCATACTTGTACATACATCCATCCATTTCCATACATCCATCCATTTCCATACATCTTTGGCATTTATAATATTGAACGATTTATATGTTATACTTTGCGTCTAAGTATTCCACTAATTAATGGCGGTTGAATGATGGTGACCATATTATCCGTCCAGGTGGCAAAATTCTAAATTATCGAAACCGACACTTGATGACAACCCCCCGACCGGCAGCGCCATCGCTACCGCACCGAGGTATCTGTCATCAAATGTATGAGGTTTATCTACACTACTAATATTATAAAGAGGAAAGATTTGTATTTTTGTATGTTACGAAATTTTGTATGTATTTTTGTATGTAACGGGTGGCAGTGGGCAGGGCACATTGCTTGTAGGACTGATGGCCGCTGGGGCAGAAAAGTCCTCGAGTGGCGACCACGTATCGGAAGGCGCAGCGTATGAAGGCCTCCCACAAAGTGGACCGACGATCTGGTAAAGATTACGGGAAGCCGCTGGATGCGGGTGGCGCAGGACCGATCGAGGTCGAGATCCCTGGTGGAGGCCAATGTCCAGCAGTGGATGTCTTGCGGCTAACATGATGATGATGTAACGAATAAACCGGAAGTCACCATACACAAGAAAGAGGTACAACATGATTTTGCCTGAAGTTGTTGCGTATGCAGATGACAGTACAGTCATGCAGAGATACCTGTCCAGATCGGGAGCCGGGGGGGATGATATTCTATCTGAGAGGAGAGCTTTGGTTGAGCGAGTGAACTAGACCTTAAGTCTTGTCTCCCATCGGGGTGACAAAAATTTGGTTAGTTTTAACGCCACCAAAACTCAGGCGTTTTGGTGGCGTTAAAACTAACCAAACCTCAACTTTCCGGGGTGCATCTGTACCTATCACCACAATGAGCTTGAGCTCCTCGGCATGAAGTTATCTGCCAAACTTAACTTCAGCACCTCTATCGAGTCCAAAGCTCAAACAGCGGCCTTCTTGGCTGGGCATCCTCAATATGATTAAACGGTACTTTTCGCCCCATCAACTCCTATCCCTTTATAAGGCGCAGGTCCGATCGTGCATGGAATATTGCAGCCAACTTTGGGATGGTTCGGCCAAGTACCAGCTAGCCACACTGGACTCGGTGGACCGCAGAGCCAGGAGACTTATCGGTGATAGGAAGCTAGTAAAAAATAAGCTCCAAAGGCTAGCTCATAGACACAAAGTCTCGGGGAGTGTGCTGAGGAGCTGCATGAGCTCATCCCGCCTGCCCCTTTCTTCTATCGAACGTCCAGACGCACCGCTGGGTACCATCCATATCTTGTTGAAAACCCGCGGATTCGCACAGAGCGCTTTTCATCATCTTTCATATTGCGCACTGCTAGGGAATGGAATTCCCTGCCTAGGTCTGTATTTCCGAGTTCATACAACCCAAATTTCTTTAAAGTTCGAGTGAATAGGCTTCTTCTGGGCGGGCTTGCTATATCCTCGACCGCGTCTTTGCCTTGAGCTGGTCAAGAACAAACCCATTATTAATAAAAAAAAACTTAAAAACTACTGGACCGATTTCAAAAATTCATTTACCATTAGGATGCTACATTATCCTTGAGTAACATAGGCTACAAATTTTTCTGAATTCTCACAGGAACGAAGTGCCGAGCGGAATGCTATCGATACTTATATTATAAAGAGGAAAGATTTGTATTTTTGTATGTTTGTATTTTTTAATGTAACGAATAGGCTCCGACACTACTGGTCCGATTTGAAAAATTCTTTCACCAATAGAATCCTACATTATCCCTGAGTAACATGGGTTACATAATTTTCCCATGGGAACGAAGTCCCGACCGGGATGCTAGTAATATTATAAAGAGGAAAGATTTGTATTTTTGTATGTAACGAATAATTAAAAACTACTGGACCGATTTCAAAAATTCTTATACCTATATTATCTATGTGTAACATAGGCTACATAATTTTGCTAAATTCCCCCGAGAACAAAATCCCGAGTGGAATGCTAGTATAGTTATAAATTTCACTACCTGAACGGATATCCATTATCATTCAACCGGTATTGAGACGCAATGGTGTTTTTGGTACTTACCGAGACATTATTGTTGTAGCTGTATTTAACGTTGTAGTGTACATCTACATAGTAAATAGGATTGTTCCGACCGTATCGCCTCGATGATATGTTGACAAATCTGGACAAAACATTTAAAAGATGTATTAGAATGAATGAATGAAACTTTATTGAGGATTTTTAAATAATAATTTTATTCAGTTTTAATTGTTTTCATAAAGATATTCTTTTCTATAAATTATGTGAAAATTGCATAATTTTTGAAGTGAAAACTTCTTTAGCGGCGTTGTGCACTTTGAAGTAGTGGACCAAGATCCTAGGGCCGCCAGACATTACTATTTTCTCATAAACCAAATGTGTGGGAAATAGTAGTGCTAGTATGTACTAGTAATGTATGAATACCAGCCAACCTAGGCCGACGGCCAATTTTCAGCTACCAGGTTCTGAAGGTACTTCCAAAAATTTCTCACTTGTCTTGAAGTCTGGGTGCTATAAAAAGTATTGTTACATCATATACAGAAATCACGGCTCAGATTGTATTGTAGGTATAATCGCATAATTTACTTGCTAACTGTAAAGCGTCTGGCAGAAATTACAGCCGACGGAGAGTGTCTGGCGATGGCGGTGTTGATCATTATTTTTTATATTTAATTAATTATATTCTATAAGACATCAGCAGCCAAACTTCAAGACAAGTGAGCAATTTTTGGAAGTACCTTCAGAACCTGATAGCTGAAAATTGGCCGTCGGCCCAGGTTAGCTGGTATTCATACATTATTAGTACGTACTAGCACTACTAAATAGTAGTGAAATCCCACACATTTGGTTTATGAGGAAATAAGTAAGGTCTGGCGGCCCTGGGATCTCTGTCTATAGGTATGGGTAAATTTTTTTAAACTCGCGTCAGGGTAACGCGTCTGTCACGTGACCCTGATCGAAAATCCGTAAGGCGGAGGGGTGTTTAATCTTCATCAGCCCATATACGTCCCCACTGCTGGGGCATGGGCCTCCCTCAATAACATGAGGGGTAAATGCCATACTCACCACGCTTGGCAGACGGGTTGGCGAGGGTTTTGATATAATTGCAGAGCTTTCCTTCTCTGTGTGCAGATGAACTTGCTTGCATATTTACCTTAGTCGCCTTGTACGACACCTCGGTAAGAAAGAGGGTGGTCCTATTCTACTCTGCCGGGGACTCACACGGCTTAATAATTTTTTTAAATAAATGTAGGAAATTACACGGCTTAATAGGTGTTTAATAAATGTAGGAAATTAAACTGCAAAAGTCAAGATGTCACGGATGGGTGTTTGATAAATAGGAAATTAAAACTGCAAAAGTCAAGATGTCATCCGGTGTCAGCATAGAAAAATTAAATTAAATATTAATGCACAACGTTAATGTTCAAGTTTTCTTCTGCCGGCACTCCCGGAGTGCAACCCGTTGTTTTTTTTTAACACAGCGTGGTCTGCAAGTCTTATATTTCATTAGACCATTGTCTCAAAAATCCATACATCTATATATACTACATCCATACAAACTTTAGCGTTTATAATATCAGGAATACGGAAATTCGCAGAAGACATAGCAGCAGTCGTAGCTCAAAGAAAATGGAAGTGGGCAGGTCACATATGCCGGAGATATGACCATAGATGGGGTAAAAAAGTGCTGGAGTGGAGACCTCGAACTGGGCGTAGAAGCGTGGGCAGACAACCAATGAGATGGGCTGACGATCTTGCCAGGATTGCAGGGAAGAACTGAATGCGAAAGACTCAAGATCGAAGAGAGTGGAGTACAATGGAAGAGACCTACACTCAGCATTGGGTGGCCATAGGTTGAAGAAGAAGAAGAATATCAGTAAAGATGAGTGACTCTCTTGTAGCTTCGGCCGCGCGAGTTGGGTTCCTCTCAATAAATAGGCATTTAAAAGTGATTTTGTCTCTATCAGCTCGATCCCTGGTGGGATTCACTTCTGAAATTATAATCTCCCGCGATATTACAATTTTCCTAATAAAATTATAAATTTGCGGAAATTTAAAGGCCGACTGCATGATATTAGGATAAGTTGGGTTATGTTAGGTTAGGTAAGGCTTTTTTAGGTTCATGTTACACACAGCGCCATCTATTGAATTTGCACCGTACTAAGACCCTAACTTGGTTTGTAATACATATTTAGTTCACGGTGCAACCAATAGATGTCTTGTATAAACAACGCTGTACACGAACATAGTTAATAAAGCGCACTGTAAACGCGTTTATAACGGCTTTATAAGCTCAGTACCGGGGGCTCTCGGCCTCTTTCGCTGCCAACCACCGAGCAATAAACACTCTCTAAATTCGATCCAACATTTTCATTTCCCGGGTCCGCCAGTTCAATAAGGTTGCATTAATTTTACAAAAAAGTGCGTTTATGTGAAAAAATGAGCCAGTTCACAAAGTACCGAGAGTTCATAATCTTACTAAGTCAAATTAAAATATTACGGGTTTGACAATGTTACGGTGACAGATATAAAGGACAGTTGGTTTGAAATTAAATATATACTGTTCGCATACTGTACCCCATATGTTTGTAATTAACATAAGTGATTTGAGGACGCTCTGGACTAATTAACAGTTTCTGTAACAAAGAATTTATTTGTAATGTAGTGAAAACATGGGAGCAGGGTCTCGATTCTGTAACTTCAGTTGTGTGTCGATGGAATGGAGTCTGTTCAGATGGCTGCTTTGACCAAGTCCTAATAAACTCTGTCACCAAGGGAACCTGATGGGTGACCAAAGTGGCAAATGATCACGAACTTTTCCGTGTTTCGGAGGACACGTTGAGCTGTCGGTCCCGGCTGTTGTCGATTGACTACAGTCTATAAAACCAAGTAAGAGCATGTGTGGTTTGAAAAATTCTAACACCAGGGTAAGCGGAGTTCGCCATACACTTGCTTGACTAGAATAATATACCTACACGATAAGAAGAAGAATTTGCGAATCTTGTCTAATGCGTATTTATGTGATCAGGTTATTTTCATACCTGGTCAATTGCGTACTTTGCATTAAAACGAAGGAATATCTTAGCAAAAGAACTTAAATTGTTGAATCTCTATGATCGGATAACTATATGATCGGCTTAACGTCGTAAGTTAATTTATTTATTTTTGCTTAATTTGGCGGTACGCAATGTACTGCAAAACCTAGTTTTATTGTTCAGTTAAATTGGGCTCACTCGTCTAAAATTTTCGCTAGTTTACGTTAGCGAAACTGTAGGGGTTCTTTCCATGAAACTGAACACCTTTCCCAAGTAACTTATACGAAATTCTCAAAAGATACATGTTTGACTACTCATAGCTCATACTAATCAGCTTATCGCTCAAGTTGTATGGAGAGGCGATTTTTTTTTTCATATACAAAAGTTGTTCAGTTTAGTGAGCTGACACACATCCAACATTTTCGCTAACTAATTATAGTCACCCAATATTTTCTAATACACACATCAACACGGTCTAGGGATATTGATGTAGGTCAGGACAGCTGAGACATGTCGCCCGGAGAGATCTCGCATATTCAGGTCGATAGCAAATCGTTTGTGACGACAAACAAGCAAACTTTCATCGTTTGTGACGGTATACTTTCGCCAAAAAATCAAAAAAACATGGTTCAGCCAGCCGGATTTTGCACTTTTCGGAGCACATCAGATCTCAGCTCCTGAAGGGTTTTCGGGATTCGTTCCTGATCAAAAGTAATGTGACGCCTATGTGACAGAAATCCGAACTAATTTTAACTATCGTGATGCAATACTTTTGGAGAAATCTTGAAAAACAAGTGTCCAGCCAGCCTGATATCCGGCTGGCTGAACCACTTGTTTTTCGTCGATTTCTCGCTAACTAACGCGTTTCACTCTGAACTTTTTTGATCAAAGGTTTGTGATGGGAATGTGACAGGGTACCAAGCAGGTTTGAACGCCCGTAACGCATGCATTTTTGAGATATTCCAGAAAACTAAATGGTTCAGCTGGAAAAAGTCAGGCCAGCTGAACCACCTGTTTCTACCACTTCCAGGTGCGCTACACTCGAGGAATCTAGACCAAAGGTTTGTGACAGAGATGATAAATACGATGGTTCGTTTGTGATGGCTCAAAATGCAGCCCAAAAAAAGTTATAAGCGATTCTTTTTTTTCCATACATTGATTAAACTAGGTGACCATGCTTTTAGTATTGCAAGGACAGTCCCTAATTGAATTAAATATTGAAGCATTAATAGAATGAGCAAGGCGCCGTGTAGATGACTAAAATTATATTAACAATTAAATTAAACAATACTATATAAGTCATCTTTCAATATCACCTAATAAGGTAGGTACACTTAGACGATAAATTATATTGCGCTATGAGAACAAATTAGTAGTTACAGAGCGCCGTTATGCAAACGAGGGCTTTTTTGGCACTAACTTTTTAAATAAAATCAATCTCCAAATAATTTAGTCAGTCACGCTTATGGACAATATTTATGGAGTACTTTATGTAATACCGTCCTAACCTAGTGTATAATACACTAGTGTATAATGAGGTATTACATAAAGTACTCCATAAACTTTTTAAATACACTAGTGTATAATACGCTAGGTTAGGTTAGGTTAGGTTAGTCATTGATCCCGTGAGGAGTTGCTAGATCTCCCATCGGGCGCGTCCCCCAGGTGGCGGATAGGGGACAGACATCCAGATATGGGTGGCACCAGGCTTAGCCTGGCGTGGACCAAAACTAGCAGGGGGGTATTTTCTTTTCCACGTGTCCCTCTGAATAGCAGAGGGCACAGTGGAGAAGTTAGCTGGGAACGGGATGAATGTCCATCATCCTGAAGGTTACCAACACCTTAAATGGTCTGAATGCGGTATGTGCGCAGCGCATTCAGTACTGGGCTGGGGCCAATGAGGTCATAGATACCGAACGGGCCCAGTCCAAGTATAGCGGCCGGCCGGATGTGCCACTATTAGTGGCGAACGGGCGGGCGTACTGCAAACTGGGGGCAGCCCCTCCACCTAGTGTAAGACACCATGAGCGCGAATTTTAAAAAGGTAGTACCCCAGGGAGGTACCGGCGATGCCGGAGAATCCTCCCCCGTTGCGTCTCAGGACGCTTCGGGCAGCCCCTCGTACTCTGGGGGGGGGCATACATTGTAAATCAAAACAAAAAAAAAACAAATCGAGGAAGAGGAGCCACGCGTGTGACAACGCGCGATAAACAAGGACGTTTCAAATGTCCCTTGACTCCCGCATCTGGAGGAGTAAACCTGGTCAGCGACCCGGAAGAGTCGGACAGCTCCGTCATGTCGCTCTCTTCGTTGGCATCAGGCTCAACTGCAACGGGTAGAGTCACCCGGGCACGGAAGCGATTAAACACGGTTGGGAGCGGGGAGGACCCTGATCCCAAAAGACGTTCCACCAAGGAAGAAGACCCCAACAATAGCCAAGAAGAGTCGCTCGACAATCTTCTCGGGAGTCCGACAAATAGCAGGTCAAAGAAAAAGCTGCCCACCCAGCAACTGCTACAGTCAGAGATGCAAAATTGTTGCACCGATGAGCTGAACGCCTGCATCACAACTGCAATGACGGAAGTTGAAAGGATTGCCGACCACTCTCGTAACCTTAAAGGCACCTTTGTGCAGAAACTAAGAGTGGCGGCAAGAACAGTGCAGGCTGCCGCATCGGTGTTATCTGAAAGGATTGTGTCAGACGTCAACATCGCTAGGCTGGAGCGCGAGAATTCTAAACTGCGCTCCCAAATGGCCGCTTTAACAGAAAGGATGTCAAAGATAACGGAGGAACTGAATGCTCTCCGCAAACATGAGGGAGTCCGGCACGTAGCTCCATCACTGGAAAAAATAATTCCGAATTGGGAGGGCCAGCTCATGAAGCGAATTGGAGCTATGATGGACAGCAAATTTGCCACTTTCAGAGCTCAGGTAACTCCACAGTCACCAGTGGTATTGGCGGATCCAGATACTGGAAGAACAGTAACGGCTACAGCGACGAAGAAAGCTGCTCGACGAAAAGGTTCGAAAAAAGGCCGAGGTGTTGCTAGCCAGAAAACGAAGGAAGATATTTCCTGCCCAGCCCCGACCACATCGATGCAACAGCAAGGCCAAACGGAAAGTTGGTCGAAAGTGGTGGGGCGGAACGCAAAATCCACCCTAAAACCTGCCTCTAATTCGGTTTCTAAGCCGAAAGATGGCCAGCTTGTGAATAAGAAGAAGAAGAAACCTGCTAGGCTTCCAAAGTCAGCGGCCATTACGGTCACAGTTCCGGAGGGCTCAGAAACCACCTATTCTGCAGTCATGGCAGCAGCCAGACAACGTGTCCAGCTGTCTGACTGCGAAATATCATCGGTAGGTACCAAACGGGCAGTCACTGGCGCTCTGATTCTCACAGTATCTGGTGATGAATCCGCCAAGAAGGCCGACAATCTGGCCACCAGGATGAGAGAAGCACTAAAGGACATGGAAGTACACATTGCACGCCCCATGAAAATGGGTGAGGTCAGAGTTATGGGTCTCGAAGACTCCATCACTCCGCCAGAGGTGGCAGCTGCTGTCGCCAAGGAAGGAGGTTGCTCCACAACTGACGTTAAGGTGGGTGTCATTCGTCGGCCGCCCCGAACGCTCGGCAATGTATGGGTCAGATGCCCTCTTGCGGCGGTACGCAAATTAGCAACGACGCGCTGGCTCCAAATTGGCTGGGTCGCTGCTCGGGTGGAGGTACTGGAAGCACGACCGATGCAATGCTACCGGTGTCTTGAAACTGGTCACGTGCGTCGGCAATGTCCTAATGCCGCAGACAGAAGCAACCGTTGCTATTTCTGTGGAGAAGCAGGCCACACAGCGAGTCGCTGCACAGCGTCGAAACCTAGCTGCCCGGTGTGCACAGATTTGGGATGTCCAGCAGATCATAGACTGGGGAGCAAGGGGTGCAAGCCCCCGAAAGGCAAAAGCAAGAAGCAGGCTTCTCTTGCCCAAAACAGGGATCGTGAGACAACCACTTCGCAGTCTCAGCTGGACGCAGGTCCACCGGAGGACATGGAGGCATCACAATGACCCCAACAATGCAATGTGAACCACTGCTACGCATCGCAAGACCTGCTTATGCAAACGCTGGCAGAGGGTTCAGTTGCACTGGCGGTGGTTTCAGAGCCTGTGTACGTTCCGGAGCACCCCAGATGGTTCAAAGACCTTAACAGCGTCGTTGCCATATACTGGAGCGGTGGCGAAGGAGACCTACATTGTACTCTTATTGAGACAGGACAGGGTTTTGTTGCCGTAGAATGGGGTTCATTCGCAGTTGTTGGTGTATATGCCTCTCCGAATGCGTTTCTCCCGGACTATGAAGCACAGTTTGACGAGGTGGAAAACTGTGTACGCAGATGCCTACCTCGTCCAACCATAGTCCTCGGTGACCTCAATGGTCGTTCTGGAGTATGGGGGGATACGGAGGATAACGCTAAAGGGGAGGCAATACTGGAGTGGGCAGCAGCACTGGACCTTCGATTACTCAATCGGGGGTCAGTCCCTACCTGCGTTCGGTGGCAGGGAGAGTCGATCGTGGATCTAACATGGGCGACGTCCCCTGCGGCCAGAACAGTTACGGGGTGGCGGGTGGCAGTAGAGCTTGTGACACTCTCTGACCATCGCCATATAGTTTTCAACGTGGAGGACTGCCCTCCCGAGGTGACTGCGCGTCGCCGCCGCTCAAGTAGCCCTCCGCGACGATGGTCTCTCAAGCGCCTCGATAAAGATCTGCTCGAAGCCGCAGCAATTGCCGCAGCCTGGTCGGAAGATCACACCCAAGTGGTAATACCCGGTTCGGAGGAAGAAGCTGCCTGGTTTCGGGACAGGATGACATCAATATGTGATGTCTCCATGCCCCGGGTCATAGCAGTTAAGCGGAACTCGGTGTACTGGTGGTCGGAGGACATTGCGCGATTGCGCACGGCCTGCGGGCGTTCCCGGCGCCGGTTCACAAGAGTCCGCAGGAGAAGGCGAGCCACTTCCACTGAGAAAGCGCGTGCTTACGAGGCATACAGGAGTGCTACTAAGGAACTTCAGTGCGCCATTCGGGATGCCAAAGCTCGGGCCTGGAATGAGCTCCTAGAGGGATTGGACAGAGACCCATGGCCCATACAAAATGGTATTGCGCAAGCTCAGGCCGTGGGTTCCTCCGTTGACAGAAACTCTAGACCCGGCCTTTGTTGAAAGAGTGGTCGATACACTTTTTCCAAGGGTCGAGGGGAGTACCAATTCCGAAAGGCCACCAACCGAAATATCGTGGTCCGACGAGCTGGGGGTGACGAACGAGGAGATGGTCCGAGCAATACGACGGCTCAGGGCACGCAACACCGCTCCTGGCCTAGATGGTATTCCCGGGCGGGCTTGGGTATTGGCTCTCTCCGCCGGTCTGGGGGGTCGCCTTAAGCGGCTGTTCAACAGCTGCTTTAGCACTGGCACTTTTCCCACGGGCTGGAAAGAAGCAAGATTGGTGCTCTTGAGGAAGGAGGGCAGGCCTGCAGATACCCCTTCTGCATACCGACCCATTTGCCTGCTGGACGAGGCTGGCAAGCTATTCGAAAGAATAGTTGCCTCTCGGCTCAGCACGCACCTGCGGAGCGTCGGCCCCGACCTGTCGGATGACCAGTTCGGTTTCCGACAGTCACGCTCGACAGTTGACGCGATTCTCCGCGTCCGAGAGCTGTCGTGGCAGGCGATGTCCCGGGGTGCGGTAGCGTTGGCGGTAAGTCTCGATATCGTCAACGCCTTTAATTCGTTACCCTGGAGGACGATCAGGGAGGCACTGGTGTACCATCAGGTACCTTCCTACCTGCAGCGCCTGGTCGGGAGCTACTTGCAGGACAGGTGCATAAGGTATAAGGGTCGAGATGGAGCTCTCTGTCAGAGGGAAATGACGTGTGGGGTTCCGCAGGGGTCCGTGCTAGGCCCCCTACTGTGGAACTTTGCGTATGACTCGGTCCTGAGGGTGGAACTTCCCGACGGAGTCCATGTCGTCTGTTATGCAGACGATACATTGGTTCTTGCAGTCGGGGAGTCGTATGAGAGGTCGATTGAACTCGCTGAACAGGGGGTGGCATGCGTTATAGACAAGATCCACGAGCTGGGCCTTCGGGTAGCTCCTCAGAAGACCGAGGCGCTATGGTTCCACAAACTTCCACGAGGAAGGGAACCACCCAGCTCATCGGTTCGCGTGGGTGACGTGCAAGTCGACGTGGGCCAGTACTTAAAGTACTTAGGTCTCACGCTCGATAGTCGCTGGGGCTTCGAAGAGCACTTTAACCGCCTGGTTCCCCGAATAGAGAGGGTAGTGGGTGCGTTGCACCGGATTCTACCCAATCTAGGGGGACCCAACGAGGGTGTTCGCCAACTATATGCCGGTGTCGTGAGGTCCATGGCCCTCTACGGAGCGCCAGTTTGGTCCGCCAGGCTGAGTATCCGGCGCTGTAAAGCTAAGGTGCTCAGCCTCCAGCGCAAGATGGCCATTCGGATCGCACGAGGGTACAGAACGATTTCGTTCGAGGCGGCGACAGTCTTAGCGCGATTTCCTCCGCTGGACATCCTCGCAGACATGGACGCAGCCGTGTACCATCGTCTGCGGAGCGAGACGGATCTCGCGCCGGACGAAGTGCGGCAGCAGGAGCGCCGACGAGCGCTCGAGAAGTGGCGTGCGCGACTCAAGGAGCCGAGAAATGCACGCCAACGCGTCGTCGGAGCAATCCTGCCTAGCCTTAAGCCCTGGCTAAGGACGAGGGAGGGACACGTCACCTACAGGCTGACACAGGTACTCACCGGACACGGCTGTTTCGGTGAGTACCTGAATCGAATAGGACGCGAACCGACCGCGGAGTGTCATCACTGTGGGACGGACCGGGACTCCGCTCAGCATACCTTGCAGGAATGTCCTGCATGGGATGCTGAACGGCAAGTCCTGATAGGAAAGATAGGACCGAACCTATCCCTACCAGCTGTAGTCTCGGCTATGCTGGCAGGCAAATCAGCGTGGCAGGCCGTGGCCTCCTTCTGCGAGAGCGTGATGCTCCAGAAAGAGGCCGCAGAGCGGGATCGCGAGAGAGCGAATCCTGCTCGGAGACGTAGACGCCGGGGTGGTGGTGGACGCCCCGGCCGCGTCACCGTGTAGCTACGGATTAGAATATAGCTACGGTCTCCCCCGCCTGTCGTAAAAGGCGACTAAAGGGGGACTCGGGGTTGCGGGCGTCAGCAGCGGGGGCTGCTACGTCTTAAAATCGACCCCAAGATGGGCGGTGGCATGGCGTGACCACCATGTCACTGCGCACCAGGGTGGTGCGGGGGCAGGTGGTATACACCTCCTGCTCCGGGAGGAGCCCCTCGGGCGTGATGCCAGGCGGGCACCGGTGCGTTCTTCGGAGATCCCGGAGCCTGCCGAAGAGCATCGAGGGTGGTCACCGTGGAGTTTTTTAGTGGGTAGAAATCCCACATAACCCAGTTCCTCCCCCCAGGGCTGGGTACCTGGATCGCAGGTTTTTCTCCACGTAAAAAAAAAAAAAAAAGGTTAGTCATTGACAAACTGAAACCCTTCGTACGTAGCATTTTTTAGCTTGATTCACAAGTGACTTGTTTTTATTTGTAGCTTTTGGCTCATCATTCTTGGATATTACTTATCCTCTTGTGTGCGGTGCGTAACCAGTACAAAATTGAAAATTTCTTTATTGTATCGTGAGTTTTTTTAAGGTGTTACAATATTAAAGCACATACACGAACCCAGTTGGGGCACTACAACAATGTTTTTCTTATATGTATAATAACATCTATCTTATACCTAAACATACTTAAAACTAAAATGAGATCAGTTTATGGTAAGTACTGACATATATTATGTATTATTTTTATTTATTTAATTTTTTAAGCTAATGAACACTATAGTTCGCAAAATAGAAGTATCCAAGGTATGATTGTTTGTGTGTATGATCATGGGATATGTGTATGTATCTGTATGAGTGCGTGTGTGTATTTGTGTGAGTGTATGCGAGTGGCTAAGGCTAAGTTTGTTTCCATTTGTCTTCATAAAACTCAGTAAGTGAGTAATAGCATTTCTCAGTGAGGAACTTTTTTAAATTATTTTTAAAAACATTGAATTTTTGTTCTTCTTTTAGATAGGTAGGTATCTTATTGTAGATTTTTATCGACATGGCGTATGGTCCGGAACCATGAATTTTTAGATTTGAGTTAGGGAGGGCTAGTTTATCTTTATTACCGCCGCATTAAGAAGTCATAATAATATTGCACGCAGTCATTCGTTCTCATTACGCAATATAATTTATCGTCTAAGTGTACCTACCTTATTAGGTGATATTGAAAGATGACTTATATAGTATTGTTTAATTTAATTGTTAATATAATTTTAGTCATCTACACGGCGCCTTGCTCATTCTATTAATGCTTTAATATTTAATTCAATTAGGGACTGTCCTTGCAATACTGAAAGCATGGTCACCTAGTTTAATCAATGTATGGAAAAAAAAGAATCGCTTATAACTTTTTTTGGGCTGCATTTTGAGCCGTCACAAACGAACCATCGTATTTATCATCTCTGTCACAAACCTTTGGTTTAGATTCCTCGAGTGTAGCGCACCTGGAAGTGGTAGAAACAGGTGGTTCAGCTGGCCTGACTTTTTCCAGCTGAACCATTTAGTTTTCTGGAATATCTCAAAAATGCATTCGTTACGGGCGTTCAAACCTGCATGGTACCCTGTCACATTGCCATCACAAACCTTTGATCAAAAAAGTTCAGAGTGAAAAGCGTTAGTTAGCGCGAAAAAGACGAAAAACAAGTGGTTCAGCCAGCCGGATATCAGGCTGGCTGGACACTTGTTTTTCAAGATTTCTCCAAAAGTATTGCATCACGATAGATGAAATCAGTTTGGATTTCTGTCACATACGCGTCACATTACTTTTGATCAGGAACGAATCCCGAAAACCCTTCAGGAGCTGAGATCTGATGTGCTCCGAAAAGTGCAAAATCCGGCTGGCTGAACCATGTTTTTTTGATTTTTTGGCGAAAGTATACCGTCACAAACGATGAAAGTTTGCTTGTTTGTCGTCACAAACGATTTGCTATCGACCTGAATATGCGAGATCTCTCCGGGCGACATGTCTCAGCTGTCCTGACCTACATGGATATTGCACGATTTTTCATACAAAAGAGGCCTGTTTGAGAAGCTATAAAAGCATACAAGAGATACACGGAGGACTATAATTTTCAGACGAGCAAGTGCTAAACTTGAATTTTCAATTCTAGTCAATAAATTTTGTTTTACTTGAAATTTGTGAAAACGTGACGGAAACGAAAACGAAAAAGCACATTTTGCCTGCTTTTTGTATGAAAATAGTCGAATTTACGCAATTTTTCTTTTCATTTTCGTCACGATTTCATGAATTTCAAGTAAAACAAAATCAAAAGACTAGAATTGAAAATTCAGGTTTAGCACCTGCTCGTTTGAAAATTATAGCCCTCCATGTATCTCGAGTATGCTATTATAGCTTCTCAAACATACCTCATTTGTATGAAAAATCGTGCAATATCACTAGACCGTGTTGATGTGCGTATTTTTGTAAAATTTTAAGTACCTAAATACCCATATGCGTAAAAAAAAATTACCTTTTCAGCTGAACATCGCCTCAAGATATCAAACAAAAGAAATGTAGAAACAAAGAAAAACAAAATAAGTCTGCCTGAAAAGTACATATCAAAACCCAACTACGCCACTAAATGATTGCTTTTGTAAGTTAAGTAATTGTTGGAGATGCAGGAAATACTCATTATTTGAGAGATAGTTTAGGGTAACAATTTCATAGTCTGTTAGTTTTATGTCCAGTAATCACAACTTTAATGAGAGTTTGTACCAACATTTACTGAAATATTAAATCACTGCTATTAGTTATGTACAGACAGCAGCACGTCAGGTTACTCATTTGCACTACGAAAGAGAGATAAGGGCGACGTTAAGGTCAAATTAACTTTGTTGTGCTGTCCATGTATAAGTACATATGACACCGAGGCCCCGATTCTGTAACTTCAGTTTTGTGTCGATGGGATGGAGGCCATTTTATCTGTGCAGGTGTAGAAATTGAGAACTATTTAATTTTCATATACTTGCTGACCAGCAGTGCCATCGCCAACCGAATGTAAAGTTGCAAACTACTTAGCAACTGTAAATTCAGTTGGTGGTGGCGCAACCAGTCAAAGCAGCCGTCATTAGATGTATGAAATTTGGATAGTTCTCAATGTCGCCACCTGACCATTCCATCGGCACACAACTGAAGTTACAGAATCGGGGCCCGGAAGATTCACCAGACATTTGTAAAAACCGTAATGTTAGAATTTCACTAGTGAAATTATTATCAACCGAGACATTACAATTTGCTCAGTAAAATTACAAAACCACGAATCTTTAAGGGCCGCTTGCTTGAAAACGAATTTTTAAGTTCGGTTAGGTATGTTAAGTTGCATTAATATTTTTAAAAAAAGTTAGTACTTGTAAAAAAAAATGAGGCAGCTCACAAAGTACCGAGCGATTATATTCTACTTGTAAAATTATAATAAGTATTTAGGGTTTGGCAATGTATAATACACACCGCGCCTGTGCAGGCAGACCATTGGTGACAATGTTATTGAAACAGTTTTATAATAATTACTCAGTATGGTTTTGCAATGACGATATGTATCGAAAAACTTTTTTTATAAGCTTGGACAGTTTTTTCTCAGGTGAAGACGGCACTTTTTCGAATAGAGCATGGGAAAAATAGCATATTTTGGAGGCAAAATATGTACATCAATGAAACTTTGTTTACATCTTTATCTTGGCACTAGAAATGAGGATCAGCCGAATCCTACCAAAATTTTGGGGTCCACCCCCTCCACTGGGTTTTAAGAAATTCTCATACAAAAGAAGAATCGGTATTTTTTACCCACTTACAAAGATTTCCACGCAAACCAAAACTATTGAAGCTGTAAGTTTGACATTTTGCTTAGATGATCTTCAGATATTGTGGGAGCTTACCTAAAAGAGATTACACGGAATTACCATGGGAACGAATTGTAGGACGTCCGCTAGTTGATATGTACGTTTGGTGTTTCAGTCGCAGCCCCTCTATCTTGTAAACTATTATAGACAGCATTTTTAAATTTTCAGGAGCTACGTATTATGAAAGTGACTATCGTAAAATATAATAAAAAAAAACATAAACCACAGTGGGGTCCCCATACGACAAACGTCAAAAATATCGCATTTTTTTTAACAACTTTTGTCACTGCTCTATTTCAAAAACTATATAATGCATATATTCCTAACTTAGTACACGTTTAAAACATACCTTACATTATTAAAAAAATATATGGAAAATAGTCAAAAGTGAGTCTGATTCAAGCTAACAATGTTTAAACAGAAACTCGCACGTTAACTGTTTTTGTGATATTTACCTGGTTATTTGCTATAGAATTACTGTGATATTATAATAAAACGAAGACATAAATACATCGAATGCACGTATTCTAAAATTTCTGAGTTATAGTGTAAATAATAACAGTAATTCTACGACAAATAACCAGGTAAATGTGACAAAAACAGTTCGAGTGCGAGTTTCTGTTTAAATATCTTTAGCTGGAGTCCGACTCACTCTTGACTGTTTTTCATATATTTTTTTTAAATTAATGTAAATTATTTTTTTAATGTGTACTAAGTTTGAAATGTATGCATTACATGGTTTTTGAAATATAGCAGTAACAAAAGCTGTTAAAAAAATGCGACATTTTGAACGTTTGTCGTATGGGGACCCCACTGTGGTTTAGGTTTATAATTTTATTTATTATATTTTACGATAGATACCATCATAATACGTATTTTCTGAAAATTTGGATACGCCGTCGCTAATAGTTTGAAAGATAGAGGGCTGCGACTGAAACACCAAACTTAAATATCAACCAGCGTCTGCCCTATAATTCGTTCCCATGGAAACACCGTGTAATCTCTTTTAGGTAAGCTTCCACAATAATTTAAGATCACCTTTGCAAAATTTCAGACTTATAGCTTCATTAGTTTTGATTTTAATCGTCTGGTTTGTAAAATGTGCACTTTTAAAATTTCCCCCTGCCCATACTTACCCCCTGGGAGGGGGGGGTAGGACCCCTAAATATTGGTAGGAGTCGGCAGATCCTCATTTTTAGTGTCAAGATAAAGTTATAAACAAAGTTTCAATGATGTACATATTTTGCCGCTAAACAGACATTTTTAGTCTTACTGTACCCAAAATAACCCTACTTTGACTTATCGGTGATGTTGTATGTTGAGGCGTTTTTTTTCCATTTTAAACCTTCGACAAAAAATAAGGGTAATATTATTTTGACGTATATATCTATGTGTCTGTGTATCTATGATATATGTGTCTGTCTGTGGTATCGTAGCTCCTAAAAGAATGGACCGATTTCGATGCGTTTTTTTTATTTGAAAGCTGACGTAATCGAGATGGTTCTTAGCTATATTTGATCAAAATTGGTAAAAACACACACACACACACACACACAAATACACACACACACATACACAACAGACACATCATTAGTCTAGGTACTTTAAGTTTCCTTGAAAGTTTGTTTGGTTTAGTTTAGTTAGTTAAGTTTATTTGTCTGTTACTACAAGTTGTTATGGAAGAGCGGAGTCTCCTGGTACAGGCACGACATTACTTGCTTAAAAGGAGGCTCCATCCACTGAGCTACCTACAATACTCTGTAAACGAAAATAAACTATTTTTTATTTTCATTTTTCATTTTCAAAATCGAATGTCGAGGGTGAAATAAAACTTTTAATCATAGAGTTATTCGACCTTTGTTCCGTGGGGGACATTTTCAATTTAGTGAGCTGATTTCATATCCTCCAATTTCGCTTATTTAAAAACCAAATATAGGTAAGTATCTACACCTTCATTTTGCTGCCTGTTTTTTTCCTGCAAAAAGAAACATAGTATTTACCCAGCGGCGTTGAATATAAAATGGTAGTTGATTGGAGCCCAGTTCTTTTTATTATCCAATTTGTCCGATGTCCTCGCGCTATCAACTGGAAATACACAAAAAAGAAAAAAAAAGCTGTTAAAAACTAGTTCGATGCTAATAGAGTTGATAGACCCTTTTTTTTAAAATATGCAAATGAATTTTAAATCAACACATGACCTATTATTACATTTTTTCAGGAAAGAAATAAAAGCTTGTATAACCATACCGTATTTTGACGCTCTTGTTTATTAATAAAACATAGGCTACATTAATAGGTTTTTTGTCTTGTTTAATAGTATTGATAATGATAAATAAATGATAAAATGATTTATTAAACTGTCCGAATAATACACATAATTTTACTGAGATAACCACACTAGGCTATACCTATCGACACTGTTCGCACTGTCGGCCCAGGCCTGTTGAGAGGCGGAGATGGCACTATTACTATGTGCGCTGCCTTTATCGGGTGCTGTAGTCGCCTTAATGTCTCTCGGTAATAAACAGTGTCTGATCCGTATTAATACGGAACGCGAATCAGACTCTGATCTATGTTATTGCAGTCGTCTTTGTCATTTAGATAATGAGAGAAAGAGACAACTAATACTTATTGCACTCTGACGCACACATAACACTCCATAATAACTCTGTTACCTTTCTGTTTTGACATTGGAAATGGCTTTTGGGAGGTTTTTTTTAAAATTATTATTATAAGATGGGTTAACTCTTGACCTCAATCTTGACCCCAAAGGTCAAAGATGAGGTCGACGATGGAGCGAGTTAACCCAAAAAATGCCTATAAAGGCACTGGTACTCCCACGCACCGACGGAACACAGCAAGCTGTTTGGCGTCGGACTTCGGTAGGAGGGTGGTCGCGAACCAGACGGCCCTTTACAGAGCCTACCACACCGCATGAGACCATAGGACGACACCTCAGATTCAGAAAAAAATGAAGTGTCGTTGCCTGGGATGGATTACTAGGAGGCAGGTCTCATTTTTGTGTCGGTATAGGGCCTCATTTCATGGAAAAGTGTGATCTGCGTATAGCTCCGTTGATAATATAGCTAGAATAGTGTATGAGGGCTCAAAAGATGCGTTTTGAAAAATGTCAAAAATAACAATGTTATGACGAAAAAACCGTTTTTTTTTTGGATTTTTGAATTTTTTTTTTCCTTTCGAGTCCAATATCTCGCAAACTAAAAGAGATATCAAAATTTAGAAAAATAACGCATGGGGATAGATTGCGAACATTTTAAGCCCGAAAAAATTAAAAATCGGTCGACCAGTTTTTCCACAACGCCTACATAAAGGTAGACGACTTTGCGTGAATTCTTAGTTCGCGCGGAAACTTTCGTGTTCTATAATAAAATGGGGAAAAATAAATAAATCTAAGATGAAAAAATTAGTTTCGTTTTATTTAAAATATGAAATTCATTTCCAATGTACTCTGAAATCATGTATGGCATGAAATCTGTGAATTTTTTACGTGTATTACCTGTGGTTGTTTTTGTATGTTGAGTGGTTGTTTTAAAGCAATGTATACATTCTTTATCTAACTATCTATCTTAAGTGTAGATTAAGAATTAAGTCTCCTTCTGTAATACGGGCCTCAGGCTCATTCTTGTCTTTTGAAAATGGGCCTTTTTATAATTCGAACGGCACGGTACGGCAAAACTTGAATAGCTTTCCGCCCCGGACTTCGTTCCCGTGGGGACTCGGGAAAATTATGTAGCCTATGTTCATCAGGGATAATGTAGCTTTCTATTGGTGAAAGAATTTTTCAAATCGGTCCAGTAGTTTCGGAGCCTATTCAATGCAAACAAACAAACAATCAAATCTTTCCTCATTATAATATTAGTATGGATATGTGACTGTAAAAATGGAAAGGTACAACTTTCGTGATAGTCGTTAAGGTTCACAATTAGTGTGATGAGACTGATGAGCTATTTTAACGTGGTAGTCATACCACGAAGTTGCACCTTTTACTGAACACAGTCACATATTTTTTTACACTATAATAAGACACACATCAACGCGGTCTAGGGATATTGCACGGTTTTTCATACAAAAGAGGTCTGTTTGAGAAGCTATAAAAGCATACTCGAGATACACGGAGGGCTATAATTTTCAGACAAGCAAGTGCTAAACCTGAATTTTCAATTCTAGTTAATAAAATTAGTTTTACTTGAAATTTGTGAAAACGTGACGGAAACGAAAACGAAAATGCACTTTTTGCCTGCTTTTTGTATGAAAATAGTCGAATTCACGCAATTTTTTTTTCGTTTTCGTCACGTTTTCACAAATTTTAAGTAAAATAAAATTAATTGATTAGAATTGAAAATTCAGGTTTAGCACTTGCTCGTCTCAAAATTATAGCCCTCCATGTATCTCGAGTAAGCTTTTGTAGCTTCTCAAACAGACCTCTTTTGTATGAAAAATCGTGCAATATCCCTAGACCGCCGCGTTGATGGGTATATTAAAAAAAAAAAAAAAAAAATTCTTCTGGTCACTCTATAACTTGAGAACAGCTTGACCGATTTGGATGATTCTTTTTTTGTTGTGTTCCTTATTGTCACGACCAGGTTTATGTTATACAAGCATTCCGCTCGGGACTTCGCTCCCGAGGGGATTCGGGAAAATTATGTAGCCTACGTCCATCGAGGATAATGTAGTGAAAGAATTTTTCAAATCAGTAGTTTTGGAGCCTATTTAATGCAAACAAACAAACAAAAATCAAATCTTTTCTCTTTATAAATAGTATAGATATAGAAGATATAGATATATAAAAAAATTAAATCCACCGGGACAATTCCCACGGGAACGAAGTCGCGAGCGGACAGCTAGTAATAAATAATAATTATAATTTAGCGTCTCTTAATTTTCGCTAACTTATTTAAAGCCACCCCAATATTAATAAAAACGAATAAATAAATAATAAATAAACTTATATGTTATTTGATAAATAAGTAAAGGTTTTCTACGGATGCTAACCGAAGGGATCTCTTTATAGTAATGCGTTTCCGCCGTGTGAGCATCGCAAACCCAGCTTACTGAAATAAGGGATTAGGCATTACTTATACAGCCCTTACGGAGGCGAGGTGCCAAAACTCCATCTTTTTAAAAATCGACAAAAAAGATGTAAGTTTGACGTGTGTATCTGTATTTAAAAAAAATATTCTAAGATGAGTTAACTCTTGACCTCAATATTGACCATAAGGTCAAAGATGAGGTCGACGATGGAGCGAGTTAACCCAGAAAATGCCTATAAAGGCACTGGTATTCCACGCACCGATGGAACATAGCAAGCTGTTTGGCGTCGGACTTCGGTAGGAAGGTGGTCGCGAACCAGACGGCCCTTTACAGAGCCTACCACACCGCATGAGACCATAGGACGACACCTCAGATTCAGAAAAAAATAAAGTTTTTTTCTGAATCTGAGGTGTCGTCCTATGGCCTCATGCGGATGGATTACTAGGAGGCAGGTCTCATTTTTGTTTCCTTAGTCGCCTCTTACGACACCCACGGAAATAGATGGGGTAGTGTTATTCTCAACCGATCCCCACACGGTCTAATGTATGTTTGTGTATTTGTATGTCTGTCTGTGGCATCATCGTAGCCCCTAAACGAATGGACCGATTTCGATGCTTACGTCATTGAGATGGTCTTTAGCTATTACCATTGCCGTCTGTGTCCAGCTTCTAGTATCACTAGTGATAGAAGGCAATCGTACAATTTTCCGTGCCGTTTTCGTATTATAATCATTATCAGCCTGTGTCAGTCCACTGCTGGACATAGGCCTCTCCTATAGCACGCCACTGAGCTCGGTCTTCAGCTCTGCTCCTCCAACTACTGCCCGCTACTTTACGAATATCGTCACCCCACCTAGTAACAGGGCGCCCTACGCTACGTTTGCCGATTCGTGGTCTCTATTCTAGAACTTGTCTGCCCCAACGGCCATCGGTTCTACGACAGATATGACCAGCCCACTACCACTTAAACTTGCTAATGTCGGTAACTTTGGTTTTCTGACGGATTATTTAATAAAAAATTAATAATCCGTCAGAAAACCAAATTAAAAGGCCCATTGAGTCAAAATTCGATAAAAATTTTTGAGGATAGTGTAATGAGATTGGGTATATTTGTTTCAACTTCAGATCAATACGTCTAAACAAATGGAGTAGAAACTTTATAAACAATTCTTTGAACAGTAAACTAAATATTAGCTGTTTGATGCCCTTCGTCCATTGTGACAGAAGGAAAAAGAGTTTACTTAAAATGAAATAGGTTTTATTTACTAACTCGTTAAAATGCTGATGGTAAAAAACTAAAGCCTTGCGAGTGTGTATCAAGTATGCAGTATGCAATGAGTTTGAAAACCGTACGTTATGTCTAATATGTTTATCCGAACACCACACACACACATACACACACACACACACACACGTTGATAGAACGTAAATAACGAAGAAAATTTTCTTTTTCTAAAATTTCCAGATTTTGATACCCCTTTTTAACGTCTTAGGTCGCGACCCACTGGTGGGTCGCGAGAAGATTTTAGGTGGGTCGCGGTGGTAACACCAAAAAACGTGTGGTTCGGTCAGCATTCGCACGTCGTGTGTAACTCAGCTCAGCCAACACGGTGGCGGCGGCGCGGCGGGGCAGCGCGCGGGCGGCGGTGGCGAATGCAACTTAGCCAATGAGGGATTTTCTTTTTATTTTATTTAAATTTTTCCCCAGGCGCCGGATAGATGGCGCTAAACTAGGTACGTTACTGCAACGTTAGGTCGTAAAGATACCATATCCTTTAACAAATTTTTAGGACGAGGTGGGTCTCCAAATTTGGACTATCATTTTGGTGAGTTGCCGCCCAGTCAACTTTGGGAACCACTGTCTTAGAGGATGAATTTTGTAAAACGCAGAAATACGGGTGTCACAAATTGTGTTGAAGGGTACTATTGCAAGTTTCAAGTCATTTGGACGATGTTATTTTTTTTTCATAAAAATTTGATTTATATTACTTAATAGCTATTTTCATGCTTCAGACGATCTAGCTTGAAATATTTATATGAAACGTAGAAACAAAAAATACGGGTCTGTTAAATTTTCATAAAGTTTACGTACAAAAAATTTGGATACTGAAAAAAAAATTACCCTGTATAATAACGTAGTTATACAACATAATGAGAAAAAACAGCTTAACAAACAGTATCCTGATACGCTCTGAGTTTTAAATTAGGTTTGAAAGTACGCATTCGGCCCACTACCTGGGCTTAAGTTATTCATCCATTAAAATTAACAGCTGTGGCCGAGGCTCCCCCACTGAGCATCTGTTTTACCACCAGTTCAGGGGAAATTTTCTTTTTACAATGCAGGTAATGGTAGCATATTTTTCACTTCACAGTACATTAAGTCATGGGGAATATTTATTCTATCTAAACTGAGTCATTTTGGAATGGGAGGTTTTCTTTTTGGGTATTAAAAAAAAAGTATTTCCCCAGAGCTCTCTAGATGGCGCTGAACTGACTCCGTTACTAGGTGCCAAAGCCAAAAGGCTTGGAGAAAAACATTGCGTCAAATATTCTGTTCGTTTGCTTTGGCTTTCCGATCATCCTAGTTTTCTCGCGCTTTGTTATAATTCAGTTTTGTTTGTTCGTTGTTTTCGTAAAATCGCTAACTACGTGTGATAGATGTAATATTGATGTGATATGACAATAACGTTTCGTTTTATGATCTCAAAATTACGTTCAAGTGAATTAATCAAAAATAATGTAACGTTCCGTTCCTTGCAGTAACGTACCTAGTTTAGCGCCATCTATCCGGCGACTAGGGAAAAATTAAAATAAAATAAAAAGAAAATCCCTCATTAACTGGATGTCTTTTCCACTAATTCATGGCGTCATAACGTTGGAATGACAATTGGCGGAATAGAGAACTATCAAAACCCAATGACTAAAGAGTAAAAGGACAGGAAATTTCACAAAAATATGCGTGCCTGTAGTAAGCACATGCTAGGGTATCAAAATATCGATACTTGTTCAAAGTATCGATAGGTGGTACAGAGTACGGTTACTTTATGATAATTGAAAAATAAACAAAATCACAGCATTTATTTACATTTATTTACAATTTGTCAATGTGAAAAAAAAGACCAGTTCACAAAGTACCCAGAGTTTATGATTTTGTACAATGATCATATAAATTTTTTTTTTTAAATAAAAGCCGCCATACAAAATCGCGCTCGCGCAGGGCTAAGCCCAGAGCGACCACCCTCTCAATTCCATGATGACCGCCATAAAAGGTTCACTCTAAGAGCGAGGTGAGGCAGCAGGCCGAGGAAAACTGCGTATATGGTGAGGCCGAAGGCCAAGCTCTACGTAGAGCGACGCGGAGCGTGACGTTTCACCCAACCTAAAATTCAAGATCTCGGATATGAACTTTTGCGAACCTGATATTTCGTGTCGTTCAATAGTACCCGAAGAAATGCTTAATACAAAAATGACACTCATGCACGCTATTGAAAAAATCTAATTATAAAAGTGGAATCTGTTGCCAATATTATTAAAAGATACGCAAAAGCTTGCGAATAAACCAACATGTGATCGTCGAGGTTATCAATCTCCTCGAAAAAACAGACAGAGTGTCAATTTAAGCTAGCATTGCAGGCAGCAAGTATTTTTTGGTGACTTATAAAATTAGTAAGCAAAACTTAAGCTATTATTTATTCTGTGACTTAAGGATGTGAATTCGCCTTCTAAACTGAACAACTTTTCCCAAGAAACGGGTGGAAATACAAAAAATATATATATATAATATATAAATATTAGTTGTGTTATTATTAGCATCCACAGACTTTATGTCCGTGCCTTTGTCTAGATTAAATTTTCTTGTTAATACTTGATTTTTAACTATAATACAATACTTTCCATAGAGGTTTACAATTTATAAATAAGTATAATAAATATATGAATACATAATGTATATAATATATATTTAAACGAGTGACGGTTCTTCGCTGTTGCATTCAGACCTCAAGGCATCTATGATGGCTGTGTCTTGACTTTTGATCGCCATTTTGAGGTTGTAATTGACCACTTTTCCCCTGCCTGCCGTCTCTGCTTCTTGGATGAATCTGCCTATCGCATCGTTACCATCATCCGCATAATATTTGCAACTGGCGCTATGACGCGATATGGCAACTACAGCATGTGGGATACTGTCGTGTAGCTCCTGCCTGGTCGTTGTAGTACGCACGATCACCACCTTTTCGTACGTCAACCCTTGAGCCTCGTGTATGGTGAGGATGCGTGACCCGGTGCCCGATCCGTATCCTTGGTTTTGTAGAGTTGTCTTTTCTACTTGTGTATGAACAAGGTACAGGGTTTCGGACTGGGTTCGATCGATCTGTGCATCTGTATAAGGAGTGCGTACGAAGTTTCGACGAGTAAATGCCACTGTAGACTTCTCTAAGGGCAAATGCTACGTAAAAAAATATATTTAGCTTCTCCATGCAACTAGAAATTGCCTCAGTATGAGATTTTTTTCCAAGAATTTCATGGATTCCTTACCAAAAAAGAAACAGAAGGCACAGAAATACTTACAATTTGCAAGGTTTTATTAAATGCTGATTCCTCAAAATGTAAAGAGCATAGGTGGAGTACTTTATGAGGTTTCAAATTATTTTTCCCAATAATGTCAAACCACTTACGTCGCAACGCTTCTTTTTTTTGGGAACCTGAAAACATAATCAAACCAAATACGTACTAATACTAATAATCCTCTCACTTGGTAATGTAGTTTAAAAGAAAAACAAATTTCTAAGGTAAAATAATCATACAGAATAACATTAATTAAATTAATATATTTTCTAAACGTAGGTAACTATAAAATTTTAGCTATGATTTGATTTCGCCATTTCAGTTTTTAGCAAAACTGTCCCTTTACACCTTGAATACAGAAAGTGATAGTATAGATAGTTAAAAACAGCTTCTTATCTTATTTAGCTTAATGTGTCCCACCGCTATTTTAATATAAAAAAATATTGTAACTGATCACTCGTACAAATATGCTCTGTAACTAATACAGAATCATCGATATAAATTCGATAGCCATTATTATTACATCACTAATGTCATTTGTATAGAAATTTTTGTTATGGAAAATATTATGTAAAGTTAGCCAGAAAGGTAATTTAGGGTGTAAAAAACGTGAAAACTATAAAATATAATCTTAGTAATAAAGGTTTTAGAAGTATTTTTGGGTTTAATAGGCGTATTTCAACAAAAAACGGTTACTTACTGATGCACAGTCGTTTGCTTGTTATTTTTGTTAGCCCTGTAGCTGCACTGTTTTACAGAGCACGAAGCCATTTTGCTACCTTCTCATCCAATGTTCTGACACTATACAAAACCACAAAACAACATCTCCTCAACAAAAAACACAACTTTTCACTAATGTTGCTATTCACTTGACAGCTGAAGTACTCACGAGTGAAATGTAAACAAACTTAACAAAAATGGCGGCCGGCCACGCTTCATAAGTATGTATATGTCAAATATTGCGCCTCTATATAAACAAATACTACATACTCAAAGTCGAAACCTGATACATTTGATGACAGCTACTTTGACTGGCGGCGCCAAGTTGCTAGGTAGGTTGGAACTTAACTTTAAGTCTGCGGTGGCGCAACTGGGCGACGATTCTGTAACATCAGTTGTGTGTCGAGAATGGAGGCCATTTTATCTGTTCAGGTGGCGAAATTGAGAACTATTTAATTTTCATATACTTTCTGTCACCCAACCCGACCAGCAGCGCAACTGGAAATTCAGTTGGCGGTAGCGCCACCAGTCAAAGCAGCCGGCATTAGATAGTATGACATTTGGATAGTTCTCAATTTCGCCACCTGAACGGATAAAATGGCGACCATCCATCGACACACAACTAAAGTTACAGTGGTCAGGCGGTTATCATCCAGTGTAAGTGGTTTCTCTCAATTTCGCTACCTGAACGGATAAAATGACTACCATTGTCCGTTAAGGTGTCATTGATTAGTGGAATAGCCGCCTAGAAAAAATTCTGAAACTTAAAACAAAAATCAATACCTGTTCAAGAAACGCTAATAGCTCAGTTGGTTGTAGAACCAGTATTGTAACTGGAAGGTTGCGAATTCAAGTCCAGGGTATCTACATTGTCAATCTACGATCAACGGACGACAGATTTTTGTCACTACCAGTCACTGTCAACTGTTTAGCGGGAGACAGAGATGTACTGACATCCGACGCTCTGAAACATCGGTTGTAGTCTAACAGAAAAGGCTTCCAGGTTTGAGCTGGTACCAAAGATTTTTTCTAATTTTATCACTTACTCATCGATGAAGGAAACCATCGTGATGATACGCACGTCCGAGAAAATTAAGTTTTCGCAACTTTTGGCCGGCACGGCAGCGTGGTGGACTATGGCTTATACCCCATTCACTAATATAAGGATGGGCCGAGCCATAAGTTGGGCACATACAACCATTAGGTGGGACGTAAAGGACAGTTTAGCAAAAACAAAAACCCTAAAGCCAGACCATAATTCTGAATGATGTTTCAATAGAAAATTTTCGTTTTTTTTTAATTTAAAAAAAAATCATTGCATACATTGCGTAGCGACAAAGTAGGTTAATACCGAAAACACCTCAACTTGACGTTTTCTGAAAAAATAATCACTTGTAGTGTAGCCCATCATAGTTATGAGTAGATTTCCCCATTTAGGTATTTGTTAAGCTGTTTTTTCCACCCTGTATGTGGGCTGATCACTCGTGACTTGTCCCTGTGTGTGGGGGACGTCAAAAAATACATTCCTCTCTATTTACCATATTCCGCTATGAATTCACCTATTTGCTGTTTTACCCGTAACCACTACTTACTCGTGAACATAGCTTTAAAAAAATATTTCCCTTTTTTTGAAGGCGGGTCAATTTTTTGTTAAAAATATTTTATTACATTATAAAGAACAACCTGGCTATTTGTAGTTACATAGTTTTTAATTTGATTAAATGTTTTGACAATATCTTAATAAAAGGTGTAAGGAAACCGCTTTCGAATACTGAAAGTACATGCTCAGTTAATGGTTTTGAGTAACTATCTCAAAGAAACTTCCAGAAACCTAAAAAAAACGACGGCCCTATAAAAAAAGTCATTTTAATCGGACAGCTTGTATGGAGAAGCCCAAAACTTTTTTCGTTTCCTGGAAAAGTTTCTTTGAGAAAGTTACTCAAAACCATTGACTGAGCATGTACTTTCAGTATTCGGAAGCGGTTCCCTTACACCTTGTATAAAAAAAAGAATTAACTCTGCTAACCCTTCAATACGTTGTTTACTTATTTAGGGCCACTTTCACCAAAAGTGCTAAACGTATTTAGCAGGACTAATTTTGTTTAATTTGACAGATTTTGTTACTTTGACAACTGAGTTCAATGTGTTTAGGCTGTTAAATACGTTTAGTACTTTTGGTGAAAGTGTCCCTTAAAGTATTTATTATTAGAAACTAGTGGTAATGGGCCGCTTTAATTAAATTAAAAGAAACCCTGTATCCTTCCAGTTAGTTACTCCATATATTATTTAGATGGGTTGAGAGCAGTGGCGTGCATAGACATTTTAGGCAGGGTAGGCAGTGAACTTTTAGTGATGAAAATTATTAAGATTTTAGAATGTTAGTTAAAACAACTTAAGGTTATTCAAATCAAAATAACCTGTGCTTCCAAACTTTTATATAACAGTTTAAAACAAAAGGCACGGAACACAAAATAAGCGGTTAGTATGCACACAGCCCGTGAGCCAATTATGAATGTCGTATAGGTATTTTAGTATTAAAATGTCTAACTGCGGTACCTTTTTTTGCGTCAACGCACGCATCGGCCTTTTGCGATGATGTTTACTTTTTCTTGAAAAGGTAAACTTGAAAAATTACGCAGTTTCGGCAAACAAACATCATCACCACACTTTTCACAACTTATTGTACTCATTTTGTTCTACACAAATGTCGAATAATTACTATAAACTAATAAAACAATAATTTGCAAAAGTTTTCGTTCGTAGTTGCAAAAGAAAAACAATCCAATAAGAAAAAAATGCCGCAAAATTGAAAATCTATAACAGCCCTTCCAAACTTACCAAATATTGACACTTCTCAATTTGGTAGCATCGCTTTATAGGCAGAGCTTTTTTCGCCATACAATCAGTTCGTTAATTTTTCGCGGGGGAGGCGAAACAGCCAATCAGAAGCCAGCATTTTTCAACAAAAAAGACATTTCAAACGAGTGCTTATAAGCTTCGCCATCTAGCGGCGGCGGCGAGCGGCACGGCTCTCTCTTCTTACTAGTTCTAATGTTGAACTAGTAGGTAACTAGTTTAGATGGCGCTGTTTTGAAAAAGTTTAAATTCGGTAAATCGTTTCACAAATTTTGATTCTGTGATCGTTAGTGTACATTATATATTTAATTTTTGTTTTATTTTCATTGAATACCCTAGGGTAGGCACTGCTTTTCTGCTTGTATGGAATGCACGCCACTGGTTGAGAGAAGGGTGCAGGCATCGGTCAAGATTGTGGTTAAGGACCTTACAATGTATCTCAGGCCATCTCAGATATACATATTACATATGTATATGTAGTAAAGAGCAAATTTAACATTTTACACATTATGTTAGCTCTCGAGATCACTGATTAAAAATACATGTAAAGGACAGCTTAAAAAAATACTAGATGGTGGCATCTATCTATCACTATGAATCAGCGACAAGTAAAAGTAAAACGTTAAGTTTGTAGCACGCAATGTAACGCGAATTTAATGACACATCAATGGACAATGGTTTTCGTGTTTAACGCTGTTGTTATAGTTTGTCATTGCAAAATGGAGGGCTCTCAAATTTTAAAGCAGATTTAAAAAAAAAACAACAACAAGTTTCCATCACGTTTTTACAAATTTCAAGTAAAACAAAATTTATTGACTAGAATTGTAAATTCAAGTTTAGCACTTCATCGTCTGAAAATTATAGCCCACCATGTATCTCGAGTATGCTTTTGTAGCTTCTCAAACAGACTTCTTTTGTATGAAAAATCGTGCAATATCCCTAGACCGTGTTGATATGTATATTTTGAAAATTTTCCTAAGGAAAATTTCACTGAATAATCATTTAATCAGGGTTTTAGTATTTGCTAAGTAATCCCTTACACCTTGCATAACGCGTTGTTTCCCTTACGACTGTTTTTTCACAAATTAAAATGGCCTACAATTAACAAAGTGCTGATTGTGAAAACAAATCACATGTTTACAAAAATCCCGCTGTTAATTGATAAAACTTCATAACGGTGCTCTTGTGGCCAGTAAAGCATTCGAACTCAAATACAAATATTTGTGTTTAATTTTTATCAATCATAACTTGAGCCTTTAGTGTACAGACCTTAGGACGTTGACGCGAGAAGATAAATACAAGATAGGATGATTAGATATTACAGTTTGGACAAAAGGTATGGGCAAAGCCACGAGTATAAGCTGGTTTCAAGCCTATTACCAGTCAGCTGTTTACAACAAACAAACTTGTGTTTTTTAATTTTTTTTATCATGGGATTGGTTAACTCTTAACCCCAATCTTGACCAAGGTCATAGATGAGGTCGACGATGGAGCGAGTTAACCCAGAAAATGCCGATTAAGGCACTGATACTCCCACGCACCAACGGAAAACCGCAAGCTGTTTGGCGTCGGATTTCGGTAGGAGGGTGGTCGCGAACCAAACGGCCCTTTACAGAGCCTACCGCATGAGACCATTAGGACGCTTCCTCAGATTCAAAACAAACTGGTGTCGTTGCCTAAGATTGTTTACTAGGAGGCAGGTCTCATTTGTGTTTCCTTAGTCGCCTCTTACGACACCCACGGAAAGACCACCCCATTTCAGTAACAAAATAACAATAACAAAAGGAATACCAAAAGTTAACAAAAGTTTAACAAAAGCGGTGATAGCCCAGTTGGTAATGAGCCAGACTTGTAATCCGAAGGTCGCGGGTTCAAATCCTGTACCACTAAATTCGTCTTTTCGGATTTATGTACAGATTTCTAATTATCAACGGTGAAGGAAAACATCGTGATGAAACACGCCCGTCCAAGAAAATTCATTTTCGAAAGACGAGCGGTCCACCAACCCGCATTGGGCCAGCGTGGTGGACTATGGCCCAAAATCCTTTTAGTATTTATTATTTTAAAGGGAGGCCCGTGCTCCTCGGTGGGAATGTATATGGGCTGGTAAGAATAGCTTCAACTTTGCCACTTCTTTATCTAGCACCATAGTATAAGCCTTGTTTAGTTTCGGATTAGATGGATGGTGATGTGCAGGGCCCTCTTTAACCTATAGGAGGCCATGGGCACATTGCGATAATGGGGCCCCTGTGACTTTGACAGAAAATTGCATAGAACATAGAACAAAATTGCATTATTTTTAAAACATCAGTGTAGGACTATTTAAACGCAATACAAAAACCTGATTTTAAGCACTGTGCGCTTAACGCTTGCAAAAGCATATAAATCATATTCTATTCAGTAATTATAATTATCTACTGGGGACAAGGGACCATTGACCGTGGGGCCCCGGGCACTTGCCCAGAGTGCAAATTCAAATTCAAATTCAAATTCAAATTCAAATTCAAATTCAAATCCAAATCCAAATCCAAATCCAAATCCAAATCCAAATCCAAATCCAAACTCAAACTCAAACTCAAATTGTTTATTTGCACGGTGGGAAAGAGGGGCCTGGTGATGTGTGAATCGTTCAAGAATATTTATTTATTTATTTTAGTATAGATGGTCGTCTATAAGATGCTTAGCTATAATCAGCGCAAGTGGCTCAATATGCGTAAAGTACTGGTACTGTGTACGAACACTTTTAGGCCAGTGTCCATGTGATGTAGGTCAGGACAGCTGAGACATGTCGCCCGGAGAGATCTCGCATATTCAGGTCGATAGCAAATCGTTTGTGACGACAAACAAGCAAACTTTCATCGTTTGTGACGGTATACTTTCGCCAAAAAATCAAAAAAACATGGTTCAGCCAGCCGGATTTTGCACTTTTCGGAGCACATCAGATCTCAGCTCCTGAAGGGTTTTCGGGATTCGTTCCTGATCAAAAGTAATGTGACGCGTATGTGACAGAAATCCAAACTGATTTCATCTATCGTGATGCAATACTTTTGGAGAAATCTTGAAAAACAAGTGTCCAGCCAGCCTGATATCCGGCTGGCTGAACCACTTGTTTTTCGTCGATTTCTCGCTAACTAACGCGTTTCACTCTGAACTTTTTTGATCAAAGGTTTGTGATGGCAATGTGACAGGGTACCATGCAGGTTTGAACGCCCGTAACGCATGCATTTTTGAGATATTCCAGAAAACTAAATGGTTCAGCTGGAAAAAGTCAGGCCAGCTGAACCAACTGTTTCTACCACTTCCAGGTGCGCTACACTCGAGGAATCTAAACCAAAGGTTTGTGACAGAGATGATAAATACGATGGTTCGTTTGTGACGGCTCAAAATGCAGCCCAAAAAAAGTTATAAGCGATTCTTTTTTTTCCATACATTGATTAAACTAGGTGACCATGCTTTCAGTATTGCAAGGACAGTCCCTAATTGAATTAAATATTAAATCTTTAATAGAATGAGCAAGGCGTCGTGTAGATGACTAAAATTATATTAACAATTAAATTAAACAATACTATATAAGTCATCTTTCAATATCACCTAATAAGGTAGGTACACTTAGACGATAAATTATATTGCGTAATGAGAACGAATGACTGCGTGCAATATTATTATGACTTCTTAATGCGGCGGTACTGGTTACGCACCGCACAAGAGGATAATATCCAAGAATGATGAGCCAAAAGCTACGAATAAAAACAAGTCACTTGTGAATCAAGCTAAAAAATGCTACGTACGAAGGGTTTCCATCGCGGTGGATTTTTCCAACAGTTTGTCAATGACTTAATCGCAATGGTCATGCCTAAAACAAACTGATTGGCTAATTTGTACATATTTATTATATTTAAATGTGGGACCAAATTTGTTGTTCATTTAACTTCTAGACATATTATTTTTAGATCAAAAGAATAATAGTATTTATTCTCTTAATTTTGTTACTTACATACACCTACTTACCTATTGTTTTTTTAGCGTGGGGCGTTCAGTGTTGGTAGTTGCTGTGGCCTGGCCTTATAATCAGAAAAGGTTATGTTATGAAAATACATATAAAATAAAATAACATAATTTTTTTAAAATCACATTTTAATTAACAGTGTATAAAATATTACTCAATATTCACTAATTATGCATAACAATTTAAGTCTTAATTACCTTGTAATCACAGATTGAGAAAATATTAACTATTACTTACTAAGGGCGGCTACATATACATTCTGAAACGAGTAACGAGCACACATGTAAGTCGTGTGTGGAAATAAAGCTGCCGAATTAAGTGGATTTACATGTTTGAGGATTCCAATTCGGAATTTCTGATGTGGTGGGCCTTATTATAGTAGGTAGGTAAAGCTGCTTTGTTAAACTAATCTATAATATCCATTATACTTATGTACTATTTCCATTATAACTGTGCTTTACTTCTTACAATTATTATATAATAATAATATGCACCAAACATGCGTACATGCGTGTACTATTATTTCTTTGGCTTTACGAAATATGACTTAATATTTACTAATATTTATATATAAAAAATAAAGTCTTTTTAAATCTCATAATCACAGACTGAGAAAATAGTTTCTTTAACTACCTAACAATAGGTTTGAACAATTTGCTTTATATACACTAGGTTAGGACGGTATTACATAAAGTACTCCATAAATATTGTCCATAAGCGTGATTGACTAAATTATTTTGAGATTGATTGTATTTAAAATAAAAAGTTAGTGCCAAAAAAGCCCTCGTTTGCATAATTTGTTCTCATTGCGCAATATAATTTATCGTCTAAGTGTACCTTATTAGGTGATATTGAAAGATGACTTATATAGTATTGTTTAATTTAATTGTTAATATAATTTTAATCATCTACACGGCGCCTTGCTCATTCTATTAATGCTTTAATATTTAATTCAATTAGGGACTGTCCTTGCAATACTGAAAGCATGGTCACCTAGTTTAATCAATGTATGGAAAAAAAAGAATCGCTTATAACTTTTTTTGGGCTGCATTTTGAGCCGTCACAAACGAACCATCGTATTTATCATCTCTGTCACAAACCTTTGGTTTAGATTCCTCGAGTGTAGCGCACCTGGAAGTGGTAGAAACAGGTGGTTCAGCTGGCCTGACTTTTTCCAGCTGAACCATTTAGTTTTCTGGAATATCTCAAAAATGCATGCGTTACGGGCGTTCAAACCTGCATGGTACCCTGTCACATTGCCATCACAAACCTTTGATCAAAAAAGTTCAGAGTGAAACGCGTTAGTTAGCGAGAAATCGACGAAAAACAAGTGGTTCAGCCAGCCGGATATCAGGCTGGCTGGACACTTGTTTTTCAAGATTTCTCCAAAAGTATTGCATCACGATAGATGAAATCAGTTTGGATTTCTGTCACATACGCGTCACATTACTTTTGATCAGGAATGAATCCCGAAAACCCTTCAGGAGCTGAGATCTGATGTGCTCCGAAAAGTGCAAAATCCGGCTGGCTGAACCATGTTTTTTTGATTTTTTGGCGAAAGTATACCGTCACAAACGATGAAAGTTTGCTTGTTTGTCGTCACAAACGATTTGCTATCGACCTGAATATGCGAGATCTCTCCGGGCGACATGTCTCAGCTGTCCTGACCTACATTCCATGTGTTAGTACTCGTAGTTAACCCAAGATTGTAGAATATAATTTTCGTAAATTGTTAACAGACATACATACGCTCACGTCTATAATCCCTATCGGGGTAGGCAGAGCATCAGTGGTTCTAGAACCACTTGGTGCCACATTTGACATTAATTCAAAGGGTTATTAGATGAAACCCCCATAGTACAGTAAACCCTCGCGTCCCACTTACTGACTTTTACAGTATGCCAAGGAACAGTCTGGTACATTTTTGAGATTATAACTTTTAATTTTAACATATGGTGAGTAAAGCTCTAAGTTACTAGGTTTGGACTAAATTATTGGTAAAAATAGCCGATACGGAGTCTATAGAAATAAGTCTACGTATTTCGCATGAGGTGTTTGCGTTCAGAATCGAATAATTCCATTTGTTGGTATTGTTGGCGTGTTTGCTCGTTCCCGATTTCCCACGGGAACACGATGACCATTAGGTTATGTTTTGAAAGTTGCCAGTTTGTTTTTCAAATTTGAAAGCGTGCGCTATGTTTTCTGGAAAGATTTGGATTTATTTTCTGTTTAGGGAGCTTTTTACTCTCACCACTGGACTGGCATTAAAAAAAATAACAATTATGCGCCAGCTGCTAACTCTTCCCAGGCAAACTGTAGAAGTCAGAACTAGGTTTGGAGTTTAGATCACTTTAGGTGACTAGCGCTCATTTTGCTGAAACTTCCATTAAAGTCTTCTTCTTCTTATCGTATAGGTATAGTCAAGTGTGTGGAGAACTTGGCTAACCCTGGTGTCAGAGTTTTCAAACCGCACAATGGCCTCTGAGCCTCTGGTTTTAACGACTGTAGTCAATCGACAACAACCGGGACTGACAGCTTAACATGCCCTCCGAAACACGAAAACGCTCGTGATAAATTGCCACTTTCGTCACCCATCAGGTTCCCTGCCTCACTAACCGGTTGAGATGAGCGACCGCCACTGGGCTGGGCCAAAGTTAATATATCTTTAAATATCAATTATCAAACACTAGTCTAAAAATCACCCTAGATACGCCAATTACCTAACTAAGTTAAACGTAGAGAAACTAGATTCCAGTTAGTAGAGTGGGAAAATCTACACGCATCCGGTACTTAGCTAAATTTTAGATGAGTTTTAGTCATAATCAAGCTCTACTTGTTGTTATCGTTGTTTTAACCATCCCACTTCCTGACTAAACTAAACGAAAACTAGTCATAACTGCGGCGGCGTTTTAGCTTTGTTATGCAAACAATAAACCGCTTTAGTGGGATTTACCGTCACGATAGCAGGCACGGAGTTAGGTGGCCTGTGGCTAGTTAGTTGATAGTTGATAAGGGCTCCCGTTTCCGCATTTAGGCTCTAAGATGGCCCTTTATGCGTGTGGGTCGGCGACTACTCCAGCCACCTCAGCTCCGACCAGAAGCTCAGAATCCTCCTGGGGAATTCACAGGCTTCACGAAGCGACCTAATTTCTGGTAGGATTTTTGCCCGTTGGTCCGCCACTCCGACGCATTCCAGGATTACGTGGGCGACTGTTAGATTTGTGGCCATGTGAGTAGTATTATTCTTGGAATCAAGGTCTTTGATTTTTTGGTAAAATTATGGACTAACTATTCCTCAAGAGGATTGACGCTTCCGCTTTAGGCGCTTCCGTAGTTCCACAATAACAAGATATACAGGGCTTTTTTTAATCAGTACACAAATTTTTTGTACGTTAACTTAATGAAAATTTAACAAACCCGTATTTTTTTGTTTTATATCGTTTCATATAAAAATTTCAAGCTAGATCGTCTGAAGCATGAAAATAAATCAATTTTTTTGTATGGAAAAAAAATAACTTCATCCAATTGACTTGAAACTTGGTAATAGTACTCTTCAACACAATTTGTGACAACCATGTTTATGCGTTTTACAAAATTCATCCTCTAAGACGTTTTCCGTCTTAGAGGATGAATTTTTTTTCCGTCTTATTTACGTTCTATCAACGTTACTGACACCGTAAGAAAAATTTGTGTACTGATTAAAAAGTAACCCTGTATTGTGATTGTTATTCGGTAATGGTTCTTATTAACGAAAAATGTTTACCCATTCTCTATTAAAAAATTATGTATAAAAATTTCTTGACGATCAAGACGTCCATGTAAAATACATGAAACTAAATGCTTTATGACTTTGTTTTTTCTCAGACTGTCATGTGTAGCGATGGTGTAGCAAGTGAAGATTCCATCAAAAACATAAATGTGAAATAGGAGCCAATGCCTGGCCTTGATTGTTGACTTCCACGACAAAAGAAGTGAGATCTAAATGGGTACCAAGTTTAACGGTATCCTAAAATTTATTTCTAACAACATAAAATATTTTATAACAACTTAAAATTTTAACTTAGGATAATACATTGAAACCTAAGGTCTGACTGATTTGACGACCAAAAGCCTATGAAAAACGCCGCCTCCGCCTAAGTCCGCCTTTGTAAACTTCCTATTACTGTAAACTTGTTATCCTCTGTATTATCATTGTACAATAAAGAATAAATACATACATACATACATGAAAAACAGTAACAGTTTGCACATCTTATACGCAGTGTTTAATTTATGATAATAGGACCGTAAGTGAAGAGAGGAAAGCCTTATGATTTTTAAAATAAACTTGGCCTAGGTATAATGGTCCTGATTACGTCCCACACTCTATGTAGTTGCAGTTTCTCGCCACTATTTACGTAGGACAAGTTCCTGTACAGCATTCTATTAAAGAGCCTGTTTAGCCGAATCTGTTTGTGTTGCCGACATGTTGGTAGCCCTGAAAACTTGTATTTTGAACAGGTTAGCGGCAATTTCTAGAACAATTCGGTCGAAATTGTCAATTTCTCGTTCAAAGACTGCTGTAAAATTGCTCGACTAGAATTTGAAACTGGAATTTAACTTTACAGAATAACCCACATTCTGGCTATGTTTAAACTGTGTTTTTTATTCTCTTTCATATTTTTTTTACAAATAATGTAAATTTACAAATAATGTAAAAAAATATTTGTAAATTTGACATTTGCATATGTCAGTTTAGTCTCTGAGAATAAAAAATACAGTTTTTAAGTCTCGTAATTTTGCTGAATATTCGTAAATTAGACATCTGCATATGTCAATTTAGTCTCTGAGAATAAAAAACACAGTATAGCTGAGTCTGGAAATTGGTAACCCTATACAACGTGTTTCAAAAAAACCCAAAAAAAAGATAATTCAATATTAATTAAAATTTAGCTTATTGCGCAACTCTATTACAAATATGACAAGTATGTCATATTAATTATATGAAACTTTCATTTTGAAAGATGTCAAACCGTGCAACTGATTACTAGAGTTGCGACAATTTCACTTTTAAAATAAAATTTTGGAATGAATTTTTTTTTGGATTTTTTGAAACATCTTTTAAAATAATATCCTCAAACTCGACGGGGAAGACGTCCGCATACGTTTTGCGTCCGAGGCCATGAACATTTGGAAGGGGATGTGTCCAGGAGGTGCTGTACTTAGTAAACCAGAATGCCAAAAAAGTTGGGATGAAGTAGCATCGAAAACAACTTATACTGGTTTACTGGATAGTGCCACCGGGGCAGAATTAGCCCGCCTGCGAGCCGTATCTGCTACTGAGTCGGGTGTCTGGTTGCATGCCTTGCCTTCTCCACACATGGGCACGCAATTAGATAACGACTCTCTTAGAGTGGCTGTGGCTCTCAGGATAGGAAGTACTGTTTGTGAGCCTCATCGTTGCGTTTGTGGCGTGATGGTGGGGGTGGATGGGCGCCATGGTCTTAGCTGTAGACTATGTGCTGGCAGGCGACCCCGGCATCACGCCATCAACGATGTGATTAAAAGGGCTATAACAGCGGCAAACGTCCCCTGTGTTCTGGAGCCCCCCGGCCTTTCCCGAAACGACGGCAAAAGGCCCGATGGTCTCACACTGGTTCCATGGCAGAAAGGTCGTAGCCTCATCTGGGATGCTACGTGTGCCTGCACCTTTGCACAGTCACACCTTCCAGGTACTCAAAGGACAGCGGGTGCAGCTGCGGAGACAGTAGCCCAGAGAAAACGAGTGAAATACGCCAGCCTGGAACCAGCGTATGAGTTTGTACCGTTTGCGGTCGAAACAATGGGAACATGGGGAGCAGACGCAAAAATCTTCGTCCGCGAAATCGGTCGCCGTCTGCAGGCGAATGGTGGGGATCCTCGGGCGGGATATTATCTCGCTCAAAGGATATCGCTGGCGATACAGCGAGGAAACGCCGCCAGCGTAATGGGGACCTTTGGGCGAGTAGCCACGAGCGAGAGGGGGTCTCGACAAAATGTGTTATTTTAACACATGTTTATTTTTAAATTTTTTGACATGTAATCATATTATTAATTAATATATTTTAACTTATAATGATAACTTAAAATAATAAATAAAAATAAATAAAATTCAGGCACAGGCCCCATATTTCACATTTTACATTCATACAATAAAATAAAATAAAATAAAATAAAATAATGTTCAAGGGGCCGTATTATAGAAGGAGACTCAAGTCTTGATCTATACTTAAGTATTGATCGTCTTTTTCTTTCACTATCAAAATAACAAAGACACTGCTACTAAAGTATAGGTCAGAGTCTGAGTTGCGATCTGTGATATAGACCTAAATTAACTAACATCCAGTTGCAGATCCATTAAACTTAATACCACTATAGATATCATACTGCCATTTTCCGTCTTGTTGAAGTAAACACGGCATTTAATTTAAAAAAAGCTTTAACTTCAATGAGGCTGAGAGAATGGGCGGAGACATTGTTTTTATTTACTCGTTTTTTTAATACATAATTGAAAAAATGATCAAATAACAACTTTAAGATAACAACATTGAAACAATCACTACTCTGCTCAGCAAATAAATAAACCTCAGACTCTGATCTATACTTAAGTAGCAGTCGTTTTTGTCATTTTGATAGTGAGAGAAAGAGACAATCAAGACTTAAGTATAGATCAAGACTCGAGTCTCCTGTAAGCTTAGACATTCACACAGCGCCTATCGCTGCAACGCTAATCTGATGTGCGGCCCTCTATACTACGTATATGGATGCTCAAAAAGAAACCTGAACTATGAAAATTCCTTTGTTTTTACTTCTGTTCTGTGTGATTGACACTAAACTAACGATTTCGGTACAGAAAAGTCTGCGAAAAGTCACGTTTACGGTATTTATTCGACGTGAATGGCTCCCCTGGGAATCTGCGGGTAGTTTGTGTGTAGCGAGGCAATTTATTTCTATAGTGGTCACTCTGGCCGGGGGGAGCAGGGCCCCCATTCTGTAACTTCAGTTGTGTGTCGATGGAATGGAGGTCATTTTATCTGTTCAAATGTCGAAATTGAGAACTATTTAATTTTCATATACTTGCTGACAACCATACCGACCAGCAGCGCCACCGCCAACCGAACGTGAAGTTGCAAACTACCTATAGCAACTGAAAATTCAGTTGGTGATGGCGTCACCAGTCAAAGCAGCCGTCATTAGATGTATGAAATTTGGATAGTTCTCAATTTCGCTACCTGAACAGATAAAATGGCCTCCATTCTATCGACACACAACTTAAGTTACAGAATCGGGGCCCAGGATTCGAGTTTCAAAGATATCGAGCTCTTTCACTTTTATGCTCTCCTAGTACTTAACATTAAGTCTGTGAATGCTAACAATAGCATGAATAATTTTAAAGCATTTAAATACGCCATTTGCCAAAAATGTGTGCATTGGCCATTTGCGTATCTGGCAAAATGCGTCGAAAGGTAATTTTCCACGTTAAAAACGTATTCAATCCCATTCGCACAAAGTTTATTACCTCCTTGGTCCATGGGGCATCCTGGCCACATATATGTCTAAGTTAAAACAAGTTGTTTGTATATATGTCAGTGCCATTTTGAAAATTTAAGCTAAAATAGCAAGTTCAATAAAATGCCTTTTTAATTTGCTAAGGCACGAAATGTCACTCATTTATTTAGATGGTGTTCTGGTTTGTAGTATTTTTTGTATTTGTTGATTTTTTTAAAAGCGCTGAATCATTTTTGATAAAATCGGTCCATAATTGGCCGGAGAAATCGGTGAACATACATTAAAAAAAAACATACAGTCGAACATAGAACCTCCTCCTTTTTTGAAGTCGGTAACAATATATATTTACTTTGCTGGCATATTTAATTTGAGCTTCAATAAACATATCTATACTTTATTCCGACGTCCACCAGTTCAGACGTTTAAACCAAGTAGGCAATGCTTACCTAGTAAACATTTGAGTTTCTCTATAGAAATATGATCCCATCGTGAACCTTGGCGCATATTAAGCAAACACATTACATATCAGTTGTCGTCCATCCGAAGTCACTATCCCACCCGTGGGATAACGAGGGCCGCACCCAATTAGGGTTATTTACATCGTCGGCATTTGATATCTGAGTCCGGAGCCGAGGAAATCCGACTAATGCTGCGTAATGGTTTGTTTATTTCTTTTTTATTTCGCGAGGGATTTCAGCATCGCTTTGATAGTTTGTATTGCATAAAACCGAACAAATTTGGGAAAGTTAGAAAGACGTGGGATGGTATGGCCTATAAATTGATTGATATTTGTTAATTTTAATGCTAATCAATTATAGACCAAAATATTCCTCTCTCCTACATTGCTGCGCCTAAACCGAGTCCCTGATTGAATTTATTAAGAAAAAGACCTTGAAAAGGAATATTTAATGATTCTTCTTCTTCTTCATTCGGGGTCGGCTCTCCTCGTCTTTAGACGCCAGAATAGTCTATCCTGGGTCGTCTGTGCGTCCAGCTGATCTTGTTCCAGGTCTTTGGATACGGTTGTCCACCACGTAGCTAGGGGGCGCCCTCTGCCTCTTCTCCTTTCCGGGATCGCTAAGGCCTTCTTTACTGGGTACTCTTCGATAGTTTATGATAAAAAATTGTAAAAAAATTAACTTCAAAAATAAATTATAATAAATAAAAGAACCAGGCTAGGAAACAGGTAAAATTAGTTTAATAAAATAAAAAACAAAACGTTAACTAAAAAGCTCACATTCCCGCCAATCTTAATGGTTCAGTTAAGTTTAATTCTTTTACTATATGATTATATTAGATTCATAATAATTATTCGCATCAAAAGGAATACAAGGGTAGAGCTGCAACAGTCTACGTTTGCCTATTTCTGTTATTTTATTTCTCGAATAGAATAGAAAGGCAAAGGGCAAACGCTTACAAAGCAAAATACTATCAAATTAGGAACTGAGACAACGGTTTACTTTTTGTTTTTGTTTTGGGGTAGAAATATAAGACTTGAGAAACTATAGAAGTGGCTTCAATAGGTTGACAGGTGTAAAATTGCCTTAGGTGGCGACCAACGTAATTAACATTATTTTACTTAAGGCTCTACCTTCAAATGTAAAAAAAAATTCTTAGGTAGAATTAAAAATATGTGTGATTATAGTCGAGTTGGTTAAAGAACCAGTCTTGTAATGTCATGGCGGCGGTCCGAGAAAAAGTGATTGATTATAACATAAAAATGGCCATCAAAAATCGGGATACGGTTGTTATCGATGCTTTAAGGACTGGAGACAATAGGCAGAAACCACCGCTGGCTTAGGTAAATAAACATAGAATAATAATTATATATATATTTTAGTATCTTTATATGTATTTATTGTAAATTAAAATGGAGATTATAAAATCTGTTCCAAAAAATGTAAAATATGTATTAAAAATATAAATTATAATAAGACAAGGGCACGGACATCAAATCTGTGGATGCAAAATTAAGTGTTAATAAAAAAAAGTCATGGATTGTGACTTCAAATCCTGATTCGACCCAACCACTAATTCGTCTTTGCAGATTTATTTTATGGATTTCTCATTAATTATGCCTTACGCAGCAGTAAAAAAAATGAGAAACCTGTACGTTTGAAAACAATAAATCAATGCTGTTTTTACGTTTAAACTTCCACGATTTTCGATAGTTTAATGACCCCTGTGCATTGTAACCCCACCTCTCCCCCGGGACCGCGCCTGGGTACATGGCGGTACTAAGATAGGACTCGGCACCCCTCGCTTATGAGGCCGACCCATTTAGCCATAATCTATACCACAGACAAAGACCAACAGCATTCTTCTACTTTCTGTGGTCGTACGAAACATAGCTTTAATAGTCTGCCTGGTGTGGCGTGTGGCTATGTGATGTGTTGTGAAATCCAAAATAATAAATCAATCTTTCTTTCTTTTTTTTTACCAGCCCATATACATACGTCCCCACCGAGGGGCTCGGGCCTCCCTTCGAAACACGAAGGGGATTTAGGCCATAGTCCACCACGCTGGCCCAATGCGGGTTGGTGGACCGCTCGTCTATTTTCTTTCTACAGGGTGAAATTGAAAACATTCGACAAACTTTGAGGGATGAATCTACCCATGGTTACGAACAACTTTTTCTATGGGACTAACTACTAAAGAAAAATCTGTTGTTCCAAATATATTCTTCTTTGAGTAGGTATCTAACTTTTGTATGGAACAGCAGACTAACTTTTTAGGCCCGTGTTCACCAAAAATATAACCAACATTTAAACCGCGGTTAGAAGCTAATCAGACAAAATGTCAAAAAAATGTATGAAAATGACATTGTCAAATCTCTGGTTAGCTGCTAATCGTTGTTTAAATTTTTGGTGAACACTGGCCTTAGTAGGAAAGTTGGTCCCATAGAAAAAGTTGTTCGTAATCATGTATAGATTCATCCCTCGAAGTTTGTCGAATGTTTTCAATTTCACCCTGTAGTCTATCACATCTTACAAGAATTCTGATAACCTTCCTATCACCTATCAATTGCTTACCTTCAATAATAAAACTTAACTTCATATTGAATTAATTTCCTTCGCGTTTAGTATCTCTTTACTTTCCAAGATCTATCCAAGAACAACATGTGCTGACACTAGACATTGTACACCTCTATAATTTGGAGGTGTTATCTTTGGGTCCCCTCGCGCATTCAAACCTGAATCAAATCTAACAAAAACTGCAAAAATTGAGGAGCTTTTCTTAGAACTGTTCACATTATTCGAATAAGTTCCGGATCTTCGTTATCTTGCAAATCTATCTACCTACCTTATGAACAATTGGAGTGCCCCGTTCCATTTTGCATGCGGTGATAGTTTGAATGTGCGAACAAAATAATGTAAAATTGGCAACAGTTTTTATCTACCACCACATTTAAGCGAATAAAGATACGTAAATCTACGCAAAGGAGGGTAATGTGTTTATCAGCCTATGTATGTATGTATGTGGGTTTGTACCTTTGTCGCTCTGTTTAGATCAAACGCGTGGGCCGATTTTGATAAATGATACGTCGTTGGATTTGTCATAATGGCGCGAGTGTCATATACTTTAGTATAAAAACTGAAAAATTAAATGGCTTATTTTGGACGCCATAACGTAAAAAAGAAAAAAATGAAAATCGACAAACTATGTCAAGTGAGGTATCGTTGAATAGGTATTTAAAAATAATTTATAGGTTTCTCATATGGTTTTTCAATCAGTTTTACCGTTTACGATCTATAACGATTTAAAGTTGGTTAGTAACGATTTTCACTTAAATATAGGCTTTTAATGCGGAAATTGTTCAATTTTTATGCAAGTGAGATATATATATACAACTAATGAGAAAATAAATAAACAAATATAAATATCTGACCCTAAATAAAAAGTGTGAAATAAAATAAATTAATAAAAAAAAAACCCGACTGCTTCATAAAAACTGAAAAGAAAAAACAAGTAACTTTAGTAGTCGAGACTTTTGTTATTGAATATTATTGAATAACATAAAGATTTTAACAGTCGGGACCCATCAAAAATCCGGCGTCCTAATAATAGGTCCCGACTATTAAAATCGTTATGTTATTTAATAATATTCAATAACAAAAGTCTCGACTACTGAAGTTACTTGTTTTTTTCTTTTCATTTTTTATTAAGGAGTCGGGATTTTAATTTTTAAAAATTAATTATAATTCGAAAACGGCACGGCTAAATTATATTAGCATTGCCTCCTATGTAATAGTAATACTAGAAGCTGAGAACATAGGGGGCAATGGTAATTCAAATTTTGAAGTGCCGTGCCGTTCGAATTATAAAAAGGCACATTCGCTCACTCCTATAATCCCTAACGGGGAAGGCAGACCATCAGTGATTATAGCGAACTACTATATACGACGTTTGACACAAATTGTGAGGGTTATCAGTCGGAACAAGTTGTATAATGGTGAGAGGTGGTCAGCCTTTCGTCCATTATGCAGCAAAATTCTCGCAACCCATTTACACATTTTTACTGTATACCTGGGAAGAGTAGGCACATTCTAAGTTCTTCTTTCACCCCCAGTCCAGCCTGGAAGTACTATATTCGAATAAAGATATTTGATTTGATAAATTCAGAAAAACACTAAGTATATGGATCTCAATCAGCCAATTTAACTGAATTTGCTTCAAATAAAGTCGATCGTTATTTGAAGAATTGCTAACCTTAAGTGGCAGTGGGCAGGCACATTGCTCGTAGGACTGATGGCCGCTGGGGCAAAAAAGTCCTCGAGTGTCGACCACGTACCGGAAGGCGCAGCGTAGGAAGGCTACCTACAAGGTGGACTGACGATCTCGTAAAGATTGCGGGAAGTCGCTGGAGGCGGGTGGCACAGGACCGTTCGAGGGGGAGATCCCTGGGGGAGACCTATGTCTAGCAGTGGACGTCTTGTGGCTGACATGATGATGATGATCGTTGATTGAAATAAAAATGAGAAACTGTGCCTTTTCACAAATTTTGCCATCCGCAGATTTAGCATAGTATAAAAAAGGGGAAGTAGGTTATCTTCATACAAACGGACCGCGTGCGGCTTGTATGTGTGCGCCATAGTATCTATGCGTCGCCGCACGCACACTCAACAAAATCTCGGCGTGTTTCGGAGTCCGCCAGTACCGCACAAGGTTCGAGTGTGCGTGCGGCGACGCATAGATACTATGGCGCACACATACAAGCCGCGCGCGGTGCGTTTGTATGAAGATAACCTACTTACCCTTTTTATACTATGGATTTAGTATATAAAATTGCCATTGGGCATTAAGTTCGCCCTTGTACTTTTAGTGCATTAAATAAAATAAATAAATAAATTAAATCCATTTTGATCAGCAGGGTGAAACGCTAGCAGGTGAGAATGACGATTTATGAGCATTAAGATTATGACCCACACAAAAAGTGACAGCATTTGTTCGTGTTTTTGTCTGTATGTATATTTTTTATTATTATGTATGTGTGTTCACCGATTTGTCTGCCATGTGGAGACCGATTTTCAAAATTCGTTTTTTGTTTGTAATAATATTCTTCTGTGGTAGTCCCATTGTAAACAAGTCAGGATCTGGTGATGGAATCCTGGGGAAGTTGAAGGCAACCATAGCATTTAGCGAACAGCTTTTGATAATATTTAATTATTATTTTTTACCAGCCCATATACGTCCCCACCGAGGGGCACGGGCCTCCCTTCGAAACATAAAGGGGATTTAGGCCCATATTTAAATAATATAGGAAAATAAATTTTGGTTTTATTTTATATACTAGTTTATTTTTGATCGTTTTACAATTCATTGTTTAAATTGTAGTGAGTATATTAACTAACAACAAAGGATGCTTACTGCATACGTTAGTATTCACTCGAGCGGTATTACAAGAAACAGCGCAGAAGTGCACTCGCCTAACAATTCCTTATAATCCTTCTTATTCTCGCCTTCCAGTCTGTTTATAGAAAGCTTAGTATGGTGGGTGCTTTATAAAGGCTTAAGTCGAAAGGATAGGTGGCTCTGTAAGCCTTATGAATGGGTGGGATACATCGTTAGATTCAAATTAGACCGACCTTATCGACCTCATCTATAACCTTGGTCAAGATTGAGGTCAAGAGTTAACCCACCTTTTTTTTATTATATATGTTAACTCTTGACCTCAATCTTGACCATAAGGTCAAAGATGAGGTCGACGATGGAGCGAGTTAACCCAGAAAATGCCTATAAAGGCACTGGTACTCCCACGAACCGACGGAACACAGCAAGCTGTTTGGCGTCGGACTTCGGTAGGAGGGTGGTCGCGAACCAGACGGCCCTTTACAGTGCCTACCACACCGCATGAGACCATAGGACGACACCTCAGATTCAGAAAAAAATGAAGTGTCGTTGCCTGGGATGGATTACTAGGAGGCAGGTCTCATTTGAGTTTCCTTAGTCACCTCTTACGACACCCACGGAAAGAGATGGGGTGGTGTTAATCTCAACCGATCACCACACGGTTAAAAATAAGTACTCTGGAAGCTTGAGTTTATTCCTTGATTTTTTTTTGGTTCGGACCTTTCCTAAATTTTGTAGCATTATGTGTCTATTCAGTTTCTGATGAAATGACGTCCACTTTTGTCGAGATTTTGCCAATGTCAAAGTAATTTATCAAATATAATTGTTCACGTTATAAAAGCGTATGAGTCACTGACTTCAATCCCAAAAATAGTTCGAAATGTCACTCATTTATTTAGATAATGTTCTGGTTTGTCAGTATTTTTGTTTTTGTTGATTTTTTTAAAAGCGCTGTATCATTTTCGGTAAAATTTATATGGGACCACCTCTGGACTATAGTCTTTTGAACAAAAAAAAGAATTTTGAAAATCGGTCCATAACTGGCGGCGAAATCGGTGAACATACATAAAAATAAATAAAAAAATACATACAGTCGAACATAGAACCTCCTCCTTTTTTGAGGAGTAGAGAAATAGAGAATGGTGAAAACGCCAATATCAAGTAAAGAAACTTCAATAGTGTTTATTTACTTGATATAAGTCAGAGCCTCGTCCGTTGATCAGCAAGGTGCACCGCTAGCAGGTGACAAACAAACTTACATATTTACAATATTTTATAGAAATCATTCCAACAAAAATATTCCTATAATTTCAAAGGTGAAATGTTACACAATCCGCAGTAATACTTACTTCATACCTGTTGGTGTGTGGTGAAAAACAACCGTACCGGGCGACGAGGTAATTTTCATAATGGACTCAGGAAAGGATTCACGATTCCGCTGCTCCGATATATGATTTTATTCCGACGCGAATGTTTCCATTAGCATGTTATACAGGGCTTTAGGTAAATCTCTTTCAACCTCTCGGGTGGTTAATCAGTCCATGAAACTGAGACCTGCCTCCTAGTAATCCATCCCAGGCAACGACACTTCATTTTTTTCTGAATCTGAATTGTCGTCCTATGGTCTCATGCGGTGTGGTAGACTCTGTGAAGGGCCGTCTGGTTTCCGACCCTACTGAGGTCCGACGCCAAACAGCTTGCTGTGTTCCATCGGTACGTAGGAGTACCAGTGCCTTAATAGGCATTTTCTGGGTTAACTCGCTCCATCGTCAACCTCATCTATGACCTTGGTCCAGATTGAGGTCAAGAGTTAACCCATCTCATAATATAAAAAAATACGGTTGGTGACAGTGACCCTGAGCAGTAGCGCCATCGCTAACTACAGTTAACTACCTAGCAACTTACCATTTAGTTAGCAGTGGCGTCCCAGTCAAGGTAGCTGTCACCAAATAGGTATATGTGGTTTAGATACACAAAAGATTTAAAGGAAAGAAAAATGTTCGGCGCAAATAGAACATGAACCCACGACACCAGGATTAAATCTCCTGGTATAGGGCTGTTTGAGCCCCAAATGAGACCTAGACTATTCACAAATATTCAAAGAAATAGATATTCTGACTTTTGCGTCCCATATATGACAATCTTTTATATGTGAAGAAAAATGAACATTTGTTTAAGAAAATAGCGATAGGCACAATATAAATACTAGGACCAAGCATAAACTGGATGTACTAGACAGTCGTCTCCACAAGGTCACGAACTCTTTTATGGGTCAATGTATTCGTTTCTTTAATAAGATTCCCATGTGTATTCAAAATTTACCTTTGGATAAATTTAAGATAGTAATTAAACAAAAACTTAGCAAAAGGGCTATTACAAAATTTCTGATTACCTAACTGACAAGCAGCCATGGGAATGAACTGCTCAGCTCTAGAGTTATTTCAGAATTAGTTAAAATTGGAAAATAAGAAAATTTGTAATGCGATTAAAAAGAGCACCCTCAGAGATTCTTGCCTGTTCTTCTCGGGGGAAGACTGCACCTTTGCGAATAGGCGTAGAGTCAGTAGGGTCAATAGAACGAATGCGTATGTATGTATTTAAATCCTTTAATGTTTGTTTGTATGCATTTCATGTAATCTTGACTTGTTTTAAGTGGCATCCTGAATGTCCTATAAAGTAAAGATTTTTTCTATTCTATTTCTATTCTATTCTAACCAACTGAGTATGGGTTTAAAAAATACTAGGTTTAGATAGTTCAAATTTTCACCACCTGAACGGATGAAGGGTCACTATTATCATTTAACCGCCATTGAGATGCTATTGATTAGTGGAATAACCGCCCTGCTAATTAATGCTAATGAACTTACATAAAAACTGCAAAAATACCTACTTACATCGAGAGTGCGCACGATTTTATTAAGCAACAGTGATGAATTATATTGTTTTAGGGTTTTCCTTGAGCAACTGCAAACATTTCTAGAGTCACGTGCAGGATTATCTGATTCGTAGAATAATAATTTTTTTACTAAGAGCTTCTAAAAAAAAATCTTACTCTGTGTGTGAAAATGTGATTCAAATGAAAACTATAAACCATAATTTTTATACGAATGACAAGAAAAAATGTGTTTTTTTTTTAAATCTAATTTTCACATACTTGCCAGCACAAATTACTTACCCAAAAAATGCCATACCACAAAAAGGCCTTACCCTAAAAATTTCAAGCTTCAAATCTCAATTTCCTGAAGAATCCTAATACATGATTCTTCTTCTTATCGTGTAGGTATAGTCATTAAGTGTGTGGCGAACTTGACTAACCCTGGTGTCAGAGTTTTCAAACCGCACAATGGCCAGGGACTTGGTTTTAACGACTGTAGTCAATCGACAACCGCCGGGACCGACAGCTTAACGTGCTCTCCGAAGCACGGAAACGCTCGTGGTAAATTTCCACTTTGGTCACCCATCAGGTTCCCTACCTCTGTGTACGTTGCTTATCCTTACTGATCGGTTGAGATCAGGAGAGCCACTGGGCTACGAGCGCCTCAAAATACATGATACGTTACTATTTTTGTGTACACCTATTATTTCAAGCTACTGCCTGTAATACAACAGTCTCAATCAGCTCTTAATTCCAACAGAATAAGGTTGAAAATTGTTCACGCTCTCTATTAAAGGTTCACGGTAACTGTGAACCATTTTTCCTTTGAAGAAAACTTTGATTAATTAAGACAAGTTAGATCGGCTTACGGTTTGTGACTTTCTCTTCTTTAAACTTAAACTTACTTTATCAAGTTTTTTCATTACTTTTTAAGCTTTCTGGTAAACTTCAAAGCTTTGTGAAGACGTTGAAGTGAAATTAGCTTTTATTTTGGAATACGATGTCTATATACCAGCCCTGTACGTCCCCACTGAGGGGCACGGGCCTCCCTTCGAAACACGAAGGGGATTCAGGCCATAGTCCACCACACTGGCCCAATACGGGTTGGTGGACCGCTCATCTTTCGAAAATGAATTTTCTTGGACGGGCTGGTTTCATCACAATGTTTTCCTTCACCGAGTGATAATTAGAAATCCGTACATAAATCCGAAAAGACGAAATTAGTGGTACAGGCCCGCACCAGGATTTGAGCCCGTAACCTTCCGATTACAAGGCTGGCTCATTAACAACTGAGCTATCACCGCTGTTGTGTTGTATTCCATTCGTTAAAGATCTTGGTCCAATGTAAAGATCAAAGAAGTTGGACTTCATTTAATATACTAGCAACACTATTGTGGCCCATAATTTAGGCAAGAGGTTCTCAAACTGTTTTTTCTTTTAGACCACATTCGAAATTTTAGTCGGCGGATGTGACTCGACATTTCTAAGTACCATATTCCCAAAATAAGTTAAAAAATGTGAAGGATTCCAAATCTGTTGGATTGTTTGAAAATTAGAATCTTATAGCTCAGGGCCACCATTTTTCACAGAAATTCAGGCTGCCTACCTAGTTTGACAGATAAATCCTAAGCCAATATTTTTGTATATTATTATCGAAACCAGACAGATTTTCGTGGACCCCCACGAGTGAACCCCCATTTTTTTTACGCCAACGCATACCCTCGTCGATTAGAATATAATATAATATAATACAATAGAATAGAAAAAATCTTTATTTTATAGGACATTCAGGATGCCACTTAAAACAAGTCAAGATTACATGTAATACATACAAACATACATTAAAGGATTTAAATACATACATACGCATTCGTTCTATTGACCTTACTGACTCTACGCACCCGTGAACCACTTTGGGATTTACTGCTCTAGATAAAAGAACAAAGAAATTGGACAAAGATATTTATGGAGTCGAAAACCACCTTTAATTAGGTAATTAACCCCCGACAAAAAAGAGGGATGTTATAAGTTCTACGTGTGTAGTGTGGCTGTGTAAATTTCTATTTAGTCCTTTTTCGGCAGATTTCTTTTTGGACGGATTCCGTTTTGGACAGACTCTTATCTGTGTATAGCATCGCGTTTTTGGTTTGAAATCCAGTGACCGAGATGGTTCTTAGCTATATCTGATCAGAGTTTTAAGATATAAGCGATAGATGTCGTGTTATTTTAAGTTTATTAAACGACACTGTTAATTAAAGAATCGAAACAAGTGGCGTAAAAAAACATAATTTGGGTTTTTATTATTTTTTTATTATAAGATGGGTTAACTCTTGACCTCAATCTTGACCATAAAGGTCAACTCCATAAAGGTAAAGGGTTTGGTAGAGATTAACAAAACTCCAGTTTATAATGGTATTTTTTTATTATTATTTACAAATCTAATCACATCCGCTTCTATCTAAAATTATTCAATATTGTAAGACGAGAAGTTCTAAATAAAACTAGGTATCGTCAGTTTTTCCACAAACAAGACTTTTTATGTAAACATCTTTAGAATACATTATTCTCATACTTGCAATTCTCATCATCTCTTCATCATTAAAAAAGAATATCAGTTTAATTTTATTAACTACATTAGTAAGGGCGAAATGAAAAGTTTTTCCGAGTTTCTTGTCTGTTTTTCTCAAGGGAAGACTGTACCTTTGCTAATATGTAGACGTAGAATAAAAACAATAAAAAAATATAGTGACGTATTATAAGCAACATTTTATGTTCACTGAAGTAAAGATATTTTTGAATAATGCTTACATTTAATTTTAGAAATGAAGCAAAGGCATAATACAGAGAAAAACTCTGTAGAAAGTTCAAATAAGTGTAATTTTTTGAATGGGAAAAATGTAACTCAGAGTCATTGGAAACTCAGTCAGAAAGAAACTTTCTATTCTTATAGTTATGACTTTTAAAGCACCATACAGAGTGACGTCACTATATCTAAAATAGTTCGCGTTTTTCGTTAATGAGTAAATACACAAAGGTACATATTTAAGTAGATGAGACACGCTTTTTTACCTTTTTTTTATTACAAGATGGGTAAATTCTTGACCTGAATTGTGACCCTAAAGGTCAAAGATGAGGTCGACGATGGACCTTTCTCTGTTCACAATAAAATGTTTACAAAAAAGTCATGAAAAAACCTAACTTTTACAATTCATCACAAATCCTTACATTCTGAGCAAAACTTCACAATTTATTATTTAAAATAGAGGTGTACATTAACAAAAATATGGTGTATACGGAATGAATTGTCAATGAGATCATTTATTGGAAATTATACTTTAAAGAGAGTAAACAAGGTTACTTTTTCAGGAGAGAGTGTTAACAAAAATTATAGAAGAGAATCAGCCGTAGAAACTGAACAACTTTCTCTAAGGATCATAGGTAAAAATAAGAAATAATTTTCCACGTCAAAAACGTAAGAGTCACCGACTTCAATCCCAAAAAGACAATTTTTTCGAGAGTTTCCCTCAATTTCTTCAGGATTCCACCATCAGATCCTGGTTTCTTTACCATGGGACCACCCTTGGGATACTCCCTTTCCAACAAAAAAAGAATAATCAAAATCGGTTCATAAAAGACGAAGTTATCCGCGGACATACATAAAAAAAATATACGGTCGAATTGAGAAACCTCCTCCTTTTTTGAAGTCGGTTAAAAAGAAATGAAATCGACATTTTTAATTTTTTTATTTTATTAATAAAGGGTGGCCTATTTACATTTTTGTTTTTAAATAGTAAACAGGTTCTTTGGGAACAGTTGTTCAGTCCCATGGGTAGGATCTGCCCTGAAGTTTCGTTAACTAATTGAACGTCACTTAATAATGACATGAGTTCTGTTATTATTATCAAATACAATACGTTCTGTCAGAAAAAGAAACAATAAAATTATTATTAATTGGTGATTTGAATAATTTCGAAAGAAAAAAAGAATTTCAAACATTTTTACATTCGCCATTTTGTTTGTCAAAGCGTAGAAACATGGTATAAACTGTCTAGAAGGTTCTAGTAGAAACATTTTATATACAGTAGGTACAAATCCATAGGCCAAAGGGTAACTATTTCTATATTACACTACCTATTTGTTCGAAGGCACATTTTCATCTATTATTAACTCCAGTGCTACTGAAGTTTTTTGATCTAAATAGAACTTCTTTCCTAAATTTACTGATGAATAATATTTTTCAATACAGGGTCATGTCTCTTTTTGATGATAATATTCTTCCATTTCTATTCACAATTTGCATGTACTGTCTTTTTATGTATCCAGCTATGTTTCTTGTCTGCTCGTGATAAGGTTCAAATTAGAATGAACTTGGCCCTTTAACAATTTCGAGATTATTTATTTTGAGATTTAGGAAAATTAACTTTTACCTTATTTATGTTATTTAAAACTGTTTTCTCTATTCCTCAGAAGAATTCATACATCATTATATCAAACTAGTTCATAAAAATCGGATTGCTCCGTAGCTCAAGTAACCCCTGTATGATCTCTATCATTCACCAGCAAAATATATTTACATGAAATGACAAGTACATTGAGGTCTTTTTTTTGGTTAAAATCACATCAGGTATGATACTGAAAATATATTGTATTTTTAAATTATTTTTTTATTATCTACACTCCGCTGCCACACATTGTCAGTGGTTTCATTAAATACTACTGTACAAATGTATAGTGATTTATCCTAGATATACATCTCATCATTCCTTCATACTAAACAAGTCCTTAAAATATTATATTTTTTGACACAAAAAATATTATTTCCCTTACAAACGACACTGAAATATGATACTTAGAGTTACTGTTAAAGTTGTCTGGTCTACGATGTGTTTAGTCTATGAAGGAGTGAACGAGATGGACGATGCCGAGGGCATAAAAGAGGCGGGAGGGCGCGCGGTCGCTCAGAACCGCGGCGCCACCCGCGACGTAAGCCGCGGCGAGCGGAGCGGCGAGCGACGCGCGACCTGCGAATTCCACAAATCATTTTATGTCAAAGTCAAATAAAATTTTGTGGGACCTATTACCTAGGCACTGAAAACACGCCAAATTACACTTGTTCTTTGAATAATCCTAGGTGACGGATCAGCTGTATTCTCAGTCACCTGATGTTAAGAGGCATGTGTTCTATTTTCATCATCATGTTGCTGGACAATCTCCCAAAGATTACCCTAACCATCATTCATTGCTTTACCCCGTCTAAGTGGAGCGGTTACTGCTTTTATCAAATCGTTAGTGTACTTGGAAGAGGCCTCGTTCTACCCTTCGTTTTGTCTTTCAGTACACGATCAAGACTTGAAGGACTGATATACCCCAAAATTCATGGCTTGTCTACTCTTAGCATTATGTCCTGTCCATTGCTAAGGTTTGCCGTTCTTTGGACCAAGTATAACTTGATTATGATTTTAATAGCTTCTCGGTTGGATATTACGCTTTGAGTAATACCTCTGAGAAATCTTGCATGCTTCTGGGAGGACATTGGCTTGCTGAAATAGCTAGCCCAAACAATATCACGCACAATATGGCAGAATCGAGAGGCTAAGTGCGGAAAACACCAAAAAACAAACACATAACATACCTCTGATTAGGAAAGATATATATCTCAAATCTCAGCGAAAATCTGAAGCATATCTACTCTAACACGTCTTCCTTTAATCTTTGGACAGACCTTTATCTATCATCAAAGATGCTTATGCCATTCTTCTTCTTCAGCAGCTTTATGTTTGAGTCCACTGCAGGACGTAAGCCTCCTCTGTCTAGTGTCATTACTCTGCTATAAATACCTGATTTGTCAGAACCTGGACTTTAATGCGAACTAAACAAGAAACCGAACCAAGCGCTAAAAGAAGTGAGCTATTGAGTTTCAGAAAAAAGAATGTTACCTCGGGCTATGGCTTCAATCTCTTGAATCCCGCGCCGTCTTGACCGAGCTTCAGTTCCTCGTACAGAGTAGGGTCAACCTCTCTCTGCGCTGGTATGTTCGTGCTAGAAGGCTGCAGCGTCTCTTGTCTCCACGCCGTACTATTTGAGACGCCGTTTGTTACTGTTGCTCCACCATTGGCGTTGCCATTTGGTAGTGTACCCTGGATAGAGGTGGTAAGAAGATTATGTACTGGAGATTAGGATCCATTAATTAGATTTTATTTTTTGACAAGAATATTCTGTCATCTAAATTCCTGGCTTTAGAATTCGACGGAAGAATTGGTGAAACAACTCAAATTTTCGCAAAGTTTAAAAGACTTTAAAAAAGCGTACCTTGCACATTATACTATTTGCCTTATTTGACCATCATCACTCGATTGACAAATGTGGCCTGTTTGCAGTTGCAGTATAAGAAAGGCCTTGTAGAAGGGACTTAGATGGTCCACAACCAATAAATGGATTTTTAAAGTCGAGGCTAAGGTCAGGGGATAAGTTTGTACCGATTTGGTTCAGTCTACACAAGTCTACTTACATTGACTATGGTGTCTGGATTTGGTTCTCGGAGGTAGCTTGGATTCTCAAACGCCACACCTCCTTGAGCCTTTAGCCTAAGATTCTGCAACAAAATATAACATTTTGGACTTATTTTTATTAGTTTCTTCATTGCAACAGGTGTAAAACCTTTAATAGATCACATCTTTTGTCGTGTTCAGTGTGCCTTAGTAGTCCTTATAAGAACAATATGAGGCCAGAACGATTGTTCAGGGCGTTTGCAGAGTATTTCAGAAAAACTTAGTTAAGGCTAACATTTCATGTAAAAGATTAGATGAAAAGATTTTACAGTCCCCATATTACACTTCTTCATCATTAATAAAAGGAAAGCGGCTACAAAAGTTCCAATCAAGATACCTCTTTCAGACTAACTCACCTTCCTATGCCTGTAGTAAAGTCCAGCAGCAGCCAAGATGGCCGCAACTAGCACGCAGGCGAGCGCCAAGCCTATAGCAGATGCGGTACCAGACCCCGTGACAGGAGCTGCGGCGGCGCCTGTCTCTTGACCAGCAGTTGTGAACATTATTGGAAGGCTGAGGGATGATGTTCCTGGTGGAAAAATAGAGGTTGTAGAGCGGTGAGAACGTATTCATGTTAAATAAGTAAACCAAAATGTCAATAGTGAGTCAACATTTCAAAATTTTGACAAAAAAAGTATGGGCGATAATGCTTTGCTCATTCCATGTGACAGCAAGAAGTTCGTTCACAATTGCCGCATTGTTGTAACCATCATCCTAAGGTTTAGGTCACGTCCATTCTCCAGAAAATAATATAGTAATATGAAATGTTGAAGACTTAGTCCGTTTATAATTGAGTAGCAGTCATCTTTGTCATTTTGATAGTGAGAGAAAGAGACAATCACTAAATTATAGATCAAAACTTGAGTCTCCTTCTGCAATTTGGGCCTTAGTAAGTAATCATATGTTCCATACTCACCAACATCATTAGCAGCCTTCACAACGCACTCGTACCGCACGTCGTCCTGGAGGCCTGTGATCACCACGCTGGTCTCGCTGGTGTCCAGTTTCTCCGGGATCTTGGCTCCGTATGCCCTCCAGAACACTCGGTATAGGTATACGGTTTGAGGGTTCTTCATTGGTGGTTCCCAACTGAGAAGAGGTTTTAGTGTTAATGGCGTGAATCATGTAACACTAGCTTTTCGCCCGGACCTTCGTTAATCCAGGGTGTCAGCTACCTCCATACCAAATTTTATCAAAATTGGTCCAGCCGTTTGATTGTAAAAGAGGAATAAACATCCATACATACAAACTTTCGCGTTTATAATGTATGAAAATTAAAGATTGTTATACGAGATTTACTAATTAGAGCCACGGCCGAGGTTGACTTAAGTTGTGACATTATGCTGAGCTGAAATAGATTTTGCAATTATACCTGAATAAGTCTTAGTAATATGCCATATTTTTTAGTGCCAAATACTTATATTCTTTCTTTCTAATTCATATACATTGACACAATAAGATTGGATTCTTTGAAAATCGTACAGTAAGTGAAGTATTTGATGATATTGCTTGAGAATAACGTTTTCTACGAGGTACTAAGGATATTAGATAAGCTTATTGTAGAAGAACACTAGAATGTCATATTACGCCATATATACAATCATATTAGTATCTGTATCTCGTCTGATAATGGAAGATAAAGCTCACATTACCTCAAAAGCACAGAATGCGGAGTAGGCGCCACATGTGCTTTCAAATTTCTTGGTGGTCCAGGCAACCTGGCTCCAGAATCCCTGAAGCATGCTAGAGCTCGTCTCGCGTGTTGGAGTGCGCATGTTTTGGACACAGAGCCTCCTCGGCATAGCTCCAGACAGTTTCTGGGCACGCCCCATGATGCGCAGCAGCTTCTGTGGTCTGATTGAGAAACAGGATATAAGTTGTATATTTTGGTACTGTTATCTTCATGAACGCTTCTTAAATTTTAAAAATTCGCTTTTGTCACTCATTGAAAATTTAGCTGCAAGTGGCCCATATAGGGAAAAATTAAGAAAAGCAGATAAAGGTTTTGGTTGATTGTCCAATTCTATAAATAAAAATAAATAAATAAATAATAATAAAGTCTTTTTATTCACCAAAAAGTTCACATTTAAAATTATGAAGTCTATGCCTCCTAAACTAGATTACTCTGTATCTTAGGGGACAGTGGCCTCTCCCGATGTGAATTTTTAGAACTTATAGCTTTTAAAATTATCTTATTGAAACTATATTGGTTATAGACAGACAAATGTGTATATATGGGTAGTAATAAGTACTATTTATGTTATATTAGAATATATATATGTGGGATGTAGGGCTCGAAATAAAACGTTGAAATCTTCAAAACACTTCTTCTTTAATTTTAAAACCACTTTTTCCCTCAGAGCACATTACATCTTCCTACGACTCCCATGAACGAACAACCCAATTAAACCGGAAAGAGGACTATCTCTTCATTCATTCTTTTCACTCCATCGCTCATTCACACTTCACACGTTCGGATACAACTACTTAATATTAAACACAAATATGCAGTTGGCACATTAACTTTGAATTTGAGCTGTTCGGATACAATCTATAGCCTACAACTCGGCTGTCCTGACTTAAGTCTGTCCTCAGACTAACTAATCTTTACACAGAATGAAATTAAAATTTAAAAAAAAAATTAAGTTTGTTACCTAGCAACAGAATCTAAACAAGGCAGAATCTAAACAAGGTAAATCTAAACAAGGTAAAATCTAAATACATCTAAACAAGATAGAACACATTTGAAAATCAAAATACAATATACCAACTTAACAGCTAAATAACAACAAAAGTTCAGTCTGGCCACCGTTTCATAAAATCAGCCGCTGTGTGAGTTTTATAAGGGCCTTCGCAAGTAACATCTATCTTCTCCACTACATATCTATCATTTCTACGTACCCCAATAACCCGATATGGACCCAAAAATTTAGGTTTTAACTTCATACCTGTGCCAAACTGAGTCCTCTTGATTGCCACGACGTCTCCTTCCTTATACTTGGAACTTTCTTTTCTCTTCTTATTATATGCAGACCTATTCTCTTCTTGTATCTTTAAAATCTGTTCTTTAGCCTTCTGACGAAGCTGGTCTCTTTCCTGTATGAATAGGTCTCTTTCTTCTTCCTGTAATAAGTCCTGAATCTCTATATCTTCCTTGTTTTTCATTCTTTTACCTATCATTAATTCGAAAGGTGAGCAGGCAACACTTCGCTGGTAAGTACTGTTCAGAGCTCGCTGCACACGGCTGACATGCTTATACCATAATCCTGGCTCTTCAACACAGAGCTTGGTCAGCACTGATATCACAGTCCGGTGGATCCTTTCGACTTGGCCATTTCCTCTTGGTACTCCAGTGGTAATTAAAATGTGTTGGATTCCCTCATCTTCACAGTATGATTCGAATTCTTTACTTGTAAATGCTGTTCCTCTATCACTTATAATCCTTCGTGGATTGCCAAAATGCTGCTGGTGAATTCTTAGTTTATCCAAAGTTTCCTTGGACGTAGTGCTCTTTGTTGGAAATATCCACACAAACTTTGTAAATCCATCTACAATGGTAAGAAGGTAATTATACTGTTTCTTAGTTTCTGTCATCGGGCCTACATGATCAACATGAATGGTATGTAGGGGAATACCCTCCTTATCTATTGGGTGTAGCAATCCCTCCTGTTTGCCCTCCTTTTTGCTACTCAATAAACATGGGATACAGGTTACAATGAAATCATCAATCTTCTTTGAAAGATCTCGAATGAAGAACTCCTTGTCTATCAATTCTGTCATCTTCTTTTTCCCAAAGTGACCATTAGAGTGGACTCTCTTAATTACTTCTAGCTCCATGCCTTTTGGCACAACAAGGCGCCTTTCTACTCCTTTATACAGCAAGCCATTTTCCATGAAATAATCCAGGTAAGCTTTCTCCCTTAATATATCCATAATCGCCTGTAAGGATTCATCTTTTCCTTGAGCTATCTGGATCTTGTCACGAAGTGTGACTCCGATGTAAGGGTTACGGCTTAATGCATCAACGTGCTGCATTCTACTCCCAGCTCGGTGCTCTATGGTGTAATCAAACTCATCCAGCATCAGAGCCCATCTTGCTATCTTTGCTGATGGAAGATCTTTCTTCTGTAAAGTCATCTTGAAAGCCTGACAGTCAGTCACTATTTTAAATGGTATTCCATGAAGATAATGACGGAATTTCTTTACTCCTTCTATGACAGCCAGAGCTTCCAGCTCATAGCTTGAATATTTCTTCTCACAGTCATTAGTTTTTCTACTCATATAATAAACAGGATGTAACTTTCCATCTTCAAACTCTTGCAACAGTATAGCAGCGTAAGCCAGTGCCGAAGCATCTGTATGCAATTCTGTACGGCGTCTCGGATTAAATATCTTCAAAACAGGATCATTACTTAACTTCATTTTCAATAAATTAAATGCCTCTTTTTGTTCTTCATTAAACTCAAAACTCTTGTCTGTTTTTAATAAATCTGTTAGTGGTCTAGCTATTTTTGCAAAGTCCTGGATGTATTTTCTGAAATATGATGCTAGGCCAATGAAACTTCTTAACTGTTTAGTATTTCTTGGTTCAGGGAACTTCATTACAGCATTGGTCTTGTCATACGCCGGTCTTATTTCACCATTTTCAACGATGTGGCCCAAGTACTCAACTCTGGTCGTCAATACATCACTTTTCCTCCAGTTTATTTCTAATCCGTAGTCTGATGCAATTTCTAAGGCTTCTTTGAATCTTTCCAATCCTTCTTCGTAGTCTTTAGTAGGTATTACGGCATCATCGATGAAAATCATGATATGTCCCCTCGCAATCATATCCCTGTAAATGCAAGAAATAAATCTGCTAAAATATTTAGGACAGATGGAAAGACCGAAGGGCGCTCTCAGGAATTCATATTGCCCTTGATGAGTGACAAACGAAGTATACTTTACGGAGTCTTCTTCAATTCCCAAATGAAAGAAGGCATTCTTCAAGTCCAGTTTTGTAAAAACCTTAGCTTCAGACAACTTATCAATGTAATCATCCACAATCGGCAATGGAAACTCATCTTTCACCATCTTTTTATTAATCAACCTGTAGTCAACACAAATGCGAGTCGAACCATCTTTCTTCTTTACCAGAACTAGCGGGCTAGCATATTCCGAAAAACTAGGTCTTATAATATCATTACTTAACCACTCACCAATTTGTTTTTCAACTTCTTCTTGCTCCTTCAAAGACAGTCGCCTGGGCCTTTGAACAACAGGTACTTCATCCTTCAGCACTATCTTCATGACAATTGGTGGCTCCTTGACACCCCTTGGTGTGTATGTAGTCACCAACTCTTGAGCTATCCTATGGATGGAAGGGTTAGGTATGTAACCTACACACTCATCACCCTCACACATTAGGCCTTGGAACGAAACATCACTACTTAGTGGCACAACTGTGACTGAACCTTTGCTCAAAACAACTGTTGTTTTTAACAAAAATGGTTGCCCCAAAATGATCCTATGAGGCATAGCGCTTTGTGGCACAATAATAAAACCTAAATTAAAGCAATGTCCATCAATGTTCACGTCCGCACAGAACTTTCCAAGAGCACTAACTTTTGTCGCGCCAAGTCCGGATAAAGTCGTATTATCTGGTTCGTAAGACGTCAGTCCGAGTTCGAAAAACAAATTAGCCGATGCTAAGTTCAAGTCACTGCCCGAATCAATTAAACTTTCCACCTTTTTCCCGAAAATTTCGATTGTTTTCATCGATTTGTTTACATTTTCACTGACGTTCATGACGTTTGGAATGTTTTCACAACTTTGACACTGACACCGGTCTCGTTCACAACTCGTTCGTTCTGTGGTTCGCTCTTCGCCGCCGCTCGTGGCGCCCTCTTCCGTGACGTCCTTGACTGCATGCATGGATTTCCGCGTCGCCCCCCCGCTCCCTTGGGCATGGGGCTTCGGTCTCGTCCTGCTGTTCGATGTTCCCGCCTTTTCTTTACAGCTCGCCTCGCCCGCCTGCTTCTTGTCGCAATTTACTGAGATGTGGCCAAACGAATTGCATCGAAAGCACTTGACGCCATTGGGACACGAACTCGCGACATGATCACTATCACCGCAGTTGTAACAGCGCCGACCGTCACCGCCACCGCCACCGCCATCTTTGTCTTCTTTTCCCTTCTGGTTACGCGTATTTCGCGGCTTCTGTTTATTCATGATTTCTTCGTAAATAGTTAACTTCTCCTTTAGCTTCGTAAAACTGGTAATACCATAAAGAATGGATTTGCACGGGTGTTCGGGAATTCCATCTATTATATACTGAACGACAACATAGTCTGCGAATTTAGCTCGCCGGCCAAGTTCTCTTAAAACCAACATGTACTCGTAAAATGATTCATTGCCACGTTTCTTACGGTTTGCCATAATTTCGTGCATAGCCTTGGAGTCGACAGTTTCCGGAAATTCCTTCGTAATAGCTGATTTTAAATCCTCGAACGACTTAAAAGTTTTCTCTGAGCGTAGCCATTTCTCAGCCGTGCCCGTCAGGGAACGCCGTGCAATAATAAGTTTCTGCCGATCTGTCCATTCAAATACTCCTGCATTGTCTTCTATATCATCAATCCATTTCCTCGCCGTGTACGTCTTGTCAGATCCATTAAATTTAGGTATTAAATCAAAGTAAAATGTAGAAGAATGTTTGTCGCCGTCCGCCATCTTAACTCAAAGTCGCTTCGATCGTCGTAATTTCTTATTTTAATACGTCGTCGTTTCGTCGTTTGTGGTGCGTCTTCGTCGTAAAAACATCAAAGTAGTAGACTCCTGTCCACCTCGTCGTCGTCCCTCGTCTTCGTCGTCGTCGAGCCGCGCAAACACGTGGCGCGTACCCCGTGAGGTACCAGTCGCCGGTACTTGAAGTCGTCGTCTTCGCCGTTTCTCCGTGAAACGAGCCCTATCCCGGACGAGCCCCCAAAATTGTGGGATGTAGGGCTCGAAATAAAACGTTGAAATCTTCAAAACACTTCTTCTTTAATTTTAAAACCACTTTTTCCCTCAGAGCACATTACATCTTCCTTTTTTTTTTTTTTTTTTTTTTTTTTTAATTGTGGCGATCGACCCATTGGGGCATTACGCCAGTGTCACGTCAATTAGAAATAAAAAATAAAATTAGAGCGAAATTTTGAAAAAAAAAAAAAGATTTAAAAAATGATCAGATATCATATGCAAAAACTTAATAAGAGATAGATACAAATAAGCTGAGAACCAAAACAAATACCGATATAATAATTATTAAAAGAAGGCATAATGCAAGAAAAAAACACTTTATAAATGAATATTATTAAATTTACAAAAAAGGGCCAAACACATGTAAACATTACGATCTTTAGAACAAAGTAAAACTGAAATTTTAGTAGGAAGAGAAACTTTTATAAGAACTAAAGAATTGAAGAAATGAGAGTGATTAAATAAAGGGCACTGGAAGAAAATATGGTCTAAATTACCCTCCTCGTAACCACATTCACATAGGGAGGAGTCTTTGACATGAATTTTGAATAAGTGAACCGGGGAGCAGCAATGGCCAATCCTCATTCGGATGATAGTGGAAGTAAAACATTTTTCCATCCGAATCTTCGCAAACCATGGCTTACTTGGAATATCCGGCTGAAGAGAGGCGAACGCTGCACCCCTAATTCTACTGGACGACCTCCAGTGGGCAGACCATGATTTCAGAAGGTATAATGAGGGAAGAGAGAGAAGATCTTGAGGGATAATTTTAAAAGGAAATTTGTCACCACAAACCACTGCGTCCTTAGCGACCTGATCAGCGCGAACATTACCCACAATTCCCGCATGACCAGGGATCCAACCCAGAGAAACAGAAAGACCGCGATTAGAACATTCAATTAAGGATTCTTTGATTTGGAAAATAATGGGATTAATTTTTGACTGGAATGGATTACTCAATAACGACTGAAGAGCACTACGAGAATCAGAAAGGATCAGGCAACGAGATAAATTAAAAAGCAGAACATAACGCACACCCTCCAGGATAGCCATGCATTCTCCTGTATACACAGAGGATTCCGGGGGGCACTTGATCTTCTGGACAATATTAAACTGAGAGTGAAACACACCCACACCAACGCACCCAAAACGGGATGCTTTGGATGCATCAGTATAAATGGTATGCCATCCTTCCCAATCATTATTTAAAATATTAGAAAACAAAACATTACAGTGGAGATCTTGTTTATAAATATTAAAGTTTAACACAATATTAGGCTGATAGCAAACAGTAGAATAACAAAAATTAAAAATAGGGAGCTTGGGATATCTAAAAACAGGATCTTTGATTGCAGAAAAACGCTGATAACTGGTAACCAAGCAAGGAGGAGACTTATGACGCCAGTAAGGAGAGGTTTGGAAATATTTATTCAAAAGAGACAGCTTTGGAAAAATAGGATGATTAGAAAAAAGAGAAATACGAAATAGAAAACGATCTGACAAATATTGGCGCCGAAGACTTAGAGGGGGGTCAACGCATTCAACCTGTAAAGCGTTGATCGGGCTAGACTTCATAGCACCAGAAATCAAGCGAAGAGCTTTAGACTGAATAGAGTCAAGTTTTTTTAAACCATTACAATTCCCCGGAACTAAGAGGAAAGAGCCGTAATCCAAGGTGCTTCGAATTATTGCATTGTACAATAGTTTCAACGAGAAGGGGTGCGCACCCCACCATACACCTGATAAACAACGTAAAATATTAAGGTTCTTTTCACATGAAACCACAGTTTTATCAAAATGCTCTGATCCAGTAAGTTTAGAGTCGAGAATCACCCCTAGAAATCTGGCAGATGTTTTCACTTCAATTAAAGAACCACCTATAGCGACCTGAATTTCTGGAATTGATCTCTTTCTTGAAAAAATTACTACACTGCTTTTAGAGGGGGACAAGTCTAGACCATGATTAGTTAGCCACACTTGAAGAAGTTGCAGACCATTAGAAACAATATTAGCAGCATTTTGAATAGATGCACAAGATGAATACACCAATAAATCATCCGCATACTGGAGCAAACGGCAGAGGCCAACAGATGATTCCAAATCCGAGGTGTAAAGATTATACAAAATAGGACTGAGGACCGATCCTTGAGGAAGCCCCTTCCAAATGAACCTGGAGGGGCATATTGAAACATCGTTACACCTGAAAATAATACGTCTTTCCGACAATAAGTTTCCGATAAGATTACTCAACTTAGCAGGGATTTTGAGCCTATGGAGTTTTTCCCTAAGGATAGGGAGCTGAACATTGTCATAAGCAGCCGCGATGTCCAAAAAAGCCGCCACAATGGACTCATTACGTGAGAAGGAAAGACGAATATCAGTGGTGAAGATTGATAAACTATCAATAGAACTACGCCCTTTTCTAAAGCCAAATTGAGATTTAGATTCAAGACCATTGCTTTCAACGAACCATTCCAATCTATTTTTTATTAAATGTTCCAGGATTTTAAGGAAAACAGAAGAAAGGGCAATAGGGCGATAAGAACGGGGATCAGCAGGATCTTTACCAGGTTTAACAATTGGGATGATGATCTGAGACTTCCAGGAAGTAGGACAGTTGCCAGTTTCCAAAATTTGGTTAACCATACAAAGAAAAAAATTTAAGATAGAATCATTAGCATTTGAAAAGAACGAGTACGGAATACCATCATGGCCAGGCGCCGAATCCTTCACAGAAGAAAGAACATTTTTTAATTCGACTAAAGAAAAAGGAAGATCAAGCTCATGGGGAGGAGAAACCGGCGAAGGAAGAGAAAGTTCACAGAAATTAGGAGCATACTGAGGGGCTAATAAATCCATGAAGCATTCGGCCCACGACAGAGAGGAAGGGCAAGATTGATTATGGAAATTACGAGAATTTCGAAAGCATCTAATGTTTCTCCAAACTGAAGAAGAACATGAAGCCGGAGATAAAGAAGAGCAAAAGGATTTCCAACCCTCTCGCTTTTTGTCACGAAACAGCTTTTTAGTTTGAGCTATTGTTCGATTTAGATCAATATAATTAGATAAGGAAAGGTCATTTTTATATGATATTTCGGCAAATTTACGACTCTTAATTGCATCAGAGCATTCACGGTCCCACCATGGAGGAGAAGGACATTTATAACGAGAGGAATTCTTAACAGAAAATGCAGCCTTTGCACTAAAAGAAAAGGCTTCTAACAAAATTAAGTAACAACCGTCAACATCATTGTTATTAAAAGGGGGGAGGCTTTTCGCTTTGAACTCAAGAGCTTTCCGAAATTCAATCCAACCATTTTTGTCTAGGATGAATTTTAATAAAGGGTCAGGAGGGATCGGCCTCGTAACAGAAAGGGAGGGAAACTCAATAATAATAGGGAAGTGGTCACTGCCAAAAGTGAAAGGTAAGGTAAACCACGTAAGGTCACTGGCTAACTGAGGCGAGCAAATAGAAAGATCCACAGCACTGGGAACCTCACCTGGCCGAGTACGACGAGTGGGAACCCCAGTGTTCAACAGACAAAGATTACAGGAATGCAGAATCTCCAAAAAGTGATCACCAACAGGGTCCGTTTTTCCACAACCCCAAACAGGGTGATGACAATTCAGATCCCCCATTATAACTATTGGTTGAGGAAGACGATCAATAATAGATTTAATTTCATTCAAAATAGAACGAGAAGGGTAAGGAATATATAAAGACAAGAAGGTAACTTTTTTTAATTGGATAGCAACAGCATAAAAGTTCGGGTTACTTAATTCTTCCTACGACTCCCATGAACGAACAACCCAATTAAACCGGAAAGAGGACTATCTCTTCATTCATCCTTTTCACTCCATCGCTCATTCACACTTCACACGTTCGGATACAACTACTTAATATTAAACACAAATATGCAGTTGGCACATTAACTTTGAATTTGAGCTGTTCGGATACAATCTATAGCCTACATATATTATTAGGATATATGTATTTTTAGAATATATATAAATTCTAAGGACAGATAATATGCTTCATTAGATTGAAACGAAAAATCTTATGTTGCTTGCTATTACTGGTTTTATACATCTGCAGTACAGTTAGTTTCTATTACGTTATTCATCAGCCCATATACGTCCCTACTGCTGGGGCATGGGCCTCCCTCCATAACATGAGGGGTAAATGCCATACTCACCTATTACATGTTCAAGTTTAATTTAGTATTTTTAAATCGCTTACTCGCGTGAGGGAAAAACCTATGTTGAAGTTTCTTACCTGACCCATCAGCTGCGCATTTCATTAGTTTTTCAAAGTCGTTCATACACTCCGGTCTGTCCATTATGTTGTCCATGTCTAAGTGGAAACTGCACGCATCTATGCAGGCTGATGATACGTTCATCTGTCGTGAAAGAAAAACCAATCCTCTTTACTTAAACAGAATAGAACTGACAATAAAAATTAATTTAGATACACAAAGTCTCACAAAAATACCTACATTCTGATTGCATCGCGTAAGAAAATTAGTACTGACTCAGCATTAATATGTCAAAGCTGAGCCGTGACACTGGTATTCTTTCAGGGCTCTTAACTATCAAAAATCAAATTTACAAATATAGGCAAATCAAAAATATTACTCCACCCTGTCTTGGAGCGTAGCCTTGAGGTGGAGATAGCTTGTTTGAAAAATAGTGTAGATATTTAAGTAGCTCTGAGACAACCTCTTTCAGGCTAAGCAAAATGTTTCTTTTTGTGAGAAAAGTCTTGATATTGAGGAATGCTCCATGATTCCAAGGACTATTTAATTTTTTAATTTTGAAGTGTCCTTTGAGGCTGTCATGAGCATAATTAGACCCCTCAAACCTCGCCAAAATCGAGATTAAAAAAATGTTGCTAAGGAAAATATAATTTAAAGCAGCTCGAGCATGATGGCGACAAACTCTTGCGGCGCGCCACACGGCTGACGCTGAAACTTCACTTTGATTGCGCGAGGGCCCCACACAGACTTGCTTGCTCTTTGGCGTTGCCAATGTTGACATTTTGACATAGAGCACATCGTGCTCGAGCTGCAGTTGTGGTTATACGCATTAGTATACTTGCCTGTGTACAACAATTAGTGACGTTATGATGAGGTGTAGTAGGCCGTAGTCGCACTGACACAGGTCGTAATGTTTTGCCAAAAGCATTCTCTGCGTGACAGTAATAGTCGCCTTCATCTGTTTCTGTAATCTTCTTTATCACCAGCCTCATTGTGTACTTCGTTTGATCCTAAAAGAACAGTTTCATTATTAGCTTCGTTTATTGGATTACATTAATTAATGGTATTAGGTTAATTAAAAAGATCGCTAGTGATCTTTGTTTCTTGATTTACTTTGTTTTTCACGTTCCCAGTGGCTGATAATGAATTAAATGGCGAAGGAGCCGTCCATTCTTTTATTAATTTGTTTGGTTAAGATTTTTAACAACAAACTCTTCTTACAGGATTTTCCTCATTTACTTCTGTATAGAATATATTGCTTTAGACTGTAAGTAATACGAATTGTAGTTACTGATGACACGCATAACCTAGTTTAAGTAGTGCAATAAAGACTGCTAAGGAATGGACTTCTCTGCCAGAAGCTAGATTGTGGTGAAGAGTAAACCCTTTTTTTATAAAAAAAGACTTTTGTTGACAGCGGTCGGGTTTTATTTATTTTAATAAGTGTAATTTCCGGCTACGCACATTGAAAGGGAGGCCTTTGCTTACAAAACTTATAAAACAAGGTAAAATATTTCATCTCAGTAAACACATCTCGGTTATGCGATGATAGCCCAGTTGGTAATGATCCAGACTTGTAATCAGAAGGTTGCAGGTTCAAATCCTAGTGGGGGGGTCTGTACCATTAAATTGTTTTTTTCAGATCTATGTACGGATTTTTCATTAATTATTACTTGCTCAGTGGTGAATTATATTATCTGTGATCGTTATAAAACCCGCATGTCTGAGAAAATTTGTTTTCGAAAGGCTCGCGGTCCATCAACCCGCGTTGGGCCAGCGTGGTGGACTATGGCCTAAATCCCCTTCGTGTTTCGAAGGAAGGCCCGTGCCCCTCGGTGGGGACGATATGGGCTGAGCTGATGAAATAAATCATGTTCAGTGTAGGTATATGTGGCAATATTTTTATCGTAAGTATTTTTTTGTTTTGAACAACAATTCTGTTGTGGTTACTCAAGGCCTCCAATCTGGGACCATTATGTCATTATCTTCACCAACTCGTTTCTAAGCTTTGCATAATCGTTGTAAGCGATTTGAATATCATTATAAAGTGTTATGAAAAGTTAAGTGAAGCGAAGTAAATGCTATAAAGAATAATGAATGAAAAAATGGAGAGATGGACACGACTCATGAATACAAACGAGATTTTGATAGTCTCCCTGATTTTAATTATAAAAGCTTCGATTCCTAATATAATGAAATCCATTTTTCTTCAAAACGAGATTGGAATATTTTATAAGCATGATATAAATTTTACGGCAAAAATATGATAAAAACTTTCTGGCAAATTCATTTTTACATTGATATATAGACAGATAAAAACTTTGTTGACACTTATAAAAGAAAGGAAATAAAAATACAATACAAATTTATAAACAACGGTGTGCAAGCGCGGCCTTATCACTAAACAGTGATCTCTTCCAGGTAACCCAAGGCGAAAGGAAAACACAAGAATACCGGAAGTAGCACTAAAGTAATGGCAAAAAAGCGGGGACCATATAAGAAGGTAAAGAGGCCAGTGCATCAGGTTACTCCATTTTCATTGCAAAACCACTCTTATCACAACAGCACATAGTGCACGCGTGTGGTAACCTGAGTTGCGGCCGTCCGTGCAAGACTGGTCTCGCATTCTAATTTACAGCTGTTCACCCATCTTTTCTCTCGCTTACAGAGTCTCATAGGCCAAGTTAGGATACCTCCATTACTCTTTTTGTTCAATAAATGGTTATTACTTCATCCACATACCTCAGGATCAGCCAACAGTTGTATATTATAGTTGGGGCCATCAATAACAGGGGTACGTCCGTTGGGATCCCTCCAGAAGGCGATGGTGGGTTTGGGCAGGGCCTCCACTCTGCACTCCAGGATAACAGAGTCACCAGCTGCTGCCATCGTGATTCCACTCGCTTGGATTGTTGGCACATCTGTCAAAGGTATTAAGGGTTAGGAGGCTGAATTGATATGGCTTGACGCTATTATTCATTGTGGTGCGCCTTTATGATTTCTACGCTGAGCTGGGCATTAAAGAAACATTTAGACTATTATCTAAACATTTAGATTAGATCTAGAAACATTTAGACTATTAACTATTTATCTGCAACGCGCTTTCCGACGCTGTGTGATGTGTGTGTGTGTATTATTGTATGTATATATATTTATATATACATTAGTTTATTATATTATAGTATTATTCGTATGTATAAATATGTAGGTATTTAATATATTTATTTTTGTAGGATTTATTAGGTATAATTAATTTCTAACTTAATAATTTCTTCAGTACACCCGCTATGATATTTCCTCTCTCAAATTCTTCCCTAAGGTTGCCTGGAAGAAATCGCTGAAAGCGATAAGGCCGCCTTATTGTATATGCCTTGGGTTTATGTAAATTTATTCTTATTTTAAGTTATTTTTCTGTTTGTGTGTACAATAAAGTATATTTGATTGATTTGATTTGATTAGAACCTGCCAGTTGCAAACTCTTCCCAGGAGCACTGTCATTATGGTCAAGCGTGCCCTGAATCTGAAATGAGTCAAATCGCTACAAAGATGAAGATGCTATCTGAAATATCCTGCATACAAACAATCCCGTTGAATTTTCCAATGAAACGGTAAGTAATAATATTAATAAATAAACACTACACACTCAAAGGCCCACACTAAGTATTTCCCTTGTGCCGTGGGTCCCTCGGAACATACATAAAGACAGACACGAACATCCGTGACCCGACAACTAACATCTGTTTCACACACAAATGTTTGCCCCGACTGGGAATCGAACCCAGGACCTATCGATCAAGAGGCAGCGTCACTACCACTCGGCCAAACCGGCCGTCATCTGCTGTGTGGACATAGCAATCAGTTCTACTGCTTCTAGTTGACCCTGCAGAACCAGACTGAACTGCCGGAGGAATGGGCCCTTAACATAACTTTGTAGTCATGTTTAGGCAAAGAAGTTTTTTGAAGTAAAAACTTCTTTAGCCGCGTTGTGCACTTTTTGGATGGGTAAAAAATGTTAAACTCGCGTCAGGGTTACGTGAAAACTTCTTAGACCACAGGGAAGTAATGTTCAAGTTTTCACATCTGCTGGCACTCCCGGAGTGCAACCCCTTTTTTTTCTTATTCATTCGAACTTTAAAGAGATTCGGGTTGTATTAGCCCAGAAACACAGATGCAGGCAAAGAATTCCATTCCTTAGCGGTGCGCAATATAAAATTCGAGGAATCCGACAAGGTAAGACTGGTACCCCGCGCGGTGCGTCTGGCTGGATGTCCGATAGCAGAAAGGGGTAGGCGGAATGAGCTTGTGCAGCTCAAAGGCACACTCCCCGAAGTACATAAACTTAGAAACTCAATGACACATTAAACAAATCCACTTGAACAAAATTTAAAAACAGCACAGCAAAAAGAATCAAAAACCAAATTCTTAATCAAACACCTGCCATTGGATAGCTAACGTAAAGGAGTTCTCGAAAAATGGTTCTAATTTAAGGCAGATGAGACAATAGCTTGTTTTGAAGCGTCGTCATTTTTATTGAGAACAGCCATAGAATTGTAAGGGGATAGACATTACCCTCAGAGTTTCTTACCTATTCTTCTCCTGAAGAAGACTGCACCTTTGCGAATAGGCGCAAAGTCAAAAATGCTAATGTAATACACTATTTTGCTCAATGATTTATATTGATTTTTCTAATGTATTTTTTAAGACGTTTCCAAGAAGCACTTTGTATGTAATTTATGTTTTTTTTTGACTTGCTGTAATTCGCGTCTGCTCAGCAGCTGCTGATTAAAGACTTCTTTTTCAATGTAGTAAACAGTTAAATTAAGAGAATTGAGTCTTTGATTAAAATTTACAATGAAGAAACTAATCTTTACCTGTCTACTAATATTGTAAATGCGAAAGTAACTCTGTCTGTCTGTTACGCTTTTACGGCTAGACTACTGAACCTATTTTGATGAAATTTGGTACAGACATAGATTAGACCTTGGGAAGGGATATAGACTACATTTTATCCCACAACTAGGCACGATATAACCTGTAGTCCACGCGGGAAGAGCCGCGGGCGGAAAGATAGTATTATAAATGCGAAAGTGACTCTGTCTGTCTGTCTGGTACTTTCATGGCTAAACTACTTAAACGATTTTTATGAAATTTGGTACAGAGATAGATTAGACCTTGGGAAAGGACATATATTTTTAACACGGTTTTGTGTATTTTGAGTGAGCACGAACCATATTTCCTTTTAGTTTCTATCTCTCTGAGAATAACCAAGATGAAGTCGCAATTTTCACTTTGTATTCATTGAAAATTACCTCTCTCGACGTTATTTCAAACCTTTGAGACTTTGAAACACTTATTCTTATATCCACTTTACTTGGTTTTCTTTTTTGCTTTCTTTACAGATGTTAGCTTAAATTACTTATCTGTGGCGAGAGACTAAATGTGTTGTAGCAGAAAATCTAGTTTTTATACTTGTACTCTATCTTTCTTATCCTTACTGATGTTATAAATGTGAAAGTTTGTATGTATGTTTGTTACTCTTTCACGCTCAAACGGCTAGACCGATTTGATAAAATTTGGTAAGAAGGTAGCTGACAAAGTAGATTAACAGAAAGGCTACATAATTTTTCCAAATGCCCACGGGAACGAAGTCCCGGGCGGAAATCTAGTCTTATCTATATATATAAAAATGAATTGCAGTTCATTAGTCTCGCTAAAACTCAAAAACGGCTAGATCGATTTGGAAGTTTTTTTTGTTGTGTTCCTAAATTGTCACGACCTGGTTTACATTAACCCTCAGGGTTAACGGGTTAAAAACACCAGGAAAATCACCATGTAGTATGTACATTACGTAGGTAGTAATAAAATAATTGTGTGTTGGCTTCCGTCGTCGTCTCAAATGAATTGTCAGTCTCGTATTAGCTTCTGTTTCATTCAGTTTGCGTTCCCATAATTAATTAGAATACACTTCAGCATGGTGGGAACCAAGTTGCGGGCGGACAGCTTGTTTTATTTTTTCTTCTAAATTCTCACTGAACTTAAAATACTCACGTGAAATATTAATCTTTCTAGAGGCCTGCATGGGGGTTCCGTAGCCATTGTCAGCGTAGCACGAGATCTGGTTCATGTCGCGGGTCACGTTGTGGATCACTGTCACCATGTGTCTTGTTACCTCTTGCCGGACTAGGCGACCTGTTGGAAAAGACAATATCAATATCTATTTTGCCGTGTGGTGATCAGTTTAGAATATCACCACCCCATTTCTTTCCGTGGGTGTCGTAAGAGGCAACTAAGGAAACACAAATTAGACCTTCCTCCTATGTATCCACCCCAGGCAACGACACTTCAATTTGTTCCGAATCTTAGGTGACATCTTGTTGTCTCATGCGGTGTGGTAGGCTTTGTGAAGGGCCGTCTGGTTCGCGACCACCCTCCTACCGAAGTTCGACGCCAAAGAGCTTGCTGTGTTCCGTCATTGCTTAGGAGTACCAGTGTCTTGTAGGTATTTTTTGGGTTAACTCGATCCATCGTCGATCTCATCTATGACCTTGGTCAAGAGTTAACCCATCTTATAATAAATAAAAAAAATATTTTGAGCCATTTCCCACACGGCGAAGTCAGTTAGGATTGATCTCAGATACACATTGGTTCTGTATATCGTGACTTTTCATTCAAGTTTTTGGAGATGGATTAGGTGCGCAATAGGGATGTTGACAGTGTTTGATTTTATGAATTATTGTATGTGAAACAAAAAATAATGCTAGAAATATATTAATATCCGAAAACAGTATTAAAATTGGTTTATAAATGAACAAGTTAATAGCATTTATATTATCGTAAGGACTAGCTATCACGTTATGTGGGGAGAGCTAGCTATCTCGTTTTTACGTACGCAAACAAATGGCAGTGACGTCACATGTCGGTAAGTGCATCTCTTTTTCGTTGTTTGACAGTTTCCCCCTCTAATTAAATTTAATAACTTGTAACTTTTTTATTTCTCAATATTTTTAAAAAAATATTTCGGTTTTGGGTTTTGGATTCAGTTCTTTTTTAAGATAAATAATTTAAAAAAATTAGTCAACATCCCTATTGAGTGAAGCGGTTAAGCCAATAGCTTTACCTTGTGTGATGCTGGACCCAGATGTACCAATTGTGGTCGTGGATGATGTACCAAGTTCACCCAGAAGATGCCTATTCACCCGAACTTCCAAGAGATTCGTATTATATGAACCAAAGAATTCCATTCGTTTGCGGTACGCAATATAAAAGATGAAGAAAAGCGCTCAGTACGGATCCAATGAATCTCGACAAGGTAAGTGGTGCGTCTGGACGTCCAGTAGCAGAAAAGGGCAGGTGAAATGAGCTCGTGCAGCTCACGTGCACACTCCCTGAAGTACATCTTGCAAAAACACAAATAGGCAAGCTACTTTGCGTCTATGATTTTGTTTTATTTTACCAGCCCATATAAGTCCCCACCGAGGGGCACGGGCCTCCCTTTGAAACACGAAGGGGATTTAGCTCATAGTCCACCATGCTGACCCAATGCAGGTTGGTGGACCGCTCGTCTTTCGAAAATGAATTTTCTCGTACGGGTTTCATAACGATGTTTTCTATTACCGTTGAGCAAGTAATTATTAGAAATCCGTACATAAATCCGAAAATACGAATTTAGTACAGGCCCGCACCAGGATTTGAACCAGTAACCCGATTACAAGTCTGGCTCATGACCAACTTGGCTATCACCGTCTATGATTACTTACCCGAAATATACAAAGAAATGGTTGGTGTAGGAGTTCCCATGGCGATGCACAGAATAGTCATACTGGAGCCTTCTACCACCAGGTTGACAGGATTCACAGTCGGAGGCTGTTTGAACGAGAAAAACATATTCTTTACTTTTATTTCATTGTTTGTTCTTGACACTGTGCTTTGTGAATAACTCGAAAAGGATTTAAAGGATAATAACTAGAAATTTTGTCGTCGACGTAAGTGTTAAGTTCTAGATTTGCTCGAAGTATACCTAATAGTAAAGATTAGTGTAAAGGATGAATTGTAAGTCCTATTAATATCCCCACTTCCTTTCTTTTCTTATCGTGTAGGTATAATCAAGTATGTGGCGAACTTGACTAACCTTGGCATCAGAGTTGTTAAACCGCCAAATGGCATCTGACTTGGTTTATCGACTGTAGTCAACCGACAACAGCCGGGACCGACGACTTAACGTGTCCCACTTGACCTTGAAATCCCCACTTGAACTTTCTAAAGTGGTTAACCTAAATATTAACTACAATACTTGAAATTCCTGACAATGATAAAAGGAAATCTCTTGTAACCTTTGAACGAGAGGAGATAAAGTACTTGAAGAATCAAGTCTCAAGAGTGTGCTTAGATACTTTTTCTTTTGTGTAATAAAAGAACCTCTTCTTTCTTGTGTTTGGTTATCAAGTGAGGCTTTTATTAGTATTTACTTCTCTTTTGAGAAAACTTCAAGAACTTTTAAAAAAATAGAATGAAGAAACACTTATGAACGCCATTGTCGACAAGTTTTTACTAGTATAAAGCGATTTTGATTTGAGTAGGAAAGACGATGGTTCCACCGGCTTATACTATAATGTCACAACACAATCGTCACGCAATTTTCCCTAACGCTATAACGCTAGTTGGCGGCAGGTCTCAATCATGCCACCATTTCGGTAGTCCTTATTTTATTTAGTCATGATGTTAATAACAGCTACAACTTGAATAGACACACTGCAGTTTTTTACTCTGTTCTGCGAAGTTTAGGTAAATATATTCAGCCTATTCCCGTCACTGGTAATAAGATATTTAATATTTGGGTGCCTTCAAAGAGACTGCAATGTGTCCATTCAAGTTGTAACTGTTATTAACATCATGACAGAATAAAGTAAGGACTACTGATACGGTGGACTAACATAAGTAAATATGAAATTCATGATTGAGACCTGCCAAACCTTGGAGAAAGATCATAATGATTTGTCATAAGGAGTCTCCGCTTTTTAACCGACTTCAAAAAAAAGGAGGAGGTTCTCAATTCGGGTGAATTTTTTTTATTTTAATTTTTTATGTTTGTTACCTCAAAACTCCGTAATTTGTAAACCGATTTTTTTTTATTTAGTTCGGAAGCATTTACTTCCAGATTGGTCCCATAATTTTTTTATCGAAATCGCTTCAGTAGTTTAGGTAAAAAAAAACGGAAATTTGCGGTCATATATGTGGATGATAATAGGTCATCAATGTAAACGAAGCAAAAACGAAGTTGTCCCGGAGCCCTGAGACTTCTAAGTAGTTTTTTGGGGCTCCTTTGTGTCCTGGGGCTCTACCGTTTAGTGGCCGGTAGAGTATATTACCACCACACATCTTTCCTGCCGTCTGGTGCTCGGTTGATAATATCACCCACCACCCCATATCTTTAAGAGAGGCCACCAGGATCCCATTTGGCGATCGGTTTGAGAATTGTACTACCCCGTATCTTTCTTGCCATCTTGCAACTGGTTATGAATACCACCACCTTGTGGTGATATCTTGTTGAATATGTTCTTATAACGAAACAAAAGGTTGGGGACTTATTTTTGTCGTCTAAGGAAATTAAAACCATACTCACCTCAACATATGCTGGATACGCCGGATCAGTCCAAGCCAGAAGAGTCTCCGAAGCCATGGAGTCACCAGCAGTAGCATGAGCCTTAACCCACATGACGTATTGCGTGTTTGGAGTCAGCTTCTCCAAGGTATGTCCTGGTACTGTGGTGGAGATCGCCGTGACGTTGCCCGACCCGATTTGAGTTGGAGATTTGAAGAATAGTCTGGTGAGGAATATGTGATTGTGTTTAGTGTTTTATTAGCTTTGTACTTTTATTAATTTGGTAATTCAGGAAGGCAGAGACTACACTATAGAGCAGTGGTTCCCAAAGTTGTCTTTTGATATTTCTTCTTGATCTTAGCGCTTTTGACCATGATTCTCCTTGACCATAATTCAGAATTTAGGAGATAAGAATCTCGGAAATAGAGAGGCTATATGTCAAACTTTGCCACCATCATATCTTCAGCGGAAGCACGTCCCCTTCTAGAGTTAGATTTAAGCTTCTCGTAAGGATGTCTACAAAAACTGGTGCTTCGAGCCCACACTGGTTTTTTGCGACATTTATCAGATAGTTGGTCTATGCTAACAATAGTAATCAAATCAATTGGAACGTGGCAAAATGTTACCCTTGCTGTGAAACAGGACAAGAGACAGGTAGATAGATAGAAATATTTTATTGCATATTTCATAAAGAGTAAAAATATACAGGGTGGGTTTTTAACTAAAAGTTTGCTAGGGGGGCCTTATTGCTTAACAGGGGACTTCCTCCAGGCAACCCAAGGCCGGAGAAAAACACAAAATAAACGCAATACTTCAGCTTACGGAAAAAAAAACACTACAAAGTAAAATAAAATATATATCATATAATAAAAATAAATAAGGCCAGTGTTCACCAAAAACTTAACCAACGATTAGCAGATAACCAGAGATTTGACAACGTCATTTACATACATTTTTTTTGACATTTTGTCTGATTAACTTCTAACCGCGGTTTAACCGTTGGTTATATTATTGGTGAACACGGGCCTAAGTAAGATAGAAAGGGAGATAAAACTTAAGATAAAAAATAGATCAAAGACAAAGGTTAGCCGAGTTCCAAGCTTATAAATGTTCCAAACTTACGTATATGAGATCTTCTCATCAGGTTGCGAGAACTGAGGTGGCTGCCAGCTCAAGGTCAGCCAAGTGGCCGAATGGGAAGACACCGACAGGGAATGCGGAGGAGACGGGATACCATTCGCTTCTTTGACTGGTTCTGTTACAAATAACATTCCAATTGACACTTCTCTTCATAAAAGTCATAGTAATGGGTCTAGTAAACAACGAAACTAGTATTTGACTGTTTAGTAAAACAAACACATAGCCTAGAGTTAATCCAGGGTGTCAGCTACCTCTATACCAAATTGTATCAAAATTGGTCTAGCCGTTTGAGGTTAAAAGAGTAACAAACATCCATACATGCATACATACATACAAACTTTCGCGTTTATAATATTAGTCAGGGTAAGGACTAAAATTATAAATGCGAAAGTAACTCTGACTGTCGTCCGTTACGTTTTTACGCCTAAACTAATGAAATGGCTTTGATGAAATTTGGTACAGAAATATATTAGACCTTAGGAAAGGACATAGGCTACATTTTATCCCACAGCTGGGCATGATATAACCTGTAGTCCACGCGGGTTGAGCCGCGGGCGGAAAGCTAGTATGAATATCTTTATAATATAAAACAAAGTAGGGTTTTTTCGAACACTTATAACTCGAGAACGGCTGGACCGATTTTGATAAAATTTGGTATGGAGGTAGTTGACACCCTGGGTTAACACACAGAACGAAGTCCCGGGTGGAAAGCTAGTAAAGTATAAAAGAAATAAGTATAACAACAATGTCAAACAAATAAGTGTACTTACCACCATCACTGACATTGACAATGATCATGCTAGATGGCAGGGAGGTGCCGTGCTCGTTGGCTGCCACCACGAAGATGTGGTACGTGCTGTTAGCCTCCAACCCGTCTATATGTGCCATTGTATCGTTCACGTTCATTTTCTGTAGAAAGTATTTTATATAAGTAGAAGTATAATGTTGATTGTTTTTAAGCCCTGACAAAAAGAGAGTGGTATATTATTGTACAATGATAATATAGACAGGATTATATACAGGGGGTGTCTTCTTCTTAGCGTGTAGGTATTGTCAAGTGTATGGCGAACTTGTCTAACCCTGATGTCAGAGTTTTCGAACCGACTTTGTTTTAACGACTGTAGTCAATCGGCAACAGCCGGGACCGACGGCTTACGTACGCTCGTGATTTAATTGCCACTGTGGTTACCCATCATTTATGTTTCTATTGCTTAACCTCACTGATCGGTTGAGATCAACGAGTGCCACTGGGCTACGAGCGCAGGATTTGTTATAAGTTTGACTTGTGTTTCGGTTTATCCGTGTGTCTGTGTATTTAATTTCCATTCAAATTCTTTGCGGTATTAAATTATTAAAAAAAAACATAAATAATCGATAAAAAACTTTTAAATTATTTCCACTCGGCTTTTTATTTGGTTTTTACGTACTCCTTCAAATAAATAGCCAAGATGTGCGGTGGTTTCGGATGTTGTTGCGGAGGATGTTGCGGCGGTTGCTGCTGATATACACAAGCTGCACGAAGATTTGCTGATTCAGTCGAAAACGCCGTGTCGTCGCAGATGGGCCATGGCGTCTGATCGACTACCGAGCGCATTCAACGCTACTTGTAGGATGCAAGGAGGGTTTCAAACATCATTATAGATCGTTTTTACTGGAGAAACAAAAGCTAAGTGTTCCAGAAGCTTATGGTGTAGCGATATTTGTTACTTGATTTTGAAATTTTTCGCCAGTTTAATATGTGTATATATTTCTTATTTTATACTTATATTGTATCTTGTATATGTATATCACATAACACAATACTAAGTACTATACCAGACAAGTACAATCAATTTATCCACAATCACATGACACAACATTTTCACCTTGCTGAGCATTTGTGAATGACAGCAGCGTTGTAGCAGACTATCAGTGTTTTGTCGAAAGGCAAAACAAATGCTGAGCTACGACCATTTTGTGGCACTGTGGCACACATATAGAATAATTATTATTAATCTTTTGTGTATCTTTATTGTTTTGCTTCTTTTTTATTCTAGTATGTGTTGATTTTGTAAATAATGTGTGTGTTTAAGTGTTACAAATACATATTTTTATCTATCTATCTATCTTGTAGTGTAATATTGTGCCATAGTGAACGCACAGACGTTTGTGTGTCTGTGTGTCTGTCTGTGGCATCGGTTATTCTGTTTGAAATCTGACGTAATCAAGATGGTTCTTAGCTATATGGGATGACTTTAATAAGTTAGCGAAAATTAAGGGTGTGAATCAGCTCACTAAACTGTACCACTTTCCCCTAAAGAAGTTTGGTTGAAAAGGAAAAAATATCACCTCTCCATACAACTAGTATCAGCTAAATTGACTTAATATAATTTTCCACGTTATAAAAACGTATGGGTCACCGACTTCAATCCCAACAACAGTTCGCAAATGTCACTCATTTATTTAGATGATGTTCTGGTTTGCTGTATTTTTTGTTTTTGTTGATTTTTTTAAAAGCGCTGAATCATTTTCGATTAAATTCATATAGGACTACCTCTGGAGTATATTCTTTCGAACAAAAAAACAATTTTGAAAATCGTTCTATAATTGGCGGAGAAATCGGTGAACATCCATAAAAAATATAAAAAATACATACGGTTGAACACAGGACCTCCTCCTTTTTTGAAGTCGGTAAATGAAATGTCGTTTTTTTTTAAAGTTCTTATAAGTTGGTTTAAAACTGAAAGTAGTACGTTTGACAGGGAGAATCATCCTCCATAAATCATTTGCGATCAGCTATTCGATTTTGTATGGGAAGTAATTTTTTTTTGAGAATTTCACGTAGCTCCCGTGGGAAAAGTTGTTCAGTTTTTTAAAGAGATCCAATCCCTGAAATTTAGCTAGCTAATTAGATATATTATAGGTAGAAAACTATGTAAATAATAAACAAAAATACACCAGTGACCGAATTCTTGGTGGAAAAAATTGTGAGAAACCAAAACAAAAATCATAATGACTTATATTAATTAATTGAGATAGACAGAATACATTAAAGAAGACATTAAAGGCCAGACAAACTAAGTTAGGCTCCGAATGTTAGAAGGTCTTTTGAAGTTCAGCAAATCGTAACCTTTTACACTAATTGATACTCTAGCAGCAATTACTTGTATCTATAGATAGTAACAAAATAGCTTTTTTATTATAAGATGGGTTAACTCTTGACCTCAATCTTGACCATGGTAATAGATGAGGTCGACGATGGAGCGAGTTAACTAAAATGCCAATTAAGGCACTGGTACTCCTACGCACCGACGGAACACAGCAAACTGTTTGGCGTCTGACTTCGGTAGGAGGGTGGTCGCGAACCAGACGGCCCTTCACAGGACCTACCACACCGCATGAGACCATAGGACGACACCTCAGATTCAGAACAAATTGAGGTGTCGTCGCCTGGGCTGGATTTATAGGAGGCAGGTCTCATTTGTGTTTCCTTAGTCGCCTCTTACGACACCCACGGAAAGAAATGGGATGGTGTTATTCTCAGCCGATTACCACACGGCACAAAAGTAACCTAGCAATGGTCTTACATACGCTCACGCCTGCAATTCCTATCGGGGTAGGCAGAGCATCAGTTGTATTATAGAACCACTTGATGCTACATTTGACAAATTCTGTGGGTTATTAAATGAAACATGAGAGGTTATCCTTTCGCCCATAATACAGCAAAACCCTCGCGTCCACTTATTAACTTCTACGGTATGCCTGGGAAGAATTGGCAGGTACTCCAACATGTTACAAATTACAAAGTACTAACAAAGACAGTCAAGTTGGCTTTTCAAGTTAACGAGTCGAGCAAGTAATAATAAACATATTTTTTAAAGTTTAAAACTTTATAGTTTTTATAGTTAGTAGACCAGGGGTTCCCAAACTGTGCGCCGCGGCACCCTGGTGCGCCGTAGAAAGTACAAAGGGGCGCCGCGAGAAGATCCTCTTTACCATACTCTGAAACCTTAAGTATTGGCAGGTACAAAATAAACAATGCCACGCTTTGAAACATGTGTGGAAATCACCAAGCTCACCCATCACATTACTCAGGTAGCTACTGTATTTTATTTTAGTTTTTCTGAACTCTCTCTTTAATGGTTTGTTTTAATGTAGTATTCTAATAAATAAATAAAATAAAAAAACTCTTCTAATACATAAATAAATAAAATATTGTAAATGTCTTAATTGTTTACCTAACTAATATAATTTTGCCTATTTCTTTCATCTGTACCTATCTATTTCGACTAGCTAGCTAGCTAGCTTAGGGCGCCGAGACAAAATTCTGAATTTGTAGTGCGCCGCGGACTGAAAAAGATTGGGAACCCCTGTAGTAGACTGTTAAAAGTTATAACTATTAAAAACTTGATAGCGCCGTTATCAATTTACCATTAATGATTTGTGTTATCAATTTTACGATGAAGTGAAAAAAGGAAAATCAAAGAAACTTCGTTGGCATTTTAGCTACTGTTCATAGCTCTACACAAATCATGAAATTATTTACTTTAACGAACCAGCCCAAAATGAAAAGCAACGTATAACTAACGTACACATCAAAAGAGATAGTCTCAGCAATTCGCAAGAGTTTTGGTTTCTATTGTCTTCGCCTACTTAATCCGAGCTAAGCCGAGTTTGTGTGGGTTTCTCAGAACTATAATGCCAGCTTAAAATTGAGCCTAGACTGAGCCACGGACAAAGTTAGATAGTAGAGGCCTACCGCGTTAGGTGATTTTGACTTAGATTGCAAATTCGTCACATTCTTCTGCGAAATGAGGGTTGCTTTTGTGTATAGATAATTGATTTGCTGAAAGTCATAGTAAATAGTAAGTATCTACCTTCTTAAATCTGAATCGGAACCCTCGCGCGATTTTAGCACACCCGTTAATGTTCTGTCCTGGACCATTGTTGTATGATTGATAACTTGGTGTGATTTAGTATTCTAAGCTCAATAAATATTAACTTTAGATTTTATTTTTAGAAATAAATATATATATTTTTTTATTATAAGATGGGTTAACTCTTGACCTCAATATTGACCATAAAGGTCAAAGATGAGGTCGACGATGGAGCGAGTTAACCCAGAAAATGCCTATAAAGGCACTGGTACGCCCACGCACCGACGGAACACAGCAAGCTGTTTGGCGTCGGACTTCGGTAGGAGGGTGGTCGCGAACCAGACGGCCCTTTACAGACCGCATGAGACCATAGGACGACACCTCAGATTCAGGAAAAAAATGAGGTGTCGTTGCCTGGGATGGATATGGATAACTAGGAGGCAGGCCTCATTTGCGTTTCCTTAGTCGCCTCTTACGACACCCACGGAAAGAGATGGGGTGGTATTATTCTCAACCGAACACCACACGGTTAAAACCCGGAAGAGTGCTTTCAACTGACTTTTTGAACCAAAAAAAAAACAAACATTGAAGTGACATGGTCGCATTTGCTATTGGTTGTGAAAAGTGGGAGGATCTTGCTGCAAACCGCAATGTGCAGAAAATAAATGAAATAAGCATCGCAGAGGGTTGCAGATCCCATGACAATGCCTGGTTTGAAGCACTCGTAGCCCTGTGATCAGTGAAGTTCAGCAACGTACACAAAGGCAGGGAACCTGATGGGAAACCAAAGTGGCAATTTATAACGAGCGTTTCCGTGCTTCGGAGGGCACGTTAAGCTGCCAGTCCCAGCTCTTGTCGATTGACTACAGTCGTTAAAACTAAGTCCGAGGTTATTGTGCGGTTTGAAAACTCTGATACCAAGTTTGCCGCACACTTTTCTATACCTACACGATAAGAAAATAAAGAATGCCTGGTTTCTTGGTTGGAAAACTGTGCTGCTAATAGTTATAAACTTGAAGGAATCTCATTACGCGTACCACAAGGGCGGATGGATGTGTTGATCCAGAGCATCTATCCGTTAGCCTACGACCGTGATTTCGAAACGTCGGATGCCTGTGCATCTCCTTCATCTTTCGCTATACAGATTAGATCGATAGGTAGTGACAATTATCAGTCGTCCGTCGATCGAAGACTTATAGACTAGATGCCCAGGTACGGATTAATTTTCACGAGTGGCGTTGCCGTTTTCACATAAAAACTGCTTGATTAATTTGTCATTAAGGGATGAAACTAAATGTAGTAATGTCCGAAAATAAAACAAAGATTATGTGTTATATGATTATGTGTTTGTTAGGCCTTTATTTTCAATTCGGGCGAAATCAGTTAAGTTTTTTCTTATAAAGAAAAAAGAAATGAATTAATTCCATTGAACTAAGGCTGAAAAAGCTACAAATTTTAAAAAAAACTTAGTAAATAATAAATAAAAATCAATTGAATGTTAGCATTTGGGAGCAAAGGTCACTTTTTGTCGAAGTTTTTAATCAAAAGACACTAATAGCTTTCTGTCACTTCAAACGAAATCGAGTTTTCGATTTAGATGGTTAAAGATTTATCGTAATTAAATGAGCTTTAGTAAAAATACATACATGCAGTTTGATTTGGAAAACTTTAAATACAGGTTGTAAGGAATAACTTAGCAAAACTGTAACCCATCATGTAGAATGTAGAACTCAGACCATCATTCTGAATGATTTCCAGTGGAATTTTCCTCATGAATGATTTTTCAGTGGAATTTTCTTCAGGAATCGTATGTCAGGGGTGATGAGACTGTTAAGCAGTTTGGCAATGCTAATTATTCTGAGCCAGCACCGATTTTGACTGAGCATACAGGCAGCACAGTGCAGCACTTTGTTTTTATTTTATATGTTTGTAAGTGTTTTTGTAATCGTAACTTTTTTTTGTTTGTTTTTGTGTTTGTAAAGTGTCTTCTGTGTTAATTGTGATGTCTGTGTTGTACTGAAGTATTTTCTATTCTATTCTAATCTTCTTTAACTTACATTATCCAATTGCAGCGTGTTATAGTAGTAAGGTGTAGAGTTGTTTCCAACTTTCTGCCAGTGGATGACGTAGGAAGTTGCGTTGGCGCCGTCTGTGGGAGCTGCCCAGTCCAGCGTCAGCTTCCTATCTGCTTGGATTATGGCGTGAAGTTCTCTTGGTGGGCCCGGGAGAAGACCAGTTCCTGCAGAAATTTGATACGGTTAATGTTTGATTTATTGGGAATTTACAAATTTTAAAAATAGATGTATCTTTATTGACAAATCTTTTAATTTGTTGTTTCCATAGTAGGCTAAGCCTGTACAAGTAGTACGGTTATGTCATCAATGTTAGTTACTAATTAATTAAGTAAATGTTTTAGGTTCTTGTAATCTTCAATCATTAAGTCATTTGTACACTAATATTATAAAGAGGAAAGATTTGGTCGTTTGTCTGCATTAAATAGGCTCTGAAAATCGGTTTAGCGATTTGAAAAAAATATTTCACCATTACAGTGCTACATTATCTCTTTGTAACATAGGCTACATAATAGAGAATATAGAGTAATGTTTTGTTACTTTGGTCTACCACTAAGTTGCAGAAACGCCCATTAAAGTTAATATTGCCTTAAAATATCACACTATCACTTTTCATCTTTTCATCACAACAAGGACGGTATTACATTTAAATAAGCTTTAACATTAATGAAAGTTTCTGCAATTGACAATTTGACTATTAAAAAACAAATGGAACTAACCTTCCTCAAAGCATTGTACGATATTCCCTATGTACGGCACACATATGTTGACGCCGCCGCCGTAAGCCCCTGTGCAGACCCCTCTGCAGTTGGCTGGCACTCCTCGACGCGCACAGCACTCCTCATGATTTCGTCCTGAACGGAGAAGTTGCTCATCAGAATATTGTCAGTCAAATTTAATAAAAATAAAATAAACAAATAAACGCTACACACTCAAAGTTCCACACTAAGGGTTTCCCTTGTGTTGTGGGAACACTCATAAAGACATACATAAACATCCATGACCCGAGAAGAAACATCTGCTTTTTACACAGATATTGGCCCCGACTGGGAGTCGAACCCAGGACCCGCCGATGAAGAGGAAGCGTCACTACTAGTCCACCAAATTAACAGTAAATTTTCTGGTTAGCGCTCTCTAATCTGAACCGATCAGTGAGGTTAGTAACGTATTCAGGGGCAGGAAACCTGATGGGTGACTAAAATGGCAATTTAGCACGAGCGTTTCCGTGCTCCGGAGGGCACGTTGAGCTGTCGGTCCCGGCTGACGTCTAGTAATCATAGTCGTTAAACCAAGTCAGGGATCATTCGGCGGTTTGAAAACTCTGACACCAGGATTAGTCAAGTTCGCCACATACTTGATTATACCTACACCTTAGGGAACGAATTTTCTGATTACCATATCTTTATAAATCAGTTTTATAGTCCTTAAAAATACAGATAACGATTTACTCACGTTATCTGTAACCTAACTTGAATAGGAACGAACAATTTATGTGGGACCTCTAACAAAACCGTAGTAAACTAACTTATACACACATCAGCGCGGTCTAGGGATATTGCACGATTTTTCATACAAAAGAGGTCTGTTTGAGAAGCTATAAAAGCATACTCGAGGTCGAGATATATGGAGGGCTATTAGAATTGAAAATTCAAGTTTAGCACTTGCTCGTCGGAAAATTTTAACCCTTCATGTATCTCCAGTATGCTTTTATAGCTTCTCAAACAGACCTCTTTTGTATGAAAAATCGTGAAATATCCCTAGACGGTGTTGATGTGTATATTTCAAGATCCTTTACAAAACTTTCACCTAAAAAAGATTCCCCTTCCATCAGTTCCTTCAAAACTTAGCACAACGGCGTTGTATCTGACAACTGTGCTAAGAAAAAGCTAAATTCAACTTTAATAGTTTCGTTTAAGAGTTACTTTTGTGAAACTATAAGAAACAAACAGTGACAGATGATGAGAGTCTTAAATCGATTTTTAAACTTTTAAGATTGAAACTTTTACCTCCAGCGCCGCATCTTAGTAGTTTGTGGAAGTCTTGAGCACAAAGCGGCGCGAGAGTTCTCAGATCAGACATCCTGGCATCGAAAGAACAGAGAGGCATACAGACTCCTGCTAATTGTACTCTTTCACAACAAGCTGTTACGTTGTACGCGTTTGCTATCTCTTTTTCCTCTTCGATTACCTGAAAGATATACAATACTGTTACCAATGAAACTTTTGATTTCTCAATATACAGGTTGAAAAAGAACCTCCTAGCTTTATTGAAAATCCTGAACCAGTATCACTTACTGAACACTTTTTGTTTTTTATTTTTTATTTTGGGGGAGGGGGATTTTTTTTTCCTAAACGTAGACACCACTCGGGCGCACCCCCCGAGCGCTACTCGCACCCCTCACGTGCCTGGTGTAGGAGTAATGTCTACGCTTAGGCAAAAAATGAACTTTTCCCATTGAAAAAAAAAAAAAATATTTTTCATAAATGTGTTCTTTGAGTGATACTAGTTCAGGATTTATAATACAGCTAGGAGGTTCTTTTTCACCTAATATACATAGTTAGCTGATCGCAGATGTTGTACGGTAAGGTGAAATTTTTTTCATATTCTTTTTTTTCACAGTTGTTCAGTTTCATGACATCCTCAAATTTCGCTAGCTTATTTAAAGTTATGATCGGGTACACGTTATTTTTTGCCTGGAAACGTCAAGTTAAAAAGTTACCGTTATTTACCTACTTTCGCGGTTCGCAATGTACCGTGAATGTACCACAATAATATCATTCAGAATGATGGTCTGAATTCAGGGTTTCAGTTTTTGCTAACCTGTATACTTAGCAAACACCCTATATACTATACTTGTGTAAGATAATTGAAAGTTTTATTACCTGGCTCTGAGTTCTGAAGATAAGCCTAGGAGAAGGTTCTCCCACTCCATGTTCATTAACTGCTTCCACATAGATTTCATAATCAGTGTTTGATTCCAGGTCTTCCAGAATGAAAGGCGAATGCAGCTGTTTAGTGGAACAAAATTATTTGGTTATAAATTTTTATTTATTACTAAAATTATAAACTTACAAATAAATAATATTAACGAGCATGATCAAATAATGAGTAAACTTTTTTTGATAAAAAAATATTTGATTTTTTTAAGATAAGACCACTTTATAAATAACATTACAGAGAGAAATATTGAAAGAAAGAGAGGCAGGGGTAGACCTATGCGGAGTTATTTCGAGCAAATAAAACGTTGAGGTCGTGTCATATCGAGAGGTCAAATCACTAGCGGAGGATAGAGGTGTATGACGTTTACTTCACCGAGAAGAGTGCGGCTCTTAATTTAAGAAGAAGAAGATTAAACTCACCTTTTCCAAAGCTTTGTAGTCATCTAGCTCTCCAGATTTGTAATGCAAGTTGTAGTACTGGACAGTGTCAGGCAATGCTGCTGGAGGACTCCAATGAACGACTGCGTAGTCAGTGTCGATATTGGTAAGATGAAGACGGGTTGGCGCTCCTGGGAGTACTCCATAACCTTGGAGCAGGCAGTTGGTGTACGATGACATGTACCGGAGACATCTGAAGGAAATACAGTTTTAGTAGTTTCAATACCTGTCGCGAAAATTGTTGTTAGTTGAACTTATTCAATCCGGTCAAATTCCCCTGTTAGCTAGGTCACGAAGGCCAGATGGCAGTTGTTTAACTGTAACGATTTAATCTGCCAAATTCTGGATCAAGGTCCAGTATGCCCCGAATGAGAAACAGGATAAAACGCTAGAAAAAAAGGAAATAGAAATTGATGCCATTTCTTTTTAAGACTTACTTGAAGTGGTTGAAGTCCAGCGTTGTTATATTACCACTGCATAGAGGCAGGCAGGGATCAGGAAGTCCTCTTGAGCGACAGCAAGGAGTGTGGTCCATCCCATTGGCTAGACATCCAAACGTCACTCCAGCCCAAGGCGCGCATATCATCAGATCTGTTACCTGCAGCTGAGAGTTAAAAAACACGGCTCTTTGGATGATTGTGCGTTAGTCACAAATGAGAATGAGGTGGTATGGTCTGGTGATACTGTTCGAGGTTAAGTCACGAATAATAGATGGCTTAGAGAATTATAAATTTTCCACATTTGTCATTTATGTAGATGATGTACTGATAATGTGATGAACACAGAATTTGCGGAAGTATTTTCTTGTTAAATGAACATGTTGATTGTTGATGATCAATACACTTAAGGCACAACTTCGAACACAGTATTATCTTGTGTTTGCTTTTCGAGCATACTTTTTTATGCAAACATGAATATGGAAATAAATGATATTAATCGTGTCACAACAAATAACTGTTTTAGGTATTACCCCAGTCATATCTAACACTAGAAATTTCTAAAATAATAACTAACGGCTAGTTCTGATTTTTCTGTATATTTTTAGTACCACTACCAGTATTGTTTATCCAAGTTTGCAGCTTCGAAAGACCTGTGCTAACTTTGCAGCACCCGAAAAACCGCGATTTTTTTTAATTTTCTCAATATAAGTCTTATGCATTTAAAATTTAAATATTCACGTTTATGAAGTAGACCAAAATTGCGAGAACCAGCCCTGTCTTAGCCGAGAAAGTACAAAAAAAATGTAACAAAAGTGAATTTCAAAAAAAGGTGATAAGACAAGGTGGCTTTCAAATCTCAAACAAACAATACTTTCGTTTCACGCAATGTTTTTAACCAAAAAAAGTGCGAAAATGTCGCGGTTTCCCGAGTAAGTACTTTACCCGAAATCTCAGGAAATTAGCACAGGTCTTTCGAAGCAGCAAACTTGGATATACGATACTGATAGTAGTCCCAACAACATATAGAAAAATCAAAACTAGCCGTTAGCTTGCGGTTTTAATATTCGATATGACTGGCATATAGGGCAATGGTATTGAAGCAAAAACTTACGTCAATTTCGAAGGTTTTTGTAGGATCACAAAGCTTATCAACACAACCAAAGTGATTGACACCAGCTTTGACGCAGCACGATCGAACATCAGGCAGTTTTGGTGCTGATTTCACTTCAGTAGGCTTCATCTTTCCAGGAGTCAATGTCAAAGATCTACAACCCCAAACAAAGAGGCCGTGAATCGAAATGAGAAGTATTTGTCAGAAATGTTAATAAAATCGCAATTTCCTTTAACGCAACGCCTGTTGAGCTAATATTAAAACTTTAACAACTTTTGCGTAAAATTAGATGAAAACTTTCATCACTTTATTTATGGCAAGTCATTTTCTTTGTCAAGTGCCGTTTGATCGTCGTTTTATGAAGACTTTAAATTTTTATCGCTACGAAGCCTCGTCTCGTTTTTCATTAAATTTATTTTCAGAAAAGAGTCTACCTCGACAAAAATGAACAGTTACCTGAGAGCGTAAGTAGGTAAACTTGATCCGTGGATATTGTAGGAGGTGACGGTTATTTCGTACATCGTAAAGGGGAGCAAATCATTGATGACTAGGAATGTTTTATTCGCATTCACTTTGTATGTCATTGGCTGTGACATCTTGGTTGTGGAATTTTTCATTGAACTGTCAGTAGGTTCTACGAGATGAGCATCAAATGATCTCAGCGCAGTTACGTTGACGACGTATTCTGTGACTGTATCTGTGTTTTCCACTGGCGGACTCCAAGACACGTTCAGCTGTTTCTCGTTGAGAGGTTCTATTTCCACGTCTTCTGGTGGACTTGGGAGAAGTTCTGTGGAAAAGTAGCGGTTTATAAAGGTGTTCCAAATCCAATCTATACTAAAATAGCATACTTTTTGATTTCACAAATAATTTTGGGAAAAGAAAAATGTTCGAATGGGACTTGAACCCACGACCCCAGACTTAGGCCTCCTAGTGCTAGATCCGACTGAGTTATCGTGTCTTCGAGTCAAACGCCGAAGTTTCTCATTCTCTTACTCATTCGCTCTTTCCATCTAATTTTAGCTCCTTTTATTTCAAAAGTAAATCTAAGGTTTTTCTTACCGATGCCTTCAACAATGCAAGCTAGGGTTTTCTCCATATAAGCAGCGCACGAGTAATGCGTCTTTATGTTGTCTGTAACAGGGGTGAATTCTCCTCGGCAAACGTCTTGGCAGATGTCCGGCACGCGTTCTTGAACACAGCAGGGTACATGGTTTCTTCCGTCTGCCATACATCTGTGAACAAATCGATTAATCTTCTAAATATATAAAAGGAGAACTGACTGACTGACTGACTGACATATCAACGCACAGCCTAAACGGCTAAACGTAGGCACTTGAAATTTAGAAGGGACGTAGCTTAGGTACCGTAGAGGTGCACTAAGAAAGGAATTCCCGAAATTCTCACGAGAACGGGAATTAGCGGGAAAATCCTTTTGTATGAAAAATCTAAACCGCTTAAGTTAGACGCTTGAAATTTGGCATGCAGGTACCTTAGTAAACTTAAAGCTTAGTTGCAACAGGATATTGCAAAATTCCCACGGGAACGGGAGTTAGCGGGAAAAAACTTTTGTATGTAAAAATCTAAATCTTAAACTAAATCAATATTTAATAAACTAAATGAAGGTCCATTAATGGACCGTCAATAAAGTGTAATCTGTTCAAAAGAAAAAATTAACACGTAAACAAAGTTGCGGGCATCAGCTAGTGTTAATATAATTGTCCGCGTTAAAACGTAAGAATCAATCGACTTCAATCCCAACAAATCAAAACGTCACCTAATTATAAATGCTTAATGTGTTTTTGTTGATTGACAATAAAATTGAAATGGGACCACATCAAGAGTATACTCTTTTGAATAAAAAGAGTATAACAGAAACGTACAATCGAATTAAGAACCGTCTCTTTCTTTAAATTTGTTAAAAATCAGCAGCTGCTGAATAAGAATTACTGTCAGAGTTTATAATGCTAGTGTAGCAGTTACTTATTGGTCTTATCCTTAGCTTTACTTATTAATATTATAAATGCGAAAGTAACTCTGTCTGTCTGTCCGTCTTTTACGCCTAAACTACTCAACCGATATTGATGAAATTTGGTACAACGATAGATTAGAGCCTGGGAAAGGACATAGGCTACATTTTATGCCACAGTTGGGCAAGATATAACCTGTAGTCCACGCGGGCGGAGCCGCGGGCGGAAAGCTAGTTAGTTCATAATATAAAGTAACTATCTTCTTCTTATGGTGGAGGTGTAGTCAAATGCGTAGCGAACTTGGCTAACCCTGGTGTCAGAGTTTTCAAACCGCACAATGGCCTCTGACTGAGTTTTAACTTTTAACGACTGTTCAATCGACAACAGCCGAGACCGACAAATTAACGTGCCCTCCGAAGCACGGAAACGCTCGTGATAAATTGCCACTTTGGTCACCCATCAGGTTCACTGCCTCTCTGTAGGTTGCTTAACCACACTGATCGTTGCCACTGGGCTACGAGCCCTAAGTAACTATAAAATTCACTTACTTAACAATCGCGGGAAAGTCAGGCTGACAAGTCTCAGGATCTTGACCGGTGCCTTCCAAAATAGTCTGTATGCTGCAGAATCCTAAACAGCTTTTGGTGACGTTGGCCGCTATACAGCAATCAGTGTAGTTGTGTGCTAGGGCCAACGACGATAGCGTTGGAATGTTAGCTGAATAACTATCTGTTACGTTTTGGTTTTCTGGTGGCGTCAGACCTCTTGATATCACTGCAAGGAAAATTTTAATTAGAATAATAATAAATTATAAATGCTACACACTCGAAGGCCCACACTAAGGTTTTCCCTTGTGTCGCGGGTGCCTTGGAACATACAAAAAGACAGACATGAACGCCCATGACCCGAGAATAAACATCTGCTTTTTACACAAATATTTGCCCCGATTGAGAATCAAACCCAGGACCCGTCGATCAAAAGGCAGCGTCACTACCACTTGACGAAATTGGCCGTCTAATTACAATGTTTAAAAAGAAACCAACAAACAACAGTTAAAATCATTTGAAAGCTGCTGATTTAGTATTTTTAGAACGCTTAACCGCGTAAGGGATATTCAAAATTAATTTTTGGAATGTTTGGCGGGAAACATCAGTTGGTTAGAGCACCAGATTTTATCCTGGGGTCGTGGGTTCAAGTCCCATTTGCTACGAACAGTTTTTCCCCTATAATTATTTGAAGGCTACTGATCAGCTGCTCATTATTTTAGTACTAAATATATCAGATCTTAGCTTTCAATTTATCTAGAACTCTGTTTTTTTTTTTTTTTTTTTTTTTTAAATAAACGCTACACACTCAAAGGCCCACAGTAAGGTTTTCCCTTGTGTCGTGGGTCCCTTGGAAAACACATAAAGACAAACACAAACACCCATGACCCGAGAACAAACATCTGCTTTTTACACAAAGGTTTGCCCCGACTGGGGATCGAACCCAGGACCGCCGATCAAGAGGCAGCGTCACTACCACTCGACCAAACCGGCCGTGATTAGTTTAATCTCTTGCACTTCAATAGAATATTAATAATGAAATGTAAGGCATTATGGTCCCGGTGCTTCTTTTCTTTTATATCATTGTGGTTCGCAAAAATTTTCATTTTGAATAAGTAAGTTGACTTTGAAATGACAAGAACGAGACAGACACTGTTTGCCGAGAGACGTTAATAAAATTGAAGCACTGTACATGTACTCTGCAACCCTTTGAAGCAAGAGAAGTTTATGAGTATGGTGGACAAGTTGTTAAGGCGACTACAGCACCCGATAAAGGCAGCACGTATATAGGATTAGTGCCATCTCCGTCTCTCAACAGGCCTGGGCCGGCAGTGCAAACAGTGTCGATACACGAAGTTTACGGACTATGAAAGCGTGCGTGCGTAAAAACATGTTCGAAAGTTAGAAAAATGAGATTTATGGGAAGGTAAGAGCTTAAATCGAAAAATGCGTTAACTACTTATCGAGAGTGTTTAATCACGAACATTTTGATAGCAAATTCAAGTTCCTGTGTGCATTTTACTATCGTTTTTACAGCTTAAAAGATACACAATATTGGTATTTAGAGGTGACTTTGTGAGCTTTTTCTATCGAACCAAAAGTACTGAATCATGTTTTCAGCTACTTATCTAGTATATGTCCTGAATATTACCGTAGTATTTTTTTTCTTCTATTTAATGTAGTGCGTCATGCTTATCTACGCATCATAAAAGCGTAATTTATGATGCGTAGATAAGCATGACTCACAATGCTATACAAGACTAATTGGAAAAATAAACAGATTCACTACAAAGATGTCGTCCTTACCAGTAAGTCTATGGAAGCTCCTGACTGGAGGTTCGGTGTTCAGTTCACACATGTATAGGCCTGCGTCTGAGGCCTTCACTGACTTGATGACTAGGGCCCACACGTCTCCGCCCTTGGCAATACCGGGCCCTTGAAGCGGTTCTTCAGCTAAAATAAAGCCAGATCATTAAAGCGAGAATTGAGATTAAGGTTCGTATTACAGAATGCGATTCAGACTCTGATCTATACTAAAGTAGCTGTCAGTTTTATCACTTTGATAGTGAGAGAAAGAGACAATCAATACTTAAGTATAGACCAAGACTTAAACCTCCTTCTATAATACGGGCCTAAGTATTGACCTATTTTCTTTCAAATGTTGCGATGCTACTAAGAGAACAGAATTTGTATCCACTCATTTATCATTAATCTTTTGAACGAAGAAATTTAATTGTAGTGGAATACGATCCGGACAAAAGTTAAGACCTAGTTGTGCAGTTTATTAAGCCTTGTACAGTCAACGGCACATCAGGTTACCACAAACTGTCAAATTTCCCCAATAGATAGTAAGTAACCTCTATTGCTTGGAGATAAAATAGAAAATCGATTGAATAAATTTGACAGTTTTGGATAGCACGATGTGCTGTTGTCCCTGTACTTAGAAAATTAATACCTTTCAAGATCATAGAAACTAAACAAGTTTTGAAATAAGTAAGAAGACTACTTCCCCTTTTAAGCGAATATGTTGTGTCTAGTATTTTATCACTCACTCAGAAAATCTATAACAACATTAACAACCATCCTAAAAAAATTAAAAATATTTTGAAAAAATATTTCATTATAAATAAATTTAAAGACCCCGGGGAAGGGGCCTCCGGGCCCTCCTGTCATATAAATGAAAATTATTAAAACTAACTTTAGGGGTGTCAACTCAATAACCTCACAATCTTTAATATTAAGATTACTTTTAAAGGAATTTTGTTCTTTGTGTTTAAATTGAAATAAACAGTTTAATTTTTTTTAATCACATGGATGGTATTGTTGAAGCCATTCCAAAGTACCCCATTGGTTGTTACGAACATTTATTTAGACTAGCAGCATAAGAAATTCAGTGGCCCATCACATGTACCTACAGGTCTTCCTCGTGAATAGATGCAGACGAATAAATCTATAATGATTTATTACAGTATTAAAAAAGATAATGTACAAAAATGCATCAGGCTACGTCATAACTAAAAACTAAGACAAAAGTTGCCAGCAACATGCTTCATCAGTCCCGATCAAATCCTAAAAAGATACCAGATTAATCCCCAGTTAAATAAGCCCCCCAAAAATCGCCCCAAAGGTTCCCATGGCCACGTTACCGCGTTGTATGGTCAGCGAAAAAATGTAGACTTACAATCATCATGCAGGATGTGAACTCTATCATCCCGAGTGACCCTGACTCCCCCAGCAGTAAGCAGCTGGAGATCCCTCGCTCTCCTCCAAAGGACAGGCTTTCCCCTGGCTCCCAGCACCACACAGGTAAGCAGAGCGTCCTCCCCGCTCCTCACCGCCACTCCCCCCGCTGGCGCCCTCATCCAGGCTTCCTTTGGTGGCTCCTCTTCTTCTTGAGAACTGCCTGTTGATGTGCTGGAGCTTTCCACCGATTCGCCTTTTAGGTCTGTTGAAGAAATTGTTGAATTTAATTAAAAACTTCTTTATTCAGATGTAGCTGGGTAGGTTTTGCAGTGAAAGAGGGTTATTACGGATAATGCAAGTTCACATACATACTACGCTCAATAATCCCTAACGATGTAGGCAGAGCATCAGTGGTTCTAGACAAAATAGATGCCACGTTTAACACAAATTGTGAGGGTTATCAGATGGAACAAGTCGCATAATGGTGAGAGGTGGTCAGTCTTTCGCCCATTATACAGCAAAACCGTCGCATCCCTTTTTCAGACTTTTAACTGTATTACTTGTGAAGAGTAGGTAGCTGGCACATTTTAACTTTTTCTTTCACTCACATGCAGTCCAACATGGAAGGAATACAACTTCAACTTACGAATAATTTACAACTGATCAAAATTTGTGCCTCAATAGAATAGAATAGAATAGAAAAAATCTTTATTTTATAGGACATTCAGGATGTCACTTAAAACAAGTCAAGATTACAATGAAATACATACAAACATACATTAAACGATTTAAATACATACATACGCATTCGTTCTTTTGACCCTACTGAATCTACGCCTATTCGCAAAGGTGCAGTCTTCCTCAGAGAAGAACAGGCAAGAAACTCTGAGGTTGCTCTTTTAAATCGCATTACAAATTTTCTTATTTACTTACTAATTTTAACTAAATCTGAAATAACTCTAGAGCTGAGCAGTTCATTCCCATGGCTGCCTGTCTGATAGATAATCAGAAATTTTGTAATAGCCCTTTTTGCAAAGTTTTTGTTAATTACTGTCTTAAATTTGTCCAAAGGTAAATTTTGAATACACATGGGAATCTTATTATAGAACCGTATACATTGACCCATAAAAGAGTTCGTGACCTTGTGGAGACGACTGTCAAGTATATTGCATATTGCATTGTGCCTGGTACAATGTATTAGAAAAATCTGTACTTTCAAAAACAGACCAGAGAATAGCAATATGGGAAGAAAACCAGAAAATAAAATAAATTATATGTTAAATACCTACATTTATAAAACAATAATTGGTTTTGTCAATAAATAAACAGAAATAAGTTTTTATAGCAACCAACGTTAAACTAGAAGAAACTGGTTATGAAACAAAGATATGAATGTGGATTAAACTAGTTAAGAAGCAGTGAAGGAAAAATATTCTTTCATAACCTAGTTATGAAAATGGACCGAAGAATTTTACATATAATTTTCAAAATTATGTTGAATCCTAACAAGGCATTTGAAACCAAAAGCAGTTATTCTCTTATCAAAATAAAACGTCAACATTTCAATAAAAGCCTGTCTCGACGTTTATTGAACATTTTAGGTACTCTCCTCACCAATTCATCCATAAAATATGAAATATTGAAAACCCTGAAGACGACAATTTATCAACGCTTGTCTCTCGAACATTCGCTCGAAATAAAGTGGGTCTGTAAATAAATACTATTTTTCGCGTCAGCAACTATTTACCTACTGTTTTCTAAAACATTTAGAAAATATTCATTTAAGCCGTCTCTTACATTTTTACCGACTTCAAAAAAGAAGGAGGTTCTATGTTCGACTGTATGTATTTTTTTTTAAATGTTTGTTCACCGATTTCTCCGCCAATTATGGACCGATTTTCAGAATTCTTTTTTGTTCGAAAGAGTATTCTCCAGAGGTGGTCCCATATAAATTTTATCGAAAATGATTCAGCGCTTTTAAAAAAATCGACAAAAACAAAAAGTACTACAAACCAGAACATCATCTAAATAAATGAGTGACATTTTCGTTTATGGTTATCTGCTAATAGGCATTGTAGTCTGTAGTACCTACTAGTTATCTATTTTGTGCGAACTTTGTTGGGATTGAAGTCGGTGACTCATACGTTTTTAACCCTCGGCATACCAGGTGAAAATTTGTAACATGCCATACAAGGTGGGGTGTGACATACCCTAACAAAATGGTCGCTGTAATCAGATAGGAATAGGGGTACTGAATTATTATTGCATATTTTTTGAAATTGAACATAACCTGAGTAGCACTTTATTAAAAAAAATGAAATAGATTAAATGGTTTGTTGAAAAAGGGTAGCGAAAATGCCATCTTCTGACTACTAATTTAGACTTGAAATTACCCTAAGAATTGATAATTACCAATGTTTGTAATTAAACTGACTAAATTTAAAAAAAATTAACAGCGATGATACATCTTTAAATTTTTACTTCAATCTAGAGGTAGGAGTTCTTTAGTTCGCCATAATTGCATTTTGTATATGCTCAAATAACAACAACTCTGAACAAAAACGCATCTAGAGCCCTAAAAAACGCACGCACCACTAAACTAATGGTACTTGCCAGTGTAAGAACGTCGCAACTCCAGCTACTGAGAGCTTCAGATTCCGCGCACGAAAATTTTTGAAAATATATCGATTTTCACCGCCTGGGGTTTATTACACCCCACCTGGTATGCGGAGGGTTAAAGTGGAAAATTATAATAAATAAAAGAGTAAATCAATATTGAGATACTGACATGTTTGCAATTTTTTTTCTCCAAGCCGAACAACGCGACTTTATTTATTTCATGCTTTCATGTGTTACAATAGTTCTTACAGTCTAAAAGTAGTTCCAACATGAAACCCTGTTAGGGCACTGCATCAGTTTTTGTATTCCTAAAATCTTAACTAGAAGACTTGATTTTTTACGTGGATTTAGCAAAAAAAATTCTTATTGCTTTGCTAAAAAATTCAGCTTTTCCAATGGTTTGGAATAGGCGTTAATGAATCAGTGAGTCAGTACTCTGAATTTTATACGAGTATATTAAAATTATGCTTCATTTTTACACTAAACTAAATTATCTATTGCTATCTTTCCACCTGTTCCGTTATGACGTGAAGGAAGGACAAACAAACATTTTTTTTTACAATTTTGCATGTATAAAATTACTAACATTCCGCCCGGTACTTCGTTTGTGTGGGAATTCGGGAAAATTATGTAGCCTGTCACCTGTGTCACTTAAAGATAATGTAGCATTCTAATGGTGAAAGAATTTTACAAATTGGTCCAGTAGTTTCGGAGCCTATTCAGTGTAAACAAACAACCAAATCTTTCTTCTTCATAGTATTAGTTTATAAGAAGGATTAGTTTCAGAAAACAAAGTATTACTTTCAAGTATTCTTGATAAGATCTTTTATATGTATATATATATATATATATATATGTATATATATATTATTCAATTCATTTATTTTTATTTTTTATTCTTCTATTTATATGCGAGATTCTTGTGGGCTTCCAATAAGTAATTATCTTCTTTATGTTACTTAAGCTTTTTGATATTAACCATAGTTATAGTATAGCTAGCTGTACGGTCTTGCAAGCAATAAATTACGCACTGCCTATGCGCAAACGCTGCATTTCATAGTTATTTGGTCGTTATAGGCTTGTATTACGCAGTGCGTGGATATTGTTGATAGGGCCATGGAGTGCACTTTAACGTTTCCCTTAGCACTATATAACATTTTACAAATGTAGAAACCTATTATTAGCTGTACCAATTGGAAAAAAAATACTTGTAAACTCTAATATAAACGCTGTTGGTTTCTCAAATAAATATAAAATAAAATAAAATAAGGAGCGGTGAGGACTTAGAGTGCTCGCTAAGTACCTTTGAAACTGTGGTAGAAGTGAAGACGACTTTTGAGGGATTTATAAACTATCGTGACCGCAAACCCACCTTTGATAAAGAGGTCATCTGTAACCGTATTGCTGGCTCAGCTTGAATATAAATGCCAAAAAACGAATTTTCAGGTCTGGCTACATTAGCAGCGGAAAAAAGGGGTAATTTTTGCATACGGCATAATGTGTCCCCTGTAACTTTTGCTAATGTATGTACAATAAAGAATAAATACATACATACATACGGCTGCATACGAAAGATTCACTACAAGAGAAGTCTCCTTCGAGGCTGTAAAGAGTCTAATTTAACTCCCCAAGCCTCATCAAAATTGAAATAAAAATAAAGTTAACGGAATATAATTCCACATTCGATCAGTAAGGTTGAGTAGCGTACACAGGGGCAGAGAACCTGACGGATGACCAAAGTGGCTCGTTATGATAGATAGATAAATATTTTATTGCATACTTAAAAAGGAAATAAAAAATAAAAAAAACATATAAACTGTCGGTCCCAGCTGTTGTCGATTATAGTCGTGACATCTAAGTTTTTATATGTTTCATGGAAGCTACTGAAAAATATAAAAACAGCTCTGCCGAAGTACTTAAGAAATATTCCCAAAAAAACTCTCAGTTTCCACACGAAGGCTACAAAGCTGAAGAAGTGAAATCATAGAAATTAAAACTCACACAGTGCTCCCCCTTAAAACCATGCCAAAGTATACTGTATTCAGACAAATCGCTGTATCTAACACAGCACCCTTTCTCTCATTGGCATGCGTGCCGCCCTCTTCACGTGTTCGGATAAAGAAATCAACGCAAATTGAGCACAGGCCACTTATTGCCCGCATCTACGCGTCGTGGGGAATGAATCAATCTGTATGATAACTGGTGCCAACCCCGCCTGCTAAGATGGATGAGCCTTTAGAGGCAAACTATACAGCGAAGGGTCTTAAGCAGGGACAAATATTGAAACTGGAGAACTAGTGGGACTTAAAGAGCTTTAATTTTTTGGGTTTCGTACCCAAAGGGTAAAACAGGACCCTATTACTAAGACTCCGCTGTCCGTCTGTCACCAGGCTGTATCTCACGAACCGTGATAGTTAGACAGTTTAGATTTTCATAGATGATGCGTTTCTGTTGCCGCTATAACAACAATTGATACTTAAAAACATAATAAAATAAAAATTTAAGGGGGCTCCCATACAACAGACATGATTTTTTTTGCCGTTTTTATAGATAATGGTATGGAACCCTCCTCGCACGAGTCTGACTCGCATTTATTATTTTTCCCTGTTTTAGTCCCACCTTTAAAAAATCCACTTGCCCTAAGTTTGTATAGAACAAGATAACGATTCTATTAAAATCAGTCATTGTCATTACACCGAGACACTCTCGACACTCTATCGGCATTATGAGATCAGTGGTCTCACAACAGCAGTTGAGTGTCGACTAAATGATAATCTTTGCTATTTGCTATCTCAATCGTCTCTCAATAGTGATTAAATGGATGGCCCTTACTAAATTGGACTCTCTCAAGAAAACGTCTACCCTTTTTCGAACTTGACATTGGCCTAATCAACAAAGGAGAGTAGACAAGAAATTGAATTTAAGTAAGTTTGAGAAAATGGTGACAGTTTCCAGCCAGTGTCACATTATCCAGAGACAATACGTAAATAAGTTTCGAAAATACAATGCCATTCAGAAGTAATAACTTTCAGTGACTCGTCATGCATTGTTCTGCTTATTTTTCTGTAGATTAAACAACTTTACATTAAAAAGGAGCGCTACGAAAAACGAAAACGTTACCTAACGCCAAGATTCTGTAACTTCGTTCAGGTGGCGAAATTTAGAATTATCAAAATTTCATACATCTAATGACGGCTGCTTTGACTGGTGGCGCCAATGCCATCTGAATTTTTAGTTTCTAGGTAGTTTGCAACTTTACGTTCGGTTGGCGGTGACGCTGCTGGTCGAAGTGGTTGTCAGCAAGTATATGAAAATTAAATAGTTCTCAATTTCACCACCTGCCATTCCATCGACAAAACTGAAGTTACAGAATCGGGGCCGTCGCTTAAAATTCCAAAGTTAGTAAATAATTTAAGCATTGAAGATATTGGAGATACTAATTTCAGCAGATTAAAAGAGGTTTAGATAAAATCGTGATGAGGACGCGGTTCAGTGGAAATTGTTATCTTCACTTTATGAGATTTAAGTGGGCAATCACATTTTCATTAAGTCTCCGTCAGATTTTTTTGAGCATCGGATACTATCTCTCCCTAGTAATAAATGTCTTTAATCAAGCATTATAGGCTCATTTGGTAGTAAAAATAGTAAAACTTAAAATTATGTTAGTAACGATAATTGTAATAATTTGATTCAATTTAACTTAAAATTATTAAAGTGATTAATAAATTAACTTTAAATAATTCATTTATATTAATTTCATTTATACTTCCTCCAAACCCCCCAGTTGTCTCTAGTATCCTAATTTAATGTAATATTGGTTGGTTATGGTCCAAACCTTAATAAAGTGTCCCAAAAGTTGGGGAGTCAGTTTTCCCGCTCGGAACCTTCAAGATGCTATTGGAACTGTTCCGAGTGCGCGTCAGTAGAGATGACGAGTAACAGATGACAGTGTATAATCATAATATCGGGCATATGTCAGTTATAGACTTACAGCACCTCGATTACGATGGTGATAACGCGCGTAATGCGCCTAGCTCAAAATGTCAAAATGTCAACATTGATAACGCCAGAGGGCGAACAAGCCTTTGCGCGGGCCCTCGCGCAATCAAATAGATGGAGATACCAGGGCCGTTAGACCTTACTTAATTTCTCATAAACCAAATGTGTGAGAAAGAGTAGTGCTAACCTGGGCCGGCGGCTGATTTTCAGCTGTCAGGTTCTGAAGGTACTTCTAAAAATTCCTCACTTGTCTTGAAGTCTGGCTGCTGATGTCTTATAGAATATAATTAATTAAATATAAAAATTAATGTTCAACTTCAAGACAAGTGAGCAATTTTTGGAAGTACCTTCAGAACCTGGTAGCTGAAAATTGGCCGTCGGCCCAGGTTAGCTGGTATTCATACATTACTAGTACGTACTAGCACTACTATTTCCCACACATTTGTTTTATGAGAAAATAAGTAAGGTCTGGCGGTCCTGGGATCTTGGTCTAAAAGTGAAGTTTCAGCGCCAGCCGCTCGAGTTTGTCGCCATCGTGCTTGAGCTGCAGAATTGATATTTAGTTCCAGAGCCGGCGATTAGCGAGATAGTAATTATTTTTTAAATATATTGGGAACGGTTAACTACAATCTAAAATATTATTATAAGTAAATTTACTATGTTACCTCACATAGGTAGGTCCTGAGTAACCGCGAGCGAGTTTAATAATATATGATAATATATTTTCATGCCAATGTGGTATGCAGATTATGTTAATGTATGAAATGCTTTAAATATATACCATTTCAGAAGTATGTGGGTTTATAAAGTGTTTTAAAGTATGATTTACTTGAGGGATGTACGGAGGGCCGCATTGCAGGTTACCACACGTGTGCACTCTTTGCTGTTGCGATAAGAGCGGTTTTGCAACGAAATTGTAGTAACCTGATGCGCTGGCCTCTGTACGTCGGTGTACGATTACACACACACCACACACGTACAGTACACTCACGCCTATGATCCCTGATGGGATAGGCAGAGGATCTTGTGTTTCTACAAATCTAGAACCACTTGATACCCCGTCTGACATAAATTCTGAGGGTTATTAGATGAAACATGATGTGTAGTGGTGAGAGGTTATCGCCCACAATACAGCAAATCCCTCGCGTTCCTATTACTGAAAAGAGTTTGCAGCTGCTACATTCTAAGTTTCTGTTTTACTCCCAGTACAGCATGAAAACATAATAGACTGTTTACATACATACATACGCTCACGCCCATAATCACTAACGGGGTAGGCTGAGCATCATTGGTTCTAGAACCACTGGATGCCACGTTTGACAGAAATTGTGAGGGTTATCAAATGGAACAAGTTGCATAATGGTGAGAGGTGGTCAGCCTTTCGCCCATTATACAGCAAACCCCTCGCATCCCTCTTACAGACTTTTACTGTATACCTGGGAAGAGTAGGTAGCTGGCACATTCTAAGTTATTCTTTCACTCACAGTCCAGCATGGAAGCATAATAGACTGTTTATTTTCAATAAAATAATTGCCTAATCACAAATAAAGCTTTAAACAGAAACTCCCGAATAACACAGTCTCACTTCACTCACAAATTAAATTAGCAATGTAATTGACAACGAATCACAAGTAATTAATTAAGTTGCTTTTGTTACTTCAAAACAAGCACCGAAAATACACAGATAATTGTATTGAAAACTGTAATTGAGCAACAATTTTAAAATTATACATTTTTTATGAGCAAACATTCATCTTATGTATAAAAAAAAGAATCCCTATTTCCCTTGGTCACGGCATCACGCGTTAACGGCTGGACCGATTTGGATAATTCTTTTTTTGTTGTATTCCTTATTGTCAGGAGAAGGTTCTTATGAAAGAGAAAATTAAGAAAGTTAAACGGAACATAAAAGAATTTTTTTATTTATTTTTTATTATAAGATGGGTTAACTCTTGACCTCAATCTTGACCATAAGGTCAAAGATGAGGTCGACGATGGAGCGAGTTAACCCAGGAAATGCCTATAAAGGCACTGGTACTCCCACGCACCGACGGAACACAGCAAGCTGTTTGGCGTCGGACTTCGGTAGGAGGGTGGTCGCGAACCAGACGGCCCTTTACAGAGCCTACCACACCACATGAGACCATAGGACGACACCTCAGATTCAGAAAAAAATGAAGTGTCGTTGCCTGGGATGGATTACTAGGAGGCAGGTCTCATTTGTATTTCCTTAGTCGCCTCTTACGACACCTACGGAAAGAGATGGGGTGGTGTTATTCTCAACCGATCACCACACGGTTAAATTAAGACAGGACAACGTCTGTCGGGTCAGCTAGTTGCTTATAACTCTGAAACGGCTGACCAATTTTGATCGAATATATTAAGAACCATTTCAATCATGTGAGCTTTCAAACAAAAAAAAACTGCATCGAAAACGATCCATTTGTTTAGGAGCTACGATGATGCCAACGAAGTACTTCTGTGGCATCATCGAGTGAAAGGCATCTTCTGGGTGAGCTTGCTACATCCTCGACCATATCTTCGGCCCTGGGCTAGATTGTGGGCACGAGCAAACCCATTCGTTTAAAAAAAACCAGACAGACATATATAAAGATGCATACGTCAAACTTACAATATCCCTCTTAACAGGAGCGTCTCAGTTTGGACTAGCGTCTCAGTTGTTTTTCATGCTGTCTCGATGTCGACCACCCGCCTTAGACTTGTGCGAAAGGGACAATTGCAGCTTTCCGGCGAAATGCCGAGTTTTATTTCCAAAATTATGAGTGTAGGCGTCAATGAATTCCTACCCGAAAAACTTAATGAAATCGTACGTTTTTGGTCTCTATCGATTTGTAAGCGTATAAACAAGGTTCGCACGTTTTGTTTTTTCCAAAATTGTTTTTAGTTTTTCAACAGTCACCTCTTAAATATTGAGAATTTTTTTAAAGAAAAATGCTGACTTTTATTCTCAAATATCTTTTTTTCTACTAAAAATATCACAAAAATCAAAACGTACGGACCTAGTTTCTGGTGTATTTGATACTATGCCAAAATTTCACAGGGATCCGTTGACGTTTAGGGGATGGAGTCCATTGACGCCGTTTGTATGGGAAAAAAACACTGAGACGATCCTCTTAAGTATTTTTTAAACGCTTATCCGCGTATTCACAATATTTTTTAGGGAGAGAAATATGTTTCGTCGCTTGACTTGAAGGCACTATAGCTAGAGCACCAAGAGATTTAATTCTGGGGTCGTGATTTCAGGTCCCATTCGCGCCGGAAATTTTTCTTCCCCTAAACATTATTTGTGAATACCCCTCTTTTTGCGACGTGGTGTAAAACAGTAAGTACGTAAACGTTCGCGCCAAAATTATTCATCTTTTTATTTAACAAAAATATCTTCCTTTATTTTACAGTCGGTTAAAATTAAAGGATTTCCCTTCAGTCCTTGAGACGGAGACTTTTATGAAATGAGATGACGCCTCGCGTTTTGTGGAGTACCATAAGGAATACACACGGAGTTTTAGTTTGTGGAATATCTCGTATATTTATGAAATAGGTAAATGTATCTATTGGCAGCTTTTATAATTCCAATGGCATGGAACGGAATGGCAAAGTTATATTACCATTTAGCTTTTCGCCTACGGCTCCGTGTGGACTACAGGATATATTGTGCCCAGTTGTGGGATAAAATGTAGCCTATGTCCTTTCCCAAGGTCTAATCTATATCTGTACTAAGTTTCATCAAAATTGGTTCAGCAGTTTAGGCGTGAAAGCGTAACAGACAGTCAGTGTTGCTTTGGCATTTATAATATTAGTAGGAATAGGGATTGTCCCTCGTGTTTTTATTTATTTTATTTTATTTATTTAATAGATCACCAACAAGTTACACACCAACTCTTAATTAAAATGGCACAAATTTATAAAAAAAGGCTAAATGGTAACCCAATTATAGGTGACAACCGCATTCAAAAAAAAAATTTAAGTAACATTATACCAAGAACATAGTACCTAATATTATACCTTAAATCAAAAATCAAAATAAAACAGTCGCAGGGAAACAATTTGCAACATGAAAAGTTACATTTAAATTATACATATAAAACATAGTATTGAAAATTAAACATGGGTGAGCTACTTTAAACAATTTAGACCAAGGATTTGTTTTTTGATCGAAGCTTTGAAGGAATAGCTTTTATCTCCAAAAATATCACAGCTGGAAGAAATTGTATTATATTCCCTAGCCATTCTTTGTAAAGGCGAGTGAAACCCGAGATTAGAACTAACCGACCTCAATGATATTGTATTGTATTGTACGATAGTCCAGGTATGGGGCTCGAGCTATTTATTTTGCTCAATTTTTTTTAAATTAGTTATAGTTGGTAATTAGCATTACTAGTTGGTAATCAGCCAGACTTGACTCAGACTTGTTGCAGGTAAGGATTTCTCGTTCGAATCCTGGTATTTATGTATGAATTTTTAACTAACTATCACTTGCTCAGCGGTGAAGGAAAACATCGTGGTGAAGAAAATTGGTTTTTGAAATGCGCGCGGTCCAGTAACCCGCTTTGGGCCAGCTAGGTGTATGCTATAAATCCTCTTCGTGTTTCGAAGGGAGGCTAATGGCTTTTCATTTAGTAAAATTACTTACATTACATGTGAGAACGCGTTCCGAATGTAAAAAGTGCCCCGTATAGCTTTAAGAATAAGAACAACATCTTTAAAGATGAAAGATTTGATTGTTTGTTTGTTTGCATCGAATAGGCTCCGAAACTACTAGACCGATTTGAGAAATTCTTTCACCATTAGAATCCTACATTATCTGGGATGGATATAGGGTACATGATTTTCCCGAATTCCCACGGGAACGAAGTCCCGCGCGGGAAGCTAGTCTGTTATATAAAAATTGTGGTTTTAAGCTAAGTTTCATCTATGAGTGTCACGATGAGGGTGATATTTCATAAAACCCTCAATCAATAAAATTTGTTAAAATAAAAGAATAAGAATGTTTTTCGAACCTTCTGTCTGTGTGTCTCGTTAGATATAAGAGAAAAGTGTTTCCTGGAAGCCAGCTCTTTGTATGATCCCACTTTGTTCCTAGCACCTGCGTTTATTTACTTGTTTTTTTTGTTTTTCCTTCAAACAGATAATAGTCTTAGAACTTTATTTTGCTGGATATTATTAGGTTTATACGTCTTTGAATGAATAAATGAATAGGATATTTAATCATACTTATATATCTCCAGCCTAAAATTGTGTAGGTAAAGAATCCTTGTTTTTAATATTACTGCTTTCCGGCTGGGACTTGGCTTCCGTAGGAACTTACCAAACGAAAACCGGCGCTGTCATAGACGACATAAGGGTTATCTCACTTATCAATGGCGTCTGAATGGCGGTTGAATGACAATGGTCACCATTTTATCCATTTAGGTGGTGAAATTGCATGCACAAAAACAAAAATTATGCATGCCGTAATAGGTTAAACATGTGATACTTATATATGGATATATTTTATTCTTAACACATTCCAACTATGTTTAAAGCAAATAAATAATTTCATTTCAATTGAGAACTATCCAAATTTCATATTTTTAAGACGGCTGTTTTGACTGGTGGCGCCACCGCCTACTGAATGATCAATTACTAGGTAGTTTGCAACTTTACGTTTGGTTGACGGTGGTGCTGCTGGTCGGGCTGGCTGTCAGCAAATAGATGAAAATTAAATAGTTCTTAATTTCGTAGCCCAGTGGCGCACGCTGATCTCAACCGATCAGTGAGGTTAAGCAACGTATACAGAGGCAGGGAACCTGATAGGTGACCAAAAGTGGCAATTTATCACGAGAGTTTCCATGCTTCGGAGGGCACGTTAATCTGTCGGTCCCGGCTGTTGTCGATTGATTACAGTCGTTAAAACCAAGTCAGAGGCCGTTGTGCGGTCTGAAAACCCTGACACCAGGATTAGCCAAGTTCGCCACATATTTGACTATTACCTACACGATATGAAGAAGTTCTCAATTTCGCCACCTGAACGGATAAAATGGCGACCATTGTCAATGAAACGCCATCGAGACCCCCATTAATTGGGCCTTTTTATGATACGAAAACGACACGGCAAAATTGTATTATGGTAATAGTAATATGTACTAGAAGCTGAGAACTAAAGGGCAATGGTTCTTAAATTACAATAAAAAATAAATTAAATTAATTAATTCTTAAATGAACATTCTTAAATTAAGTAAAAGCTGTTTATAAAAAAAATATATCATTAATCTAAGTAGTTGTACACTTCCTTGTTTAGTTTACTCACCTGATGTATGTGACACCTAAAGGAGGAGCGGTACCTCCTAACACAAGTTTTAAAAAAACTTAAAAGGAGACACCAGCCCCCGTATCAATAATGTAAACCGGTTTTTTGGTGAAAATAAAGATTTATTTATTTATTTAATGGTAATTCAAATTTTGAAGTGCCGTGCCGTGCCGTTCGAAGTATAAAAAGGCCCATTTATATAGCCGTCCAGAATGCTGCCGCCTGTACAAATTAAATGAAATGGCGAGTAAGTATGAAGAAACCTTCCTTTTCCATTTTCCTCTTCCTGTGTCTCAGAAATATTTATTACTTAGTTAATGTTTGTGACGCGAACATTTCACACCTAATTTGTTGTTTGATGCGTCGAATTGGAGTGGAACAATACGGATTTAATTTGCAAAGTAACTCTTACATTAGCGCTAACGTTAAATTGTGAAATTATGTTTGTTTGTTATTATTTAAAGTAGAATCTTTCTTATATATATTAAATTGGAGGTCCTAATTCACTGACTCATCAACTCCCAGCCCAAACTCTTAGACCTAGAAAGCTGAGATTTAGCAAAAAGGTGTCTTTTATGGCGTAGGCAAGCTTTAAGAAAGGATTTTTCGAAATTAAGGGGGTGAAAATGAGGTTTTAAGTTTATATGGAGAAAACAATTTTTTTGGACACTTTGACTAGAAATTTCGTCAAAATATACCTTGAAGCAAATAAACGGTCATTTACATATTTTGCGATTTTTTGGAAATCATCCCCTAAGGGGTCAAGAATGAAAAGGGTGACAAAAAGAGTCCTTTGCGCGAACGAAACCACGGAAAAAGCTAGTACTATACAAGTTGAAAGGGACAGGTCTTTCTGAATGATTTTCCAATGGTAATTTCTTAAGGCATCATATCTTAAATTTTTTCAGCTTTGAAATTAAATCATTTATTTTGAAACAAAAAAATAATAATAACAGCGTAAAACACGAAAACCAGCAATGCAAATCGCATTTTGATAGCGGCGCGGCGTTAAAAAACCAAGTCAGTAGCCATTTTGCGGTTTGAAAACTTTGACACCAGGGTAAGTCAAGTTCGCTACACGCCATACATGTTTGTAATCCCTTAATGTACACGTGGCAGCACATCAGGGTATACATGTTCACCTTGACGTCGCGCTTATCTCGCTTGCAATAGCGGCGGCTTTCGTAGTGCAAATGAATAACCTGACGTGCTGCTGTAAGTACAGTCAACGGCACATCAGGTTACCACAAACTGTCAAATTTCCCCAATGGATAGTAAACTCTAATGCATGGAGATAAAATTGAAATTCGATTGAAGAAATTTGACAGTTTTGGATAGCTTGATGTGCCGTTGTCCCTGTACTTCACTACTTTGACTTATTATAAGTAACATCCTGAATATTCAATGAAAAAAAAAACTACCTATACAGGGTATTTTTTTTTCAGTATCCAAATTTTTTGTACATAAACTTTATGATAGTTTATGTGCGGTGATAGTCCAGTTGTCAATGAGCCAGACTTGTAATCCGAAGGTCGTGGGTTCAAATCCTGGTGCGGGCCTGTACCACTAAATTCGTCTTTTCGGATTTATGTTCGGATTTCTAATTATTATCACTTGCTCAACGGTGAAGGAAAACATCGTGATGAAACCCGCCCGTCCACAAGAATTTCGAAAGACGAGTGGTTCACCAACCCGCATTGGGCCAGCGTGGTGGACTATGGCCTAAATCCCCTTCGTGTTTCGAAGGGAGGCCCGTGCCCTTCGGTGGGGACGTATATGGGCTGGTAAAAAAAAAAAACTTTATGAAAATGTAACAGACCCGTACTTTTTTGTTTCTACTTTCATATAAATATTTCAAGCTAGATCGTCTGAAGCATGAAAATATATCAAAAAATTTTATTTTGTAAAAAAAATATAACATCGTCCAAATCACTTGAAACTTTGTAATAGTACTCTTCAACACAAATTGTGACACCCGTGTTTATTCATCCTCTAAGGCCCGTGTTCACCAAAAATATAACCAACTGTTAAACAGCGGTTAGAAGCTAATCAGACAAAATGTCAAAAAAAATGTATGAAAATGATATTGTCAAATCTCTGGTTAGCTGCTAATCGTCAGTTAAATATTTGGTGAACACTGGCCAAAGACGTTAAAAAGGGGTATCAAAATCTGAAAACTTTGGAAAAAAAATATTTTTTCCTCCTTATTTACAAATATCATAAAACACATTAATTAATGATTCATTTTATTATGAGTTAACCCCAGGGGGGATTTGTAGACTTAAATTTTTTTCAAGGTCACTTTTCCCCCTTAAGGGGGATTTTAGGGGGGATTTGTAGACTATTATTTTTTAGAGTTTACTTTTCCCCCCTAAGGGGGATTTTAGGGGGGAAATGTGAACTAACCCTTATTTACGTTCTATCAACTTTACTGACACCGTAAAAAAAATTGGATAGTGATAAAAAAAATACCCTGTATACCTAAACGATAAGAAGAAGAAGAACAGAAGAGTTTTTGAAAAACTCCTTAATATCTTGAGCTCATTAACATAAAAGTTGTAGACCCATGCTTTTGTGCTCCACTTCCTTTCCCCATCAGTGTTCATTTCTTCAAAGGCGATCGCCCGTGAAACCTTTCAGTCTTATTAGGGAGTGACGCAATGATATTAATCGTAAAGAAACGTAGACGGGCTATTCCAACATGGCCTGCACCCAATATGCGATATATATACTGCTTACAAACGAAGCAACCAATCTTGTTTATAACACTTTAAACTTTTGTGATTTGAACACATCATTTAATAAAAAAACTGGTCTAAATTCACGTATACATTATGTTTTCACCACTGTTCCGGAAGTTTCTGCGCGATTGCACGCGCCGTGATTACGGCTAGACTCTTCTAATTAATTGGAAACACATTTGCATGCTAGATGCTAGTTACGTGAATATGTGATACTTATCATAGATATATTTTTCCATCTTAATTACCATATTTACTGCAAATGAAGCTTTACCTCACGTATAATATTATTATTGTTAATTGTAGTACATTTGTTTTTATGTTTTTTTATTTTATTACAATTATGTAATGATTCTTTAAAATACTATCTATGTCGCTTACTTACAATTTATTGCGATAAATAAAATTGAATGTTTACCTACATCCTCTAAGACCCACGACATAACGGACAACCTTAGTGTGGGCCTTTGAGTGTGTAGCGTTTATTTACGTGTCAGAAAATAGCAAGCTATCTACTTTTTAACTTCAATGATATCGTTTTCAACAAATGTAGCTGGTAGACCCTACACCTTTCTTCTCATTTCTTTCACAGAGGATACAAAAGGGATAGCTCTATACGTATCGTAAAGAAGCTTAAGAGGGCTTTTAGATAGGTAGGTGGTAAAGGCAGGGCCGGACTTAGTGTTGGATATGTGGGGCTCTTATCTTTTTTTACGGGGTGACTTTGAGTTAGTGAAACTGGAAGGGATGATTCTCCGCATTAAAGTGAACAACTTTCCCCAGAGAACGTAGGTCGAAATATAAAGAAATTTCGACTTCTCATGTTAAAAAAAGTTTATTACATTAACAATATTATATAGTATATGTAAACGAAAAGCCTCTGTTAAGAAGCCCCGCTCTTCTTAATAATTCTATTTACATTTAAGTTTAAATAATAAAGTACTTAACAGCTATAAATATTTTAACTTAGCAGCGTGTGCACGTGTACGTGTGTGTGTGCGCGTGTGTGTGTTTGTGTGTATGTTTTTTATTTTTTTAAAATATTTTTGTGTTTTTTGTTTTTCGATAAGTTAAATTATATCATTGTATTTTGCATGCCTTTATAATAATGGCGAAAAGTGATGGATATGTTTAAAGTAAGATCTGATTAATATCCCTAATTTTCGCCAATTAATATGAAACCACCCAATCTATATTACTTTCTGAAATGGTAGAGGCGTGGACGATTAATAGACATCCTCGACCACATCTCCGTCTCTAGGCTAGATTGTGGTCAAGAGCAAACACATTTACTTTAAAAAAAGATACATTTATGCAAACTTTTGTAATTAAGTGTAGTTTGGTATTCTACTAATAGGCTTTGTGATGGAACACTTTCACAACATTTACATTAATAAGTCAGTAAATAATGAAATGTCACGTCTTATTAGAGCATATTATTAAACCTGAAAACCCTGAGTCCGTACCTGGTTGCAATTATTACCTATTCAATGAAGATGAGGTGATTTTCTTTAGCTTTAGCGTTTTTATTTAATTCCTTTTCACTGAAATAACATTTAGATTACATTTTCTTAAGATAATGTAATCAAAATAAAAGAAAAAAAATCTTAAAAATTAAGATGACTTAATTTTGAAATTTCAATCATAGACGATGGACTGGAGTGAAATAAAACATAGACTGTGCCAGCTGCCAGCCCTTTCCAGACTTACTGTAACCGTCAATAACGAGGTCTTTAGGGATTTGGTGAAAGTGGGCAAAAAGCTGATAATGTTAACTTTTGCCACAATAAAAACATGTCCCTTTGAAACTCTGAATGTGTCTCTTTGTAAACTATAAATAGTCTTATGGTTTCGTAGGGAACTAACAGTTTTTCGCCATTATTAGTTCTCAAAGTTGAAGACAGGGGCAATTATACAACAAAATAAAAATAAAATATTCAAATGTTACTGTACTATTATTTATTCTGTGTTACTGGTAACTTCTAATACATAAAATAAATTAAACCGACTCATCACTCACACTCAAACACACACACATTCACCCATTCACACTGATTTAACATAACACTCAATCGCACACACTAGAATATGCTTTCTTAAATAGCAGTTCTATAGATACTATTTATTTTGTTAACACCTATAAATGTAAAACCAAGCGCTCGTAGCCCAGTAGCGTTCGCTGATCTCAACCGATCAGTGAGGTTAAGCAACAAACACAGGCGCAGGGAACCTGATGGGTGACCAAAGTGGCAATTTATCACGAGCGTTTCTGTGCTTCGGAAGGCACTTGTCGGTCCCGGCTGTTGTCGATTGACTACAGTCGTCAAAACCAAGTCAGAGGCCACTGTGCGGTTTGAAAACTCTGACACCAGGGTTAGCTTAGTTCGCCACCCACTTGACTATACCTACACGATAAGAAGAATGTAAAACCAATTTCCAGAATAATGTATGGAGTTTTGAACCACATTACCTACAATGGGGGTTGCTCTTCAAAAATCATACTAGCAATTCCTTAAAAGAAATTGAATGTTAATCCCGTGGATTTTTTGTCGTTATCAGCCCATATACGTCCCCACCGAGGGGCACGGGCCTCCCTTCGAAACACGAAGGGGTTTTAGGTTATAATCCACCACGCTGGCCCAATGCGGGTTACCCTCCGTTGGTGGACCGCTCGTCTTTCGAAAATGAATTTTCTTGGACAGGCGGGTTTCATCACGATGTTTTCCTTCACCGCTAAGCAAGTGATAATTAGAAATCCGTACATAAATCCGAAAAGACGAATTTAGTGGTACAGGACCGCACCAGGATTTGAACCCGCGACCATCCGATCACAAGTCTTATTACCAACTGGGCTATCACTGCTTCGGTTCTCGGATTTTTTCGTATTGTAATTTAAATCCTGAAAATACAGAATTTCCATTCTACATGTAAGTCTTACGTAAGTAATCACGCGAACGAACTCTTTTCATGAAAATATCCAATAATCTGAAGCACTTCGCCGTCGCCTTAAGCGGAAGAAATATTAATATTTCGTCTGGCAACTCTTACAGTGAAAATTAACTTTGTAATAACATTTGTAAAGTATAATTTTGTTTGACATATGTTAAGAGATTTTCGGAATTTAGTGATGCGGTGGCTTAAGATTCAATAGAATGAATCATATTTTTTTAAATCAAATTCAAACACTAGAAAATGCTGTAGAAATTATTTTTTATATTCAGTTATTCAGTTATTATTCAGTTATTTGCAGAAGCGCTTATAGCCCAGTATCGCTCGCTGATCTGAACCAATCAGTGAGGTAAAGCACCATACACAGAGGCAAGGAACCTGATGGGTGACCAAAGTGTCAATTTGTCACTCACATGAAAAAAACCGGCAACGCTCGCTATTCTGAACCGATAAGTGAAATTAAGCAACGCACACAATAGCAGGGAACCTGATGAGTGACCAGAATCAAATATAATTTTCCACGTTAAAAACGTATGAGTCACCGACTTCAATCCTAACAGTTCGCACAAAGTAGATATCTAGTATTTTTTGTGGACTACAATGCTTATTAGCAGATAACTACAAGCAGAAATGTCATTCATTTATTTAGATGATGTTCTAGTTTGTAGTATTTTTTGTTTTTGTTGTTTTTTTTTTAAAGCGCTGAATCATTTTTGATAAAATTTATATGGGACCTCTTCAGGAGTATACTCTTTCGAACAAATAAAGAATTATTCAAATCGGTTTATAATTGCCGGAGTAATCGCGTAACAAATATACAAAAAAAAAATACAGTCGAATTGAGAACCTCCTCCTTTTTTGAAGTCGGTTGAAAATCAAATCAAAAATACTTTATTTTCATAGAAAATACAAAGTGTTTCTTGAAAACGTCATTAAAATACTTTAGCAAAATCAATGTAAATCATTGAGCAAAATAGTGAATCACAGAGTGACAATTTATAACTCACAATAAAGAAAAATCGGTCAATAGGATAATGATTCATTTTATACACGAGTCAACTCATTTTACATAGCGCCCCGACTAAATAAATATTTATATGTGCAGACCCCAGTAAGGGTTAAAAGTGAGCTGTGCTATAATGGAATCCAAAGTGGCTGCGGTGGCGTGTCCCTATGAATAGTAATGACCACTTTTCGGACTAATGTGCTTGGTGAGGGTCCCTGAATTTTTTTTCACCTAATGACCTTATGATAAGAGCTAACGTGGGTAACGACCTGATTATCTGAAGAAAAATGTTGGTCATTTTATTTGATCAAAGGTTTCATTCGTTTCTTTGATTTTGTTGATATTCACAAAGAATTTTAGAGAAAGAAAAAATGTTCGGTGCTAGTGGGATTTGTACGACCCAGGATTAAATCTTCTGGCGCTTTAACCATTTATTATTATAAATGGGTTAACTCTTGACCTCAATCTTGACCATAAGGTCAAAGATGAGGTCGACGATGAAGCGAGTTAACCCAGCAAATGCCTATAAAGGCACTGGTACTCCCACGCACCGACGGAACACAGCAAGCTGTTTGGCGTCGGACTTCGGTAGGAGGGTGGTCGCGAACCAGACGGCCCTTTACAGAGCCTACCACACCGCATGAGACCATAGGACGACACCTCAGACTCAGTAAAAAATGAAGTGTCGTTGCCTGGGATGGATTACTAGGAGGCAGGTCTCATTAGTGTTTCCTTAGTCGCCTCTTACGACACCCACGGAAAGAGATGGGGTGCTGTTATTCTCAACCGATCACCACACGGTTAAATGAAACTGAGCTATACAGGATGTAAATGACAGCTTAGCAAATACTTAAATGGTGAAATCTACCCATAACTATCATCAGCTATAAGAAATATTTTTTCCCGGAAATATCACGTTAAGGAGTTTTCATTATTTACCTACTTTGGCGCTACGCAATATATCGCGAAACCGCGCCCCGCGCCGCGCTGCTATCGGAGTGCGAGTACATTGCTGGTTTTCGTGTTTTACGTTGTTATGATTGTTTTTTTATTGCAAAACGGAGTGTATTCGATTAAATAATAAAAACTGTAAGCAGAAAATATTAAAAAACATGAAAAAATATCGAAAATTTTCCGGAGAAAAATTCCACTGGAAAATCATTTAGAATGATTGTCCGAGTACAGGGTTTCAGTTTTTGCTAAGCTGTCTTTTACACCCTGTATAGTGCCTTCAAGTCAAGCGGCGAAATATGATAGCTCAGTTGGTTAAAGCACTAGGAGATCTAATCCTGGAGTCGTGGGTTCAATTCCTTTCCCAAAAAAACTTTGTGAATATCCCTGTACGTGGATATGAGTTTTAAAAATACTAAAATAAATTCGTGGTATAGATGTCGCATGGATTTTGTCAAACCCGTGAATATTAAAATTTTAAGTGAAATTATACATACATACATACATTCACGCCTATAATCTCTAACGAGGTAGGCAGAGAATAAGTGGTTATAGCGCACTACTTGATGCTACGTTTGACACAAATTGTGAGGGTTATCTGATGAACAAGTTGTACATAATGACGAGAGGTACTCAGCCTTTCGCCCATTATACAGCAAAAACCTCACGTCCCACTCACAGACTTTTACTGTATACCTGGGAAGAATAGGCAGCTGGCACATTTTACGTTTTTCTTTCACTCTCAGTCTAGCATTGAAGGAAGTGAAATGATAATTACAGGGAATTCTGTCAATCTGATCCAACGTTCTTGGATTCTACTAAAATATTAAAGAGCGTTAAGTGATAATGAGCTCGCTCCGCTACTCTCGCTTGCTACGTTTGTGTCGCTCGTGTTTCGTAAATTGTTTCTCCGCGTCTGAGTTCTGGATGGGACAGATTGTTCATTATAGTGGAGATGTTTAGGATGTTCATAATTTGCTGTATTATGTCACCATCAACCAAATTTAACTTCAGCTAAACTTTGTTTTTGGTGTTTATAATTTGTTTAGTTTTGCAGCATAGAACGGAGCACTACAGTTTGTCGAGTTAATTACAAAACTAGTGGAGAGCTATTTTACACTAATCATTGGGCTCTAGTTCCATTTGCACCGAATATTTTTCTTTCCCATAGGTTTTTTGTTATTCTAAAAATTATATTGGAACTTTCTATTTAGAATTTATGCTTTGTCTGCATTTTTTTCATTCAAAAGCTTGAGGTTAAATGATGATAAATGATAGGATAGTCGCAGCTAAAATTTAAGTTTTATTTTATAAAAATTAAACACTAAGGGATTGGGATAGGGAATGGTACGGATAGGGATCACCCTATATCCCTACATATAAATGATATTTAATAATGATTGGACATTTCTATTTTATTTTATTCTTTTACACGTAATTTTGTAATATACGAGATAAATAACTTCAATTCAATAGGCATTATAACTATTAAAAAATTATCCAGACAAATATTCCGTCATCATATTACAAAACTACCACTCACGAGTCACAACGTAGATTGCCGCGTAAGTTTACGTGTGTTCTTGAGTGAAATAACGTTAGCACGTAGTAAATTGCGGCCGCCTCCCGCACTTACATTGTTTGTTCATTTACACCGTCAACATTATTATGTGAGATTGAAATTCAGGAAGTTTAGTATTGAAATTAAAGTAGTTTCAAATTAAGCTGTCGGTCCCGGCTGTTGTCGTGACTACAGTCGTTAAAAACAAGTCAGAGGCCATTGTGCGGTTTGAAAACTCTGACACCAGGGTTAGCCAAGTTCGCCACATACTCGACTATACCTACACGATAAGAAGAAGAAGAAGTAGTTTCAAGTGTGTAATTCAGTTTGGAGCTAGGTGATCGAATTGTGACGATTGATCGTTTCCACGCTAGGAACGTTTGCATCCTTTTTCAATTGAAAACAATTTTAAATCTCATTTTAAAGTGAAATATCGTAAGCTAATACACTGCAGAAGAATCGATAAAATAAGTTTTATAGAAAGTTTAACAAAAGAAGCAGTTTTCAAACGAATAAAATATAAAAAAGGACAATAAAATATAAAAAGGGTTGGAAGAAATAAATCCCTCCAAGGGATATGCCTGCTTTTATACAATACTCTTTTGTATTTTTTGTAAATCCTTTGCAAAAGTGTGTTTTGTTCAATAAACTGTTTACATACACACAATCCTACTGATCTGAACCAATTAATTTCTTCCAGCAAACTCGAGCCTCGGAAAGCTATACCACTATTGGCAAAGTCTTTCATCGAAAATAAAAAGCTCCAGCAACTTCTTTCACCTGAAAATCTCTTAAAATCCTTTGTTAACTGTTAATTTCAACGTTTTAGGGTTGTTCGTAGATAACCAGGTAAGGTATGCTATAATCCAGTGCCGTAAATACCCAGCATGTCGGATTCCTCACTTATTAACAGGGGGCAGCCGACTTGGGAACGTGTAGACATACCACTAGTATTTATAAACTACCATTCCGCCCGGCACTTCGTTCTCGTGGGAATTCGGGAAAATGATGTAGCCTATGTCCATCGGGGATAAATAGCTCTCTAATGGTGAAAGAATTTTTCAAATCGGTTCAATAGTTTCGGAGCCTATTCAATGCAAACAAACAAAACAAACAATCAAATCTTTCCTCTTTATATTGTTAGTATAGATTTGCCCTATTATGTCACCAGCACCTCTAGCATGATAGCGACAAACTCGCGCCACTCGGCTGACGGTAACACTTCACTTTGATTGCGCGACGGCCCCGCACAAAGGCTTGCTCGCCCTCTGTGGCGTTGTCTATGTTGACATTTTGAGATAGGACCGCGGCGCATTCTGCGCGCGAGCACATCGTTCTCGAGCTGCTATTCTTATTTCATCATGTTAATTAACATTACAAATTAATCTATACTAATATTATAAAGCTAAAGAGTTTGTTTGTTTGTTTGTTTGATTGTTTGAACGCGCTAATCTCCGAAACTACTGGTTCGAATTGAATAATTTTTTTTGTGTTGGATAGTCCAGTTATCAAGGAAGGCTATAGGCTATATAACATCACGCTACGACCAATAGGAGCAAAGATATAGTGGTAAATGTGTAAAAAACGGGAGAAATTATACCTAGACTGACGGACATATCAACGCACAGCCTAAACGGCTAAACGTAGGCACTTGAAATTTGGAAGGGACGTAGCTTAGGTACCGCAAAGGTGCACTAAGAAAGGAATTCCCGAAATTCCCACGGGAACGGGAATTAGCGGGAAAATCCTTTTGTATGAAAAATCTAAACCGCTTAAGTTAGACGCTTGAAATTTGGCATGCAGGTACCTTAGTAAACTTAAAGCTAAGTTGCAACAGGATATTGCAAAATTCCCACGGGAACGGGAGTTAGCGGGAAAAACTTTTGTATGTAAAAATCTAAATCACGTAAGATAGATGTTTTCAATCTGTGTACTCTGTACAAAAAAAAATTAACACGCAAACGAAGTTGCGGGCATCAGCTATATTATCTATACTAATATTATAAAGCTAAAGAGTTTGTTTGTTTGTTTGTTTGAACGCGCTAATCTCCGAAACTACTGGTTGGAATTGAATAATTCTTTTTGTGTTGGATAGTCCAGTTATCGAGGAAGGCTATAGGCTATATAATATCTCGCTACGACCAATAGGAGCAAAGATATAGTGGTAAATGTGTAAAAAACGGGAGAAATTATACCTAGACTGACGGACATATCAACGCACAGCCTAAACGGCTAAACGTAGGCACTTGAAATTTGGAAGGGACGTAGCTTAGGTACCGCAAAGGTGCACTAAGAAAGGAATTCCCAAAATTCCCACGGGAACGGGAATTAGCGGGAAAATCCTTTTGTATGAAAAATCTAAACCGCTTAAGTTAGACGCTTGAAATTTGGCATGCAGGTACCTTAGTAAACTTAAAGCTAAGTTGCAACAGGATATTGCAAAATTCCCACGGGAACGGGAGTTAGCGGGAAAAAACTTTTGTATGTAAAAATCTAAATCACGTAAGATAGATGTTTTCAATCTGTGTACTCTGTACAAAAAAAAATTAACACGCAAACGAAGTTGCGGGCATCAGCTAGTCATTAATAATTGTCAACTTTAATAAGCGTATTAATCAACCGACTTCAATCCCGACCATGCCTATTAGCAGATAATGACAAACCAAAACGTCATTGAGCTTTGTGTTTCTGTAAATAACAAATTATTTCAAAGGATCATCGATCGATTTTAAATAAAATCGATATTTAATATTTTTATTATTAAATATCGATAAATCATAATCGATAATGATAAATAATTAATAAAATTTATTCATTATGGATTAATTTATTAATTTTATAATCGATATTTTAATCGGCTATAAAGGCATCGCTGGAGCAAATTTAATATCGATTTTTAAAGTTCATAAATTTTTCATTTACTTGTATATTAAACATAACACACAACGCTTAATTTTTAATTTAAAAAAGGTAATTATTATTTGTTTATTTAGTGTTCATGCACAGTGTGCGCAGCAGTGGGTCTGCGCCTTTAGAGACAAGTCTAAGAGATTCTCAAGTCTACACACCACATGTAAATTATAGTCGCGGCGCGTGTTTTCATTAAACGCCTTCTTAATAAAACACTCCTTCCGCTCCCTCCGTTAAAAACTCACGCTCTTCGTTTGTGTTTCTGGTATGTTAATTAGAATTACTAACATATTATAACAATTAACAATGAAATTGAAAAGTAAGATCATGGAAGCAATAAATTTTATGATTATGAGTATAGTAAAATAAATAAATAGCCGTTTGATATTATAATAGGTCTTTACCTATGAAATTGCCGATTTTTCTTAAGTTTTATTTTATTCTCAATTTATTTGATTGAACAGCTATTACTCAAATTGTTTTTTATTTAAAACCTTGGCCATATAACGGAGATATTAAGTCAAATTCATACATATTTACTTTAGATTTATTTGCTGAAAAAGAGATCGTTTCATCCGTTGCCCGTTTCATTGCTTATTTTTGCTGTACCGTTGTTACAGTTCGAACTTTCAATGAAGTAAGAATGATGAAAATTAACTTAATGTTGTCCAAACCTTCCCACAAAATTTTGCTAAATTTGGATTTCGCATTCCCGAGCAAAATCCAAAAACGTTAGTATGGAAAATTCAGTTTTCCAAAAATAAAGTAGGTATGAAAAACGACAATTTCATAGGTAAAGACCTATTATATCTCTATACGATTCATTACTTTTTTCCACACCAATAGGTTGCCGATAACATATTGCTTCTTAGTAATGGGACTGCTTTTTGTACCCTGACATAATTTTCTGTTTTAAAAAGTAACTGTACCTTATTTGTATTGGAGTGCAATAAACGTATTGTATATCTTTTTTGACGGGGTTTGGAAAGTGCAATCATTTTAAGACCAGCTAAGTAGAGGTCTTATTTTGATCTAAATTAAGTTTTGTTCAATTTACGCTTTTTGATTGAATACTAATTACGTATATTGAAAAGCCTAGAAGCCTAAACTTAGTGTCTAGTTAGTAGAACCTTAGAGGTATCTAAGACTACATACATCTCACGCCCATAATCCCTAACAGGGTAGAGAGAGCATCAGTGGTTCTAGAACCTCTTAGATGCCACTTTTTCTTTCTTTTTCTTTAACAGCCCATACACGTCCCCACCGAGGGGCACGGGCCTCCCTTCGAAACACGAAGTTGATTTAGGCCATAGTCCACCACGCTGGCCCAATGCGGGTTGGTGCACCGCAAATGAATTTTCTTGGACGGGCAGGTTTCATCACGATGTTTTCTTTCACCGTTGAGCAAGTGATAATTAGAAATCTGTACACGCACCAGGATTTGAACCCGCGACCTTCGGATTACAAGTCTGGCTCATTACCAACTGGGCTATCACCGCTAGATGCCAGAGAGGGTTATCAGATGGAACAAGTTACATAATGGTGAGGTGAGAGATGGCCAGCCTTTCGCTCATTGTACAGCAAAACCCTCGCTTCCCTTTTACAGACTTTTACTGTATACCTGGGAAGAGTAGGTAGCTGGCACATTATAAGTTTTTCTTTCACTCCCACTCCAGCGTAATCTAAACCTAGCAACAATTTAGCTCAGGGTGTAAGTTATTGGCAAGCTGCAATTATTCCAGAGATCAGTTTTCACATCGAACGCTTCCAATTAAGTCGGTACAATCGGGTCGGTACAATTACGACGGTACAATTAAAATCTCATGTGAGATGAGAGTGTTACCTACAAAGAGGTACAGCAATTAACGTTTCGGATGCGAGGGAAGCGATCGAATTGGCGTCATTATTACTATGGAATAAGTTTCATTTTCACGTGATATCTATTACAGCAACTCTAATATTGGTTTTTGAGATTTTGTTTGTCTATTAAACAATTTTTTTCGGGATTCGGGATAGCTAATACTCAAATGGTGGAATCTACTCATTACTCTGACGTTCCATCATGATTTATCTAATTATTTATATATTTTATATCATAAACATATTTCTTAGTGAAATTGGGCCTTTTTATAATTGCCGTACCGTGCCGTTTGAAATTTGAATTACCATTACCCCCTATGTTCTCAGCTTCTAATATTACTATTACATAGGAGTAATGGTAATACCATTTTGCCGTGCCGTTTTCGAACTATAAAAAGGTCAATTAAATTACTTATTTATATCAGAAACACTTTTTTCGTCGACTATATGTATATATTTTTTATTATAAGATGGGTTAACTCTTGACCTCAATCTTGACCATAAAGGTCAAAGATGAGGTCGACGATGGAGCGAGTTAACCCAGAAAATGCCTATAAGGCACTGGTACTCCTACGCACCGACGGAACACAGCAGGCTGTTTGGGGTCGGACTTCGGTAGGAGGGTGGTCGCGAACCAGACGGCCCTTTACAGAGCCTACCACACCGCATGAGACCATAGGACGACACCTCAGATTCAGAAAAAAAAATGAAGTGTCGTTGCCTGGGATGGATTACTAGGAGGCAGGTCTCATTTGTGTTTCCTTAGTCGCCTCTTACGACACCCACGGAAAGAGATGGGGTGGTGTTATTCTCAACCGATCACCACACGGCAAAAAATACAAATGACTTTTGTTCCGACCTGATACAAATAACTTTTATTCCGACGAAATGGGTTTTTCAACCGATTTTCATCGGGTGCCTTCACCACGGGGGCTAGACGCATCGAGGGCCTTACCCACGAACCCGATATCGGCTACAATTTTTTTTCCCGGAAAACAATTAATGAATTCTCGTTATTTATTTAATTTTGAGCTTAAAAAAAGAAAGAAAGAAAGATAAGGGCGACGTTAAAGTCAACGTGTATAGCCTGACTAGCTGATGCCCGCAACTTCGTTTGCGTGTTAATTTTTTCTTTTGAACAGATTACACTTTATTGACGGTCCATTAAATATTGATTTAGTTTTTATTAAGATTTAGATTTTTTACATAAAAAAGTTTTTTCCCGCTAACTCCCGTTCCCGTGGGAATTTTGTAATATCCTGTTGCCACTAAGCTTTAAGTTTACTAAGGTACCTGCATGCCAAATTTCAAGCGTCTAACTTAGGCGGTTTAGATTTTTCATACAAAAGGATTTTCCCGCTAATTCCCGTTCCCGTGGGAATTTCGGGAATTAAAAAAAAAAAAAAAAAAAAGCCGTTTAGGCTGTGCGTTGATATGTCAGTCAGTCAGTCAGTCAGTCAGTTTCTCCTTTTATATATTTAGATGTGGTTTTCATATTTTTACGCTGTTATTATTTTTACTACTGCAAAACGGAGTGTATCAAAGCCTAGCTTGAACCCTTAAACCTAGAAAGGTTATACGCACACGCCTGTAATCCCAATCCGGGGTAGATAGAGCATAAGTAGTCCTAGAACCACTAGAAAATTTTGAAAAACGGTTTCTTCTGGGGCAACCCAGGTGCGAACAAATGGTATGGACTATAAATATGAAAGGATTTTACAAAATTCCTATGGAAACAAACTACATACATACGCTCACGTCTATAATCCCTATCGGGGTAAGCAGAGCATCAGTGGTTTTAAAGCCACTTGATGCCACGTTTGACATAAATTCATAGGGCTATAAGATGAATTATGATGTAAGTGGTGAGAGGTTCTCAGCCTTTCGCCCACAAGACAACAAATGAATGAATGAATGAAAATATTTATTTCAGACCGACAAGCGCATTTTTTTTTTAAATTTCGCAATACTTTCGCGTCCTACTTATTGACTTTTACAGTATGCCTGGGAAGATTAGGCAGAACGAAGTCCCGGGCATCCTTTAATGTTTAAACAAAAACCTCTTGTTAAGTCACGCACCAGCTTACGCGACGTGCGATACAAATCCATTATCTAATGTGATACTTTTTGGGGTGACGGGACTTCAAAAAAGTAGGAGGTTCTATGTTCGACTGTATGTATTTTTTTAATGTATGTTCACCGATTTCTCCGCCAATTATAGACCGATTTTCAACATTCTTGTTTTGTTCGAAAGAGTATACTCCAGAGGTGGTCCTATATAAATTTTATTGAAAATGATTCAGCGCTTTAAAAAAAATCTAAACTCACTTTGTGCGAAATGTTGTTGGGATTGAAGTCTGTGACTGATACGTTTTTAACGTGGAAAATTATTTAAGCATTAAAGCGTCAGTAAGAAGTACATTAGTTTCTCTACAAAGTAAAGTGGACTAAAAGCTACAGGTCGAGTTAATAACGCAAACATCCATTTCCATCTGCCAGTGTTTAAGCTCGGTGAATTAATAATATTAGATCCCTAGACCGGTCTAGAACTCAAATGAAGACTGCCTAGTTTACGACTGAGTAATTTGAAACTAGCATTGAAACTACTAGGTAGGAAATTACAGAAGGCAAACATATAGCTATTACGAGGATAATTTAATTTATTTAGCGAAAATCAAGACTGTGAACTAGTCTTCTAAACTGAATAACATTTTTAAAGGAACATAGATCGAAAGATAAAAAAACAACGGGTTGCACTCCGGGAGTGCCGGCAGAAGTGAAAACTTGAACGTTAACATTGTGCATTAATATTTAATTTAATTTTTTCTATGCTGACACCGGATGACATCTTGACTTTTGCAGTTTTTATTTCCTATATTTATGTATTAAACACCCCTCCGCCTTACGGATTTTCGATCAGGGTCACGTGACAGACACGTGACCCTGACGCGAGTTTAACATTTTTTACAACGCCGCTAAAAAAGTTTTCACTTCAATAATTACAACATTTTGCCTACTATTAAAAACTTAGGCTAAATGTATTTAATTGTCTCTCAGCAAAACGTGTCTCTCTTGTTCTTGTCTTTTTTAAATCAATTGACTTATTCTTGGGGTTCAATTACTTGGGGTAATTTGTTACTGGCTTAGCGACATATTAGTTTCAATTATTTTAAAAATACAGATATTGTTAAGCTGTTTATACGATGGGCTGTTGATTACCTGAATCAAAGTAAAATAATTAAAAAATTCCAAGGAGAACTTTATTACCGAAATTAAACAATGTCAAGCAGTCTAATAAACTGAACAACTTTTCCTAAGGAACATAGATCGAAAAATAATAATAACAAAAATCACTTTGTCGACAATTCAGGAGATCAGCTAATTGTCTTTACGTGAAGTCGAACAAATCAGAATATATGCCAGTGTGAGCCCCCTCCCTTCCCCTACCGGATAAGAATGAAGTTATTTTTTTATCAGCCTATATACGTTGCCACCGAGTATGGATCTTCCTTCGAAACACGAAGGGAATTATTTTTAAAACTGTTTATTTGGGAAAACTGCACCTAGTAAGATGTAAAAAAGTGTGAATACCTAAAACACTTCATTCTTCTTCTTATCGTGTAGGTATAGACAAGTATGTGGCGAACTTGGCTAACCCTGGTGTCACAGTTTTCAAACCGCACAATGGCCTCTGACTTGGTTTTAACGACTGTAGTCAATCGACAACAGCTGGGACCGACAGCTTAACGTGCCCTCCGAAGCACGGAAACGCTCGTGATAAATTGCCACTTTGGTCACGCATCAGGTTCCCTGCCACTGTGTACGTTGCTTAACCTCACTGATCAGTTGAGATCAGCGAGAGCCACTGTGCTACGAACATTTCATGAAATGGCTTTATCCTTGTTTGTGTATTGTTTTTTTTTCTAGCGTAGATTATGGAAACTGAAATACACTGTCAGACAATGTTCCATCCATCTGTGCACTTACGCCTATAATCTCTTTCGGGGTAGGTAGAACATACCTATATCGAGATAGACTGTAAAAGTTTACCTACCTGTCGTGTAAAAAGTGTGATCCCTATGCCGTAAATGATAATCGATTTTAATCGGATTTACATTATTGTTTTACTTAATTAAGTTTCCTTTGAATCGTTTCCGGGCGGTCTTGATTTCCCATGACTGAATCTCGCTCGTGACGTCATTTTAGGTTCGAAAAATTCGACACGCTAGGTTCTCATGCAGTTTGAAGCACTCTTTTCGTCTATTTCGATATAGGTCTGTGGTAGGTAGAATGACATGTGGTTCTGTAACCATTTGAAGCCACATTTGACATTCTCTGAGGTATAATAGATGTAACATGAGTATACAAGGGTTACGTCCACAGTACAACTAAACCCTCGCGTTCTACTTTTTATAGTGACTTTTATAGTATACTTCGAAAGAGTTGGCAGCTAAGCTAGTACATTCTATGTTTTTCATTCACTTCTAGTCTAGCGTGGAAGTCAGAAAATGTTATAAACTTTTATTTAGGCTAGCTAAATCTTTTAGCGAAGCCATTTTCTTTTTCATATCAGCTGATTGATTCCCAATATACCGAGCTTGATATTTCTAAATGAAATATCTAAAGTCGACGTGATCGGATTTCGTATGTTGGTACTACTTTCCAGTCAACGATTCAAGCCACTCCAATATTGCCAACATAAGGTAATTCAATCTTGCAACTTTCATTCCGAAAACGAGGGTGGATGGATTCTTTAGAAGCTGAAATCAGAAATCTAAGATTGATTTTGAATTATTGCTTTTGAACGTGATGTGTTTTCTGTAACCTTTCCTTTTCGATTTTTATTATGAGCTAAATAAAACGCCACACACCCAAAAGCCCACATTGAGGTCAGAGGTTCATTGGGCACACACAATAACAGATACAAACACACTCGAATAAACATCTATTTTACCAACTTTAAAAAAGGAGAGGTTCTATGTTCGACTGTATGTATTTTATTTTTATTTTTTTATGTATGTTATGTATGTATGTATGCCCCAGCAGTGGGGACGTATATGGGCTGATGAAGATGAAGATGTATGTTTACCGATTTCTCCGCCAATTATGGACCGATTTTCAAAATTCTTTTTTCGTTCGAAAGAATATACTCCAGAAATGGTCTCATATAAATTTTATTGAAAATGATTCAGCGCTTTAAAAAAAAATCAACAAAAACAAAAAATACTACAATCCAGAACATTATCTAAATAAATGAGTGACATTTTCGTTTGTGGTTAACTGCTAATAGTCATTGTAGTCTGCAAAAATACTAGTCATCTATTTTGTGCGAACTATTGTTCAAATTGAAGTCGGTGATTCATACGATTTTAACGTGGAAAATTATTTATACAAATATTTGCCCCGACTGAAAATCAAACCCGAGGAACATCGATTTAGGTAGTGTTAGTAACTATTGAACCAAACCAGAGTGGCCAGAATAGATTTGCTTTTGAATACTAATGCAGGGAAAAATCTGTTTAGGTTGTAGCAAGCTCACCCAGAAGCCTTGAAGAATTCACCAAGAAAAATTCATTCGAGCTATATGTTTTTATTGAAAAATCACTCTGTGTCTTCACCACAAAGGATCATATCTTTCATGCCACTTCGCAGCCCTTTACGGTTATGACGTCATCCATGAAGGGCATGCCCTCATGCCCCTATTAACTTTATTTACCCACATTTCCCCAAACTAAAGACCGCCGGATATCGATAGATTGGAATGATATATTGTGGCCAGATTTCATTTACTGCCTGCTGTCTGTTATATGACCACAGTTAATGATATTGTAAGAAATAATGGGTACATTTTTTGTAGTTAGTCGTAGATACTCTCCTCATTACAGAGCAAAGACCTCGTCTTGATTTCACAATGAGTCCCGGTTTTAGTTGTTTGAAACAAGTAGTTTTGTGCCACCCCATCCTTTCCGTGGGTGTCGTAAGTGGCGGCTAAGGAAACACAAAAAGACCTGCCACCTATCGATCCATCATAAACAATGAAACTTCAATTTGTTCTGAATATGTGGTGACGTTATGTGGCATAGTAGGCTCTGTAAAGGGCCGTCTAGTTCGCGACCACCCTCTTAGCGAAATATGAAGCCAAACAGCTTGCTGTGTTCCGTCGGTGCGTAGGAGTACCAGTGCCTTAAAAGGCATTTTCTGGGTTAACCCGCTCCATCGCCGACCTCATCTATGACCTTAGTCAGGATTGAGGTCAAGAGTTAATCCTTCTCATTACATGTATATAAAAAAAGAAAGTTTGCAATTGCCTAGCACCTATCTACAACTTGTTACATGCAATATCACTGTTTTGTGCCAGATTTGTCTGTGATATGGGCACAGCGATATCGATTTGTGATGCCCTTCCTGGCCCCACATATTGGGGGAAACCATAAATGCTTTATGTTCGTTTCGCAGACACATTTGTTCTTTTTTTGTTGTGTGATCCAGTGAATGGATCCTTTGACTATGACAGTAGGCAGTAGGTTGTTTTTGGTATATAAACGAAAAGTAGCACTCAAGTCACTATCCGAGACTTTTAAATTAAATACTGTAATGCAAAATGATTTTTTTGAATTTTTTGAAATGAGTTTTTGACGCAAAGTTATGATTATGTAGTCTAATAATAATAATACTGATTAATTTAATTTTAATAATTGTAACTTGATTAACTTTATTGTCATTTTTTAACTTTATGTATGACACTGTATTTTGCATGCCTTTACAATAATGGTGAAATGTGATTGATGGCTATGTTTATTGTAAGATCTTTTTGTACCACATTTCCAGCAAATAAATTTCATTTCATTTCATTTCATTTCATTGTTGCTAAGCCTGAAATTTGATGCTTCGGCGCAGCTTTGTTTGCGTTTTTTTTTGTAGTATTTCTTATAAATATTAATGCCATTCCAACAAGCAAAAAGGAATAGTTGAAATTAAATGACTTTTTTAAACCTCCGACATTTATGAACTCCACATTAAATTTAAATGTTGAAATATGTTGAGTTATTGTAGACGTTTAGATACAACTATTAAGGCAACTACAGCACCAAAATTACGATTTCATGATGCGTAGATAAGCATGACGCACTGCATTAAATCGAAGAAAAAAAATACTAAGGTAATATTCCTGCAGGACATAAACTAGAGAAGTAGTTTGCTGAAAACAAGATTCAGCACTTTTGGTTCGATAGAAAAGCTCACAAGTTCCTGTGTGCATTTTACTATCGTTTTTACAGCTTAAAAGATACACAATAAATACCCAATATTGTGTATCTTTTAAGCTGTAAAAACGATAGTAAAATGCAAACAGGAACTTGAATTTGCTATCAAAATGTTCGTGATTGAACACTCTCGATAAGTAGTTAACGCATTTTTCGATTTAAGCTGTTACCTTTCCATAAACCTCATTTTCAACCGACTTCAAAAAAGGAGGAGGTTCTCAATTCGACGGTTTTTTTTTTTTTTTTGTATATTTGTTACGCGATTACTCCGGCAACTGTTGTCCGATTTTCAAAATTCTTTATTTGTTCGAAAGAGTATACTCCTGAAGAGGTCCCATATAAATTTTATCGAAAATGATTCAGCGCTTTTAAAAAAAATCAACAAAAACAAAATATACTACAAACTAGAACATCATCTAAATAAATGAATGACATTTCTGTTTGTAGTTATTTGCTAATAGGCATTGTAGTCCGCAAAAAACTAGATATCTACTTTGTGTGAACTGTTGTTGGGATTGAAGTCGGTGACTCATACGTTTTTAACGTGGAAAATTATTCTAACTTTCGAACATGTTTTTACGCACGCACGCTTACATAGTCCGTAAACTTCGTGTATCGACACTGTTCGCACTGCCGGCCCAGGCCTGTTGAGAGACGGAGATGGCACTATTCCTATGTGTGCTGCCTTTATCGAGTGCCGTAGTCGCCTTAAGATTAATGCGCGAACAAAGGGAACATGAAAATTATTATGAAGTGAAAGAAACAAAATTAATAAATGTTGGGATGACCCTTAGCTGGACCTAGACTTCTGGCCAAATAGAGAATTGAACCCTGGGAGGGTTGAAGAGTGACATAAGCTACTTCTCCACTAGCACGAAGTCGGGTTCTTAAAGCTAGTATGTAATTTATATTTTTTTAATTTACTCAGGGGGGCTTCTAGGGCTCCTATTATATCTGCAGAGTATTGTTATATCTCTCCACTTACTTTCCTATTGGAGTAGCAATAATCTGCGATAATTATCCCCTGTCCAGTCCACATTCATTTACAGTAATTATTTCACGCTCTCACAGAAGTACACATATGGAACCGTACAGAATGTACTGATAAGTCATTTTCATTTTCATACAGGCTGAAAGTAAAAAGCAACTCTTTTTGTAATACACATACATACATATGCTCACGCCTGTAATCCCTAACGGGGTAGGCAGAGCAACAGTGGTTCTAGAAAACCACTTAATGCCACGTTTGACACAAATGGTGAGGGTTATTAGATGGAACATGTTGTGTAATAGTGAGAGGTGATCAGCCTTTCGCCCATGATACAGCAAGACCCTCACGTCTCCTTACTGACTTTTACAGTATGCCTGGGAAGAGTAGACAGCTGGCACATTCCAAGTATTTCTTTCACTCCCAGTCCAGCGTGGAAGGAATTCCAAATTCAAAATTGTATGTCACCCCCCACATTCGTAGCTTACTTATAACTTTAAAACAGTTGAACCGATTTAAATAAAATATTTAATAACGGCTAAGAAACATCTCGAACACTTCAGTTTTCATACAAAAAACATGTTTCTTTTTCAATGCGATTCAATTCTTTGAAAAATCGAAAAATGTTACACCCCATACGGTTTTTTAGCAATTTAAGATCATTTGTAATCGTTAATCGAATACAAAAGAAATGCAAACTTCTTCTATTGTGTTTAAGGTTTGGTTTTCGTTGGCAATAAACTCTTAAGACGGTTTTTTTAAAATTATAAGATTATAAGTTAACTCTTGACCTCAATCTTGACTAAGATCATAGATGAGGTCGACGATGGAGCTTACTTATAACTTTAAAACAGTTGAACCGATTTAAATAAGATATTTAATAAAAGATAAGAAACATCTCGATCACTTCAGTTTTCAAACAAATACGTATCTTTTTCAATGCGATTCTATTCTTTGGAAAATCTTAAAATCAATATGAAAAATCGTGACTTTTCCAATGTCTGAGTATTTTAATCAAAATTAAAAAAATAGAATGGCGAAGTCGCCAATATCAAGTGACGAAACCCTTTACGGGTTGTAGTACGTCAGAACCTCGTCCGTTGATCAGCAGGGTGTACCGCTAACAGGTGAGGATGACGATTTTAGAGCACTGAGGTCCGTATAACAGAACGCGATTCAGACTCTAATCTACTTAAGGCGACTACAGCACCCGATAAAGGCAACACACATAGGAATAGTGCCATCTCCGTCTCTCAACAGGCCTGGGCCGGCAGTGCGAACAGTGTCGATACACGAAGTTTACGGACTATGAAAGCGTGCGTGCGTAAAACCATGTTCGAAAGTTAGAAAAATGAGATTTATGGTAAGGTAACAGCTTAAATCGAAAAATGCGTTAACTACTAATAGATAGTGTTCAATCACGAACATTTTGATAGCAAATTTAAGTTCCTGTGTCCATTTTACTATCGTTTTTACAGCTTAAAAGATACACAATATTGTAGAGGTGACTTTGTGAGCTTTTTCTATCGAACCAAAAGTGCTGAATCATGTTTCCAGCAAACTACTTTTCTAGTTTATGTTCTGAATATTAATTTTTTTTTTCTTCGATTTAATGCAGTGCGTCATGCTTATCTACGCATCATAAAATCGTAATTTAGGTGCTGTAGTCGCCTTAAGTAGCAGTCATCTTTTTAATTTTGATAGTGAGAGATAGAGATAATCAATACTTAAGTATAGATTAAGACTTGAGTCTCCTTCTGTAATACGGGCCTAAGATGTTGTGACCACATACCTCATTTGTCAAAGTCAATCGAATACAATAGAAATATAAACTTATTCTATTGTGTTTCAGGTTTTGTTTTCATTGTCAATCAACTCTTATGACAGTTTTTTTTTAAATAATAAGATGGGTTAACTCTTGACCTCAATCTTGACTAAGGTCATAGATGAGGTCGACGATGGAGCGAGTTAACGCAGAAAATGCCCATAAAGCACTGGTACTCCCACGCACTTACCAACGGAATACAGCAAGCTGTTTGGCGTCGGACTTCGGTAGGAGGGTGATCGCGAACTAGACGGCCCTTTACAGAGCCTACCACACTGCATGAGACCATAGGACGCCACCTCAGATTCAAAACAAACTGAGGTGTCGTTGCCTAAGATGGATTACTGGGAGGCAGGTCTCATTTGTGTTTCCTTAGTCGCCTCTTACGACACCCACGGAAAGAAATTAGGGTGGTGTTATTCACAACCGATCACCACACGGTGCGAAGTCTCGTTGGGTATTCTAGGGCAGCACCAATTAGTTTAGCCCGATGCTTCTTCTTCTTATCGTGTAGGTATAGTCAAGTGTGTGGCATACTTGGCTAACCCTGGTGTCAGAGTTTTCAAGCCGCACAATGGCCTCTGTTATAACAACAGCCGGGGCCGCTAGCTTAATGTGCCCTCTGAAGCACGGAAACACTCGTGATACTGTAACACTTTAAACTTTTGCGATTAGAACACATAATTAAATTCTAAAACGGGTCTAAATTTGCGTATATATATTTATTTACCTATTCCCGACGTGGTCACGGGTAAACTCGGCGGTAGTCACGGGTAGACTCGGTAGTAGAAGCGAATGGGCCTTTTTATAATTCGAACGGCACGGCACGGCATGACAGAATTTATATTACCATTGCCTTCTATGTTCCCAGCTTCTAGTATCACTAGTTCATAGGAGGCAATGGTAATAAAATTTTGCCGTGCCGTTTTCGTATTATAAAAGGCCCAATTTAGACCCATTTTAGTATTTAATTACTCGTGATACTTTATTTATATGATAACCCGATGAATCGCTACTATACCATAAGTAGATAGGCTCTACAACCCGATAAAGAGCCTGGATCCAATTCGATCCAGCGTATCTTTGTTTGTTAATCCAGATAAACAGGATAAATGGCGTAAATAAGACCTTTTGTGCTTTACTGATTATTTCACCCGACTATCGGCTTGAGCTGTAATGAATAGCTTCGGTTGGTGGGAAAAATAGGGAAAAATATAGTAGAGATTCGGAAGGAAATAGGTTAAAAATAAAAAGACTGTTCCTTCTCCTAATCTCCTTCATGTATTCCTTGTATGTTTTAACCGACTTCAAAATAAAAGGAGGTTCTGTGTTCGACTATTTCTTTTTTTTGTGTTTTCACTGATTTCTCCACCATTTGTGGTTTCTTTTCAAAAAAAATTTTGTTTGAAAATTTTCACTGCTGAGGTAATTCTATTGTCTCCAAATCAGGATCTGATGACGTAATTCCAGTTGAATTGATGAAAACATATTATTTTTTAACTTTTTTATGAGTTTATATATGTATATCGACTTGAAATGTAGTATAATTAATTCTTACTTTTATAAATAAATGTAATAGCATGTTTTTCTTGGAACAGCATGGATAATTAATGAACCGATTTAGATTAAATCTATACTAAGTGTTCTTGTGTGTAAAAAAATCAATTTTCTGATCACAAAACTAGATCATATGCTAACAGAAAGTCAGTCCTTATATTATGTAAGCTAAAAGTCAATTTCCTATAGCCCCAAGGCACACTGTATTGGGTCGAGACCGCGTTCATTTTTAAACCGCAGGCACGATGCCAAGGTACACTATGTTGTACTTTTTAAGGTTAACAACGATATTGTGTTTCTTGTAGCTACTGTTATTTAGCCTAAAGACTGCTGGATATAGATTTGACAAATGGAAATATTATGAAAATTTTATCGTGTTGTAATAGTTAATGCTGATTTAAACAAATGTAACTAAAAAAATTCAAACACTATGTAACATTATTAATGAATAAAGAACTGAACGGTGATAGCCCAGTTGGTAATGAGCCAGACTTGTTATCCGAAAGTCGCGGGTTCTAATCCTGGTGCGGGCCTGTACCACTAAATTCGTCTTTTCGGATTTATGAACGGATTTCTAATTATCACTTGCTTAACGGTGAAGGTAAACATCGTGATGAAACCCGTTCGTCAAAGGAAAAATCATTTTCGAAAGCATTGGGCCAGCGTGGTGAACTATGGCCTAAATCCCATTCGTGTTTCGAAGGGAGGCCCGTGCCCCTCGGTGGGGACGTATATGGGCTTTTGAAGAAAAAAAAGAACTGAACGAATAAAGGCTGTTCTCATTAATAAGATGAGGCATGAAAGATAAAAGATACTTAGATTGGTACGCAGATTCGCTTTTGCACAAGTTTTTGTTCCAGGGTGGCAATTTTTCCAATTAATGGCAGTAGAATGACGATGGTGACCACTTAACCGATTCAGATGGTGAAATTGAGAACTACTGACGTCTCATATACTTGATGAAAGCCGTCCCGATTAATTATAAAAGCAATGGGCCTTTTATAATTCGAACGGCATGGCACGGACATGCCGTCCGTTGAATTACCATTACCCCCTATGTTCCCAGCTTCTAGTATCACTAGGGCATAGGAGGCAATGGTAACACAATTTTGCATTGCCGTTTTCTTATAAAAAGGTCCTATATGTATTCACTTATGTATGTGTCAATTGTCATTCCGTCTTTACCTATTCCTAACCCAAATAAATACTGTCATCTATTCCGTCCACTTTCACTAGCAAGCTTGCAACACTTCTTTACCCCGATAACCAACATACAAACCCCATGAAGAACCATCATCACGCTCACATAAACATACTCACGCACACACACACAGGTACTCCAACACCAACATGTGCAACTGCGATTTTATAGCCCAACTTTAATTCAATGCCTGTAGCCATAAGCCATGAAATGTCTGTACTGTGTCAAAATTGTGACTCAAGTTGTAAAGCAGACACTTATGGCACAGGTTTTTTTATTAAACCTATTTTAAGTGGCTGCTGTCCCTAATAATATAGCTCAGTGAACAAACCTTGTAAAATATTTTAATGTGCTGGCTATCTTTGTAGCATCAAATAAACTTATTATTACTATTATCTTTTAGTTCACATTATTATATTAAATTTATTAATTTAAAGAATCCTCACCTTCAGTGGAGTCTGCTAAGCAGGCTACGATGAGCGCACACAGCGCCACACACCGCGACAGCCCGCGCATCTGCCGACAAACAGACAAACATTTAAATAAATAGAATCAGGTGTTACTTTTATTTATTTATTATAAGATGGGCTAACTCTTGACCTCAATCTTTGATCATAAAGGTCAAAGATGAGCTCGACGATGGAGCGAGTTAACCCAGAAAATGCCTACAAAGGCACTGGTACTCCTACGCACTGACGGAACACAGCAAGCTGTTTGGCGTCGGACTTCGGTAGGAGAGTGGTCGCGAACCAGACGGCCCTTTACAGAGCCAAAACAGAAGGAGTCTCTCAATTCGTCTGTATGTTTTTTTTGTCTGTTTGTTACGCGATAACTCCGCCAACTGTTGTCCGATTTTCAAAATTCTTTATTTGTTCGAAAGAGTATACTTCTGAAGAGGTCCCATATAAATTTAATCGAAAATGATTCAGCGCTTAAAAAAAATCAACAAAAACAAAAAAATACTATAAACTAGAACATCATCTAAATAAATGAATGACATTATGTTTGTAGTTATCTGCTTATAGGCATTGTAGTCCGCAAAAAATACTAGATATCTACTTTGTGCGAACTGTTGTTAGGATTGAAGTCGGTGACTCATACGTTTTTAACGTGAAAAATTATTGATAATTGATAGGCTGTCAGCCTTTTGCAAATAATACAGCAAAACCCTCGCGCCCCACTTACTCGTTTCTACAGTATGCCTAAGAAGAGTAGGCAGCTAGAACATTCTAAGTATTTGTCTCACTCCCAAGCCAGGAAGTAACGGGACTCATGAAGGATTACCTAAAGAAATTAACACAAAACAGTTGCGGTCTAGCAAACGCGTCTTTAGTTAGCTACGTAATATTAACACCCAAAACTTTACACGTATTGTAAAACGTAACGGCACCATTATCACTGAAGCTTCGAGTCTCAACCATAAACCCTGGCATTAGAGTTGAAAATCTAATAATCTTAAACATTACTGAAAGATATTAAGATTCAAATACGCCCGGGGAGTAAGAATTTAATACAAGTTCGTAGCACTCGTAGACTGGCTACGGGCTACGAGAGCGCTACGAGAGTATAATTGCTACGCGATGATTGCTTGGTCCAAGGGTTAACCAACGGAATGGGTTATTCTGGTTAAATGCCACGTTTAAAATTAAAAAGAAATAATAGCTTTTAAATTACTGGCCATAAAAATTTGGCCCTGGCCTGAATTGTGACACGCCATTTTGAAATTACCTTCGCGTCGTGAAGTTAATACCTATATATGCAGGGTGTGAGGGACAGCTTAGCAATGATTTAAATCGTGAAATTTAAGTAATATTTAAAACCGTCGCGTGCTTGTTTACGCCACGTGCGATACAAATCTCGTACACCATGAGTTTAAAAAGCACGCGAAGGTTTAATGGTGAAAATAAAATAGGTGAGTTTTAAATAACTATAATCCGCTATAAGTGATTTATTTTCCCCGAAAACATCGAGGTAAGGAGTTTCCGTTAATTATATGTATTTACGCAAAGTACAACAAAACCGCGCTCCGCACCGCACCGTTATCAGAATATAAATATTACTGGTTTTCGTATTTTACGCTGTGATTATTGTTTTTTTTTTGCGAAATAGAGAATATTCGAATAAATAGTGTGAAAAATAAAATAAAATTAAAAAAATGAAACTTAGGGAGCATGCCATTGAAATTTTGGAATAATTGTCTGAATTAGGGGTTTTTGCTAAACTGCTCCTTATGCCCTGTATATATTTTTTTAAATTCAAATAATTCTTAGTTGGACTTCAAAAGCTATGTATTTCAGAGTAGCAGAAGTTACTATAACCATTGTATAAACAGCTATGTAATTGTGACTTTTTCGATTCGAATACTATATAATATTGTTTAAATACATATATTTGATGTAAATAAGGCCTATTGAAGCCACGTCACCACCTGGAAACCGCCAATTAAGCTCAACAATTTCCGCGCGACTGGGCTTAACAATTCAAAAGCACATAGAGTCAGCTAGGCGACGCTCGTGAGCTGGTTCTCATAGGGTTTTAATATTCAGCTTTATTTTTCTATCTATAAACATCATAGGCCGGTGACCTATAGTACAGGTTTCATTATCTAGTTTAGCCACCAGCCCTCCAAAAAAACTGAAGTAATGAATATACATACAAGGTGAAAAAACCCAAAAAAAAAGAAATTCCAAAATTTTATTTTAAAAGTGAAATAGTCGCAACTCTAGTAATCAGTTGCACGGTTTGACATCTTTCAAAATGAAAACATATAATTAATATGACATACTTGTCATATCTGTAATAGAGCTGCGCAATTAACTAAATTTAAATTAATTTTGTATTATCTTTTTTTTTGGGGTTGTATTGAAACACCTTGTATATGTAAAATGTTTCATAATGTGCCTTATTGTTATTTATGGTGTTATAGTAAAAATATTTTTTTTATTTTTGTTTCAATTTTATTTATCTTTAATTTCTTTATAATTATGGGTTTTTAAATTTTAGTTTTTAAAATGGGTGATTTTTTAAATAGTTATCGAAAATTGAGGATGTTCACCAGCCCATAAAATTGGGTCGAAATCTACACTAATATTATAAAGAGGAAAGATTTGATTGTTTGTTTGCATTGAATAGGCTCCGAAACTACTGGACCGATATGAACTTTTTTTTAATTCTTAGAATGCTACATTATCCCTGAGTAACATAGGCTACATAATTTCCCCAAATTCCCGGACGGAATGCTAGTATGGAATAAAAAGTGTTCTCGCCATACAATTTGTGCTGTTGCCTTAGTGCGAGAAGTTGAGATTATTTCTAGAATTTTATGAAAGTTTCGTGTTGAAAGTTGTTCAGTTTCATGGGTAGAATTACTTCTTGAAGTTTCGCTAACTAATAATTTATAGGCACCCCGACAAGTAGTATGAAGAGGTGAAAATCTTTTTTTATATTCCGATTTATGTTCCTTGGGAAAAGTTGTTCAGTTTTTTAGACTGATTTATATTCTAAATTTTCGTTAGATGATTCAAAGTCACCCAGTACATTTTTATTAAATGTTACTGTACACGTAATTTACTTTTAGAAACCAAGAACATTAACGATTAAGTTTAAAAGATGAACAACAAATTCAGATTTTAATAGTCAACGATGAACTTTTTTTACATTAAGTTTTAGTTTTAGTTTAATATTTATAACAGTAATTTAACATTGTGATTTTATTTTTTTGTGTTTGTGTGAAACTTTAACTACGGACCATTTATATGGATTCGATAAATAACTTGATCGGTTGGAGAATGGACCATCAATTTGATTGATTTACTTAGTTCGGAAAAGAAGAACTTTCTGACAGATTATGATTAATTCTTGACTGATTTAATTCGGAAATCGGTTTAATTTTTTTAAAAGTTTGATTTGATCTGGTAAACACTGGATCATGGTCCAGCCTTCAAAAAGAGAAGCTTCCTGCCTCATCAGCTATTTAAAACACAGTACACAACTTAACCTGTTAAATTACCCTCGATTTAAGATACAAACGCCCTGCACGAGGCTTCATTACACTGTGGCCAAACTGTTGTATACACTCTGAATAATTAAAGCGTTGCTTACAATGGCCGCCGACCTTTATGTCATGTAGGTAGGCTACATCGAACATAAATAACTAGATCTTCCCTTTACCATGAAACGATTTGTAAGTACTTCAACATTTACTGCTTAAAAAAAAGGTAATTATTATAATTAATTTACTGCAAAAATAAAAAAATACATATGTCAAAATTAAATTAATTAAGGTCTTAAATACTAAATTCACTAACCGCACGTCCTATTTACGAGTATAAGTTAAATAACCCGCCCTGTGCCGTACCGGACGCAAAGGTGCCTATCACACTCGCCGCGTTTCCGCGTTGAATAGCAATCGACAACCTTTGCGCCAGGACCCAGAGCGCGCGTCATGCCCACCCTCCCTAAGACGACGCCCAATCTCTGTGTATTTGTAAGTTGACAATTGTAAATTAATTGCTACATACTCTTCTTAGGCATACTGTAAAAGTCAGTTAGTGGGACGCGGGGGTTTGGCTGTATTGTGGGCGAGCTGACAACCTCTCACCATTTACATAATATTTCATCTTATATCTTTCTGAATTTATGTCAAACGTGGCATCAAATGGTTTTAAAACCACTGATACTCTGCCTACCCCGATAGGGATTTTAGGCGTGAGTGTATGTATGTATGTGTGGTGATCGGTTGAGAATAACACCATCCCATCTCTCTCCGTGGGTGTCGTAAGAGGCGACTAAGGAAACACAAATGAGACCTGCCTCCTAGTAATCCATCCCAGGCAACGACACTTCATTTTTTTTCTGAATCTGAGGTGTCGTCCTATGGTCTCATGCGGTGTGGTTGGCTCTGTAAAGGGTCATCTGGTTCGCGACCACCCTCCTACTGAAGTCCGACGCCAAACAGCTTGCTGTGTTCCGTCGGTGCGTGGGAGTACCAGTGCCTTTATAGGCATTTTCTGGGTTAACTCGTTCCATCGTCGACCTCATCTTTGACCTTATGGTCAAGATTAAAGTCAAGAGTTAATCCATCTTATAATAAAGAAAAAAATTATGTAAATTAATTACCAATTAGATCTATCTAATTGATGAAAATGACTGTGAATTCCATGGACTGCGATTAGGACGAATGAATCAATACTGTCCAAGTTAAACCTTTTCAAACGACTTTCTACCATATCAAGAACAGGCCCTCGGCTTCTTCAGGCATATAATGCGATCTCCCATGTATGGTCTAGAGAAGCTGCTAATAGTGGGTCAGGTTGAACGTGTTAGGGGCAAATTTATTTTCGACACCCACTTGAACGGGTAAAATGGTCATCATTCTCATTCAACCGCCACTGATTAGACACCCAGGTGGCAGTCCATGAAATATCTAACCTTCCATTTACAACAGACATCTTTGTTACTCCCGCTCCGTCGGTTCTTTGTCAGCACGCAACTCATATTGACTTTTATTTTTCACTCGCTTCCTGTTACTTAATTTATCGGAGCTTTTATAAAGCCGGTCTTTCATGTCGCTCGCATATGATAAAAGGGGCAGTTAATGATTTCAGTGTTATTTGCAAGCATTGGAGCCATCCATTGAATTATTAATAGCAAGGCAAAAGGGGGGGGGAGCATTGAACGTCGTATTAAATATGTAAAACTCATATTTATTCACGGGTTAGTGTGTTTTACTGTTTAAATAAATATGTAACTCACAAAACATTGAATTTATTGCTGACCTATTAAATGCTTTAGGTCTACATTGTGTGTATTAGTAAATGAATAAGTAAATTAAAGCTTTTTTTTTACCAGCCCATATACGTCCCCACTGATGGACATGGGCCTCCCTTCAAAACACGAAGGGGATTTAGGCCATAGTCCACCACGCGGGCCCAATGCGGGTTGGTGGACCGCTCGTCTTTCGAAAATGAATTTTTCTTGGTGAATTTTGAATGAATTTTCTTCATCGTTTCATCACGATGTTTTCCTTCACTGTTGAGCAAGTGATACTTAATTAGAAATCCGTACATAAATCCGAAACGACGAATTTAGTGGTACAAGCCCGCACCAGGATTTGAACCCACGACCTTTAGATTACAAGTCTAGCTCATTACCAACTGGGCTATCACCGCTATACAAGGTGTTTCAAAAAAACCCAAAAAAATAATAATTCAAAATTAATAAAAATTAAGCTTATTGCACAGCTCTATCACAAATATGACAAGTATGTCTTATTAATTATATGAAACTTTCATTTTGTGAATATCAAACCGTGCAACTGATTACTAGAGTTGCGACTATTTCACTTTTTTTTTTTTTTTGAAACACCTTGTATACAGGTTGAAAAAGAACCTCCTAGCTTTATTGAAAATCCTGAACCAGTATCACTCACTGAACACTTTTTTTTGTTTATTTTTATTAATTTTTTTATTTTTTGGGGGGGGGGCGATTTTTTTTCCTAAACGTAGACACCACTCGGGTGCACCCCCCGAGCGCTACCCGCACCCCTCGCGTACCTGGTGTAGGAGTAATGTCAACGTTTAGGCAAAAAATGAACTATTCCCATTGAAAAAATATTAAAAAATATATTTTTTTTTTTCATAAATACGAGTATATTTTTTTTAGTGATACTGATTCAGGATTTTGAATATAGCTAGGAGGTTCTTTTTCACCCAGTATAAAAGCTTAACATTGATAAATTTTCAGGCAGGCTTTCAGGGCATCTATCCCACTAATCACTGGGGTCGCAATGGCGGTTGAATGACAATAGTGACCATTCATCATATCAGCCTATTGCAGTCCACTGCTGAACATAGGCCTCCCCCAAGGTGCGCCACTTTTCACGATCCTCCGCTGCTTTCATCCAGCCACTACCCGCTATCTTCTTTAGGTCATCTGATCATAGTGGTCATAGTGACCATTATATCCGTTGAAATCTCATACTCTTGATGAAAGCCACCCCGATCAGCAGCGCCTCCGCCAACCAAATTTTGATATGATTTCACCTAATGGATGATCGGTTGAGAATAACACCACCCCATCTCTTTCCGTGGGTGTCGTAAGAGGCGACTAAGGAAACAAAAATAAGACCTGCCTCCTAGTAATCCATCTTAGGCAACGACACCTCAGTTTGTTTTCAATCTGAGGTGGCATCTTAAGGTGTCATGCGGTGTGGTAGGATCTGTAAAGGGCCGTCTGGTTCGTGACCACCCTCCTACCGGAGTCCGACGCCAAACACCTTGCTGTGTTCCGTTGGTGCGTGGGAGTACCAGTGCCATAATTGGCATTTTCTGGGTTAACTCGCTCCATCGTCGACCTCATCTATGACCTTGGTCAAGATTGGGGTCAAGAGTTAACCTATCTCATCACCATTATCATTCCACCACCATTAAGATGCCATTGGTTAGTAGAATACCCACCCAGATGTCATCTCACTGATACACACACACACACACACACACCACACACATATACATACACAACACATTAGGTAGTAGTTTACTCTTTTCCGTCGGCTATGTACACACGCGCACCAAGGGCACAGCTGAAAACCAGCGTTGGGGCCTCGGCTTCAACACATGCTGAGCTGTGTCCTATTTGACATCGCACTACAGCACAATTATACATTGTTTTGTCGTCTCCTGTATGTGTTCTTGTCCTGTGTTTTATATTGTATGTTATTTTATTTTCTTTGTGTTGTAGTGTTTTGTGTCAAATAAATGTCTTGAATCTTGAATCTATTTGTTTTCCCAACCAACCCTCCACAACCCAAGTGATATACAACAAAAAAAAAACAAATAAAATCACAATTGTTTGCCAAATAAATCATAAGTCCATCAATAGATTCTCATCTTATCTAAACTCTTCTAAATTAAGCCCAGTACAGAACTGCCCAGCTGCCCCGCTAGGCGAAGATAACAAAATTTATTTCTTCCACGATATATAAATAATTCAGAGCCGTATGTATCTTTTTGAAATATTGTGGCCACGATTTGGGGGTGAATAAATAGATTTCGCCAATAGATTTTGCTCTCTCGCCCAATCTATATTTTCTTTTTCTACATATTTACGTGTTTGCTACGTGATGAATTTATTGTTGTCCTTTTTGGTATTTTTGCCACGTATTTGTGGCTTGACGTGAAAGGAACTTTTATTGATGGTTACGCGGAAGTGCGACAATTTTTTTCGCTCTTTAATACCCAGTTGCAGAAACATTCATTAAAGTTAATGCGAGTTTAAGGCCCACCTTCACCATACTTCGTTAGTTACTTAGTTAACCCAAAATTAAAAAGTTAATCAGAAAAAACGTAAAAAAATTATGAAATGACATAATCAAGCGGATATAAGTAAATAGCACACGCCTCGTGTTGCCGTCGAGCGGTGGGTCCATTGGTAATTTAATTAGTGGTAGTTAGTTATTTTTGTCATTTTCAAAATTAGTGATACTTATTTCAGAGTTAAAGTCAAAAGTTGCTTTATTTCATAAAACGTGCAGAATGTTACTTAAAATAAGTCAAAATAGTGGATTGCATTATTAGCATTTTCAACTTTGCTACTATGCGCAAAGTATGGTATTGTATTCTCCTTTGTTAAGCAGTTTATGGTAGGTTTTTCATATCGCATAAAAAAGAGCACGTCTTGCCATCAAACTGTTTAGTTTCGCGAGTAATATAACTAAGACAAACTGTAACATACCGTTGTACAAATAAATTAAAAAAAAAAAACCAAATCTAATGTTAGCTACCAATCGTCCGTGAATTAACTAACAGTTCGCGCGATTCTTGTGCAGGATTTGTATCGCACGCGCCGAAAACAAGCACGCTTCGGGATAATATCTTACTCGATATTAACTCAAGTTTTGTTATTGTATTTCAAAAATAATTAGGCTAAGTGACTGACACGGGCGCCCTGAGAGTTTCGTGCAACAAATCGGCCAAGTTTGAGTAAGATTTCTTCTCTTTCTGTCGTACTCAGAGACGTCAATTAAAGTTAAGTACTGTTAAACTCTGATGTTATCCCTTTCACTCTTGTTGATATAAACAAGGATAGCGTGACATTTTATTACTTCTTAACAATAATTGACGTCTCTGAGTACAGCAGTTTGACTTTTTGTTTATTTATTTTTTACTAAAATTGCTTGCAGCTCAAGCACAACCTGCTCGCGGTAAAATTCGATGCGGTCAAATGTCAAAATGACGATAACGCCAGAGGGCGAGCAATCTTTCACTGATTGACCCCATACATAATAGAAAAACTTTTGGTATCAATTACCTTTGGTGTTAGGGTAGTCGACCCCCGGTGAGTCTATTTAGCTAGCTTACTGGTTTCATACGAGACCTGAAACAAAAAAAACGTTATAAAATGTCGCACAATCAATACGAATCGTTGATCGAAACTGTTGGCCCGACGCCGATTTTCAGCAACGTGAGTAAAACCGTGAAATATTGTATATACTAACTGTAAATCTGCAAGGTTGCAATATTCACAGGAGCAAATATACAGCTGATATAGAGTTGAAATCAATAATAATATAAAAACCTAAAATTTTGACAATTTAATTTATTTTAATTTTTTTTTTATCGACAGCGTGCACATCATTAATTCTACGAAACTATATGCACATCACTAAAATAACATGGCACAGATGCGATAATGTTGGGGTATTCTTAGTGCACTACATTTTTACTTTCAGCCTAGGTGGGTTATTCTCTAGAGCTCAAAACAAAGTCTTGTTTTTTTTCGTTTCTAGTTAAATGTTCCGTTTTCGGTATTATCGAATAAGGTTGGTACCATACCATACTATTCCATCATTGAATATGGCAACCTTGCAGATTTACACCCTGTATAATGTATATATACGCTCACGCTTATAATTCCTAACGTGGTAGGCAGAGCCTCAATGGTTCTAGAACCGCTAGATGCCACGTTTGACATAAATTGTGAGGGTTATCAGATGAAACAAGTTGCATATTGGTGAGAGGTGGTCAGCCTTTCGCCCATTTTACAGCAAAACCCTAGCTCGTATCCATCTTACATACTTTTACTGTATACCTGGGAAGAGTAGACACATTCTAAGTTTTTCTTTCACTCCCATTCTAGCATGGAAGCTCGGTGATTCACCCTAGGGTGAAATATTGTGAATTACATTAATATTCTATTAACTTCCACGCTGGACGGGGAGTGCAAGAAAAATTAAGAATATGCCAGTTGCCAGCTCTTCCTAGGCATACTATAAGAGTTAGTAATAGGAATATGAGATATAATATTATTTTATCGCGGGCGAAAGGCTGACACTCATCACCACTATACTCATGTTCTAATAACCCTCAGAATGGACGTCAAACGTGACGTCAAGAGGTTAAAGAATCACATGACGCTCTGTCTATCCCGCCAGGGATATAAAACGTGCGTGTATGTCTATACTAATATTATAAAGAGGAAAGATTTGATTGTTTGTTGTTTGCATTGAATAGGCTCCGAAACTACTGGACCGATTTGAAAAATTATTTCACCATTAGAATGCTACATTATCCCTGAGTAACACAGGCTACATAATTTTCCCGAATTCTAACGGGAACGAAGTCCCGAGTGGAATGCTAGTATGTAATATTTATGGGCTCGTGGGCCTATAAACTAAATAAACGAAAATTCGACTCGGTTCGATGATTTCGGTTTGACATATGACATTTTACTATTCCTGACAGCCCCTAGGGCGATAAACGTGAACATTTGTATGACGCAAACTTCATGTCAGCTTTCTACAAATGTAACATTAGATATTAGGGGAAAAGCAAACTAGTTCTTCACAGGAAAAGGCATCGCAAACGTCCAGAGGCGAATCTAACACCATATAATAAGTCGGCAGCTTTTGATCGATGTATTTTTTTTTCTCGGAAATGTATTTTACTAGCATTCCACTTGGGACTTCGTTCCCGTGGGAATTCTGGAAAATTATTGAGCCTATATTACTCAGGAATAATGTAGCAACTTAATGGTGAAAGAATTTTTGAAATCGGTCTAGTAGTTTTTAAGTTTGTTCGTTAAATGCAAAAATACAATTATTCCCTCTTTATAATATTAGTGTAGATGTAGATAACAAAATTATAACAAAAACAATAATAAAGTACGCAGTTCTGAATTAAAATTATTGTAGACGATCAATCTAATAAAATTTATAGACATGATAAATAAAATTAAAAATGTTGTATAACCGTCGACATTTAGGATTTTACCACAAAAACTAAATCTTAGATAATATTTAAAAATGGCTGTATAGACGCAGATCCCTTTGCCTTTCTTGATAGGGATAAATTAAACAACAACAAAATGAAGTGGTGTTTTGATGTTTTGTGGTAAAGCAGTTATCCTTACTTAATATTATAAATGTATAAGTAGGGATATTTGTTACGCTTTCACGCAAAAACTACTCAACCGATCATCATGAAACTTTGTACACATACTCGACTCGTATTCTCGAAGGTACTAGAAGTAACATAGGATACTTTTAGTAACTTTATAAAAAAAAGTGAAAGTCCACGCGGGCGGAGCCGCGGGTGGAAAGCTAGTAGCTTATAATAATAATAATAATAGTAATAATAAATATTTATTTGGCCAAGTAACAATTGTACATTTTGCAACATTTATCAGGTAGCGCTTAAATAGGAAAAATCCTGTGCCAAAGCGCTAACTACTTCCATTTGACACTAAGGGTACAACAATATTCTTAAGTCTAATGCAGAACAAATTAAATTTTAACTAAATCTAACAATTAATTTAACTACTTACAGCATTGTGAAATATGATAGATAAACTAAATATAGTAATATGTATAATACATAAACATACAATATATACATAATAAAATAAGTATGTTGATAAATATAAATAAATAATTATGGTACTATAATAATATGATAAACTAGCTTTCCGCCCGCGGCTCCGCCCGCGTGGACTACAGGTTATATCGTGCCCAACTGTGGGATAAAATGTAGCCTATGTCCTTTCCCAGGCTCTAATCTATCTCTGTACCAAAATTCATCAAAATCGGTTCAGCGGTTTAGGCGTGAAAAGGTAACAGACAGACAGACAGACAGACAGAGTTACTTTCGCATTTATAATATTAGTAGGGATGAAACTAAAATAAGACGTGTGAATAAGTACTTACTAGATTATGTGAACATTTTTGCTCATTGCAATCCTTTCACTTGTTATGATTATAACTCTTAACAAAAAAAATTTGATTGGTTTATATGGCTAAACCAATTTTGATCAAATAAAGTTAAACACCATCCCGATTACGTCAGCTTTCAAACAAAAAATCGCATTGAAATCGGTTTACTCGTTTAGGAGTTACAATGCCACAGACTGATACGCAGATACACACATCAAACTTACAACAACCTTTTTGTCGGAGGGTTAAAAACAGCGCAATTTAATGGCTTTTCAACTATGCAAAAACTAATCTCAAAGTCTAGATTGGCCTTTATACAATACCTGCCCCGGGGTCACTAGTTATATATTCAACCACAAGTTTGGGCGCAAGGCCTAACTTAGGATTGTGGAGTCTGGTTTCAGCTCTGAAATAGCTTTGTCAAAGCACTAGATTGGGCATTCGAAGCTTGGCTAGTGGGCATGATTAGACTTTACAATGTTATACAAAATTGTCAAGTTTATGGGAAATATATTGCTTTCTAGCAATGAATGTATAATGTTTTTTTTTAAACTAGCATTTAACTTCGGGACTTCGTTCCTGTGGGAATTCAGGTAAATTATGTAGCTTATGTCCATCGGAGATAATGTAGCTTTCTAATGGTGAAAGAATTGTTCAAATCGGTATAGTAGTTTCGGAGCCTATTCAATGCAAAAAATAAAATAAACAATCAAATCTTTCCTCTTTATAATATGAGTGTAGACTATATTATAGTTATAGTTTTTCCATGACCTTTGGTTCAACAAAGTTTAACTTTAGCACGGTTATAGGTACATATTGTTTGAACTTAAAAAAAATCACAGATTTCGTGCCTCACACGAGCACATTGGAAATGAATCTACGGATTCTGACTTTTTGACTTTTTTCAAAAAGGTTAGGCTACAGGGCAAACGTCTTTGTTCTTGGCTAAAATTGAAGCTGAATAAATTGTCCAGAGGAAATTTTCACAAATTTTTGATATCATTATTCGTTTTCAAAATATCAAGCGCTAAAATCAAAACATCGGAAAAAAATGATTTTTTTTCACTATTTCGGCCATCACTTTTTTCAATTTTATTTTCTCGAATAATTCTTTTTGCATCTTACAGCTCTTGGGAATATGCGTCTTTTGACTTTTGAATATCATATCTTCACAACACTCCGTGATATAAGGGGAAGTCGGAGCCTATACTGGAGCGAACGAAAAGACATTTCCAATGTCAAAACGATTGGGTTACCTCTCTACACGTAAAAGGGGGATAGTTATGCTCGACACCATATACTGTATATGTATGTATGTATGTTTCATAAGAACTTTCTCCTGACGATAATAATTACAACAACAAAAAATATAACGAAATTGTTTCATCCGTTCACTCGTGATGCGATGACCAAGGCAAATAGAGATTCATTTTTGTATACTGGGTGAAAAAGAACCTCCTGGCTATATTCAAAATCCTGAACCAGTATCACTCAAAGAACACATTTATGAAAAAAAAAATTTTTTTTTAGACATTTTTTCAATGGGAATAGTTCATTTTTTTTCCTAAACGTAGACATTACTTCTACACCAGGCACGCGAGGGGTGCGGGTAGCGCTCGGGGGGTGCACCCGAGTGGTGTCTACGTTTAGGAAAAAAAATCCTCCCTCCCAAAAATAAAAATAAAAGTGGTCAGTAAGTGATACTGGTTCAGGATTTTTAATAAAGCTAGGAGGTTCTTTTCCAACCTGTATACAGGGTGTAAAAGACAGCTTAGCAAATACTTAAATGGTGGCATCTACCCATATCATCAGCTATAGGTAATTATTTTTCCCGGTAACGACATGTATCTCTATTGAATACTACTGTGCTAATTAATATTTTTTTCGCATAAATCATAAATCCTAATCAATTAAATTTTAATTTTTGACAAACAAAAATAAGGGTGATGTTTTTTGGTTGGATTCTGTTATTTTTATATTTGTTACAGGTACCTCTATCATGAAAACTGTTCACTTAGTTATTACTATTTTTGCTTAGAATTCTAGGTCTTTATTCGCATTTTTCTTTTTTGAGGTATTTTTAGTTGGATTCGTAAATATAGTCATTTTAAATAGGATAAAAGGCTGATATACAAAAATATGCCCTATTAATGTTTAGCCAAACCGTAATTTTACTGGCGTATATGTCAATCGGAGTTTAAGAAGTTGATTCAATTACATATTTCTTTGTGAAATAAAACCAGCAAAAAATCTCAATGTATTTATTAAATATCACAAATTCAAAATGTCCCTAGCTCCGTACCTGTCCTGTCAATGGGATTGTGAACGATCTCCCTTCAAATATTTGGCCCCAGGGAGTTATGTTCCCTTTAGTAAATTTACCCTCTGTTCACCTATTGATTTCTACTGATTGCCTTTTCGGTTATTGACATTTTGTGTTAATCCACGATGTTTGACTGAACAGTGTATTTGCTCTTCTAATTTTATAAGGAGTTTCGTTTACTTTGTAAAATGAAGTAACTACCTTTTTACTTGTGTGTTTGTTCATTATGTGAATATCGAAAAAAGGTCATTCTGATATAACTGTAACTTTTTTAATTTTTTTTTATTATAAGATGTGTTAACTCTTGACCTCAATTTTTACCATAAAGGTCGAAGATGAGGTCGACGATGGAGCGAGTTAATCCAGAAAATGTCTATAAAGGCACTGATACTCCCACGCACCGACGGAACACAGCCAGCCGTTTGGCGTCGGACTTCGGTAGGAGGGTGGTCGCGAACCAGATGGCCCTTTACAGAGCCTACCACACTGCATGAGACCATAGGACGACACCTCAGATTCAGAAAAAAATGAAGTGTCGTTGCCTGGGATGGATTACTAGGAGGCAGGTCTCATTTGTGTTTCCTTAGTCGCAACTTATGACACCCACGGAAAGAGGTGGGGTGGTGTTATTCTCAACCGATCACCACACGGTTAAACTCATTAGAAAGAATTGCTTGCCAGGCAGTGGTCAAATATGACAGAACCACAATTTTAAATAGGCTCATCTTTGTACTCGTATTCTGCAAATAAACGATTTTATTTTAATGGGTGGGGTGGTGTTATTCTCAACCGATCACCACACGGCAAAAAACTTCCACGCTGGACTGGGAGTGCCAAAAAAAAGCTTGAATTGTGCCAGCTGCACGCTCTTCCCAGGCATAACGTAGGAGACAGTAAGTTGGATGCGAGGGTTTTGTTGTATCTTGAACGAGCGGCTGATAACCATGATCACCATTGTACATCATGTTTCTTCTGGAAACTCTCACAATGTATGTCAAACGTGGCATATAGTGGTTCTAGAACCATTGACGCTCTGCCTGCCCCGATAGGGATTACAGGCATGAGCGTATGTATGTGTATGTCTATTACTGTTAAATATCCATATCTGTTAAAGGGTAACAAACATCCATATGTTTGCAATAATTCGCTTTTATAGTTTTCTGTCATTCCAAAGCCATCTGTCGGCATAGAATAGAAAAAATATTTATTTTAAAGGACATTCAGGATACCACTTAACTTTAAGTAGTTCTTTAGTTACTGAGCTATGTTTTCCTTCTAATAAGAAGAATTCTGCAATAAAGAGTTTACACATACATACTACCACTCTAGAGATAGCGATGACTGATTGCTTAATTAGTTAATTACTTAGTAGCACTGAGTATACTTGTTTATTTATTTGTAAACATCCACATCTGTTTTTATTAGCATCTACTTCCTTTTTTTTTACTTAACCTGTGAATAGTGTTGTTGGTTGTGTGTAATTTAGCCTTTAATTGTAAGACTGTCTTATATCAACTTCTGTACACAGCTGTTTTCTATTCCAAATAAACAAAAAAAAAGTCAAGATTACATTTAATACATATAAATATATTACAGGATTTAAATTACATACATACACATTCCTTCTTTTCACTCTACTGACTCTACGCCTATTCGCAAAGGTGCAGTCTTCCTCAGAGAAGAACAGGCAAGAAACTCTGAGGGTGCTCTTTTTAATTCCTACACTAAGGTCCTTCTCCCAGACTGTTTTACCCATTCTTGAAAGAATAAATCTAAAATCAAACCATTCTGTCACTCCTGAAATTCATCTACACTAATGTTATAGAGAGGAAAGATTTGTACTTTTGTAAGTATGTATGTTTCTAACGAAACTCAAAAACTCTGGACCGAAGTCTTTCACCATTAAAATGCTACATTATCCCTGAGTAACAAAGGCTACATAATTTTCCTGAATTCACACAGGAACAAAGTCCCGGGCATAAAGCTAGTTGCTTACAATTTTAAACCCTCGCGCGATTTATGCACATCCGTGTGTGCAGAATTTAAATTTGTATCGCAGCGCGGCGCGTAAACAAGCACGCCACGGATTAAAACGGCTGAACAAATTTTGATTTAATCTGGATAATGCCAGCTTTCAAACAACGCTAATAAAGCAAGAAAATCAATCTACATATCTGTTTAGGGCTAGGATGTCACAGACAGACACTCAGAGAGGACTCTTTTTGGTCGGGGTTTAAAAATAAGTCAACATTAGCACGAAATTCTTGTGCACAGATTGTCAGAATGTTGTGAAACTTTTTACAACAAATTTTAAACAAAAGTTTAACAAGAGAACAAAACTGCTGTTAGCGCAAACAAAATAGAAAGCAAGTCATTTGCAGTTTATCAAAACTTCACAAGCTTTACTTTAAATGATAAAATATACGCTAAAAACATTTTATCACAATAAAGGGTGGTGTAACAATAAATTTAAATAAAAGGAGAAAAAACCCGCAATTATTATCAATGGGTACTTTTCCCCTTCTCGCTTTCTCGTTCCGTTTTATCTATTTTCCATCTCTTTCCCACTTTCGATGTGAAAGGGTAAGTGTCTGAAATTTAATCCGGGAAAAATCCAATTCGCACATCTTGACCCCGAAACCCCTGTATGAGCGGTCAAGGGTAGAGACACAACGGCCCCGTGATGGAATGATCGTCATTTTATCCGTTCAGGTGGCAAAATTGGGAACTATACAAATTTTATACATCTAATGACGGCTGATTTGATTGGTGACGCCACCGCCAACTGAATTTCCAGTTGCTAGGTAGTTTACAACTTTACGTTCGGTTGGCGGTGGCGCTGCTGGTCGGGGTGGTTGTAAGCAAATATATGAAAATTAAATAGTTCTCAATTTCGCCACCTGAACAGATAAAATGGCCGCCATTCCATCGACACACAACTTAAGTTACAAAATCAGGGCCCGGGTATCTTAGAAAAATGTAGCTGCGACAAAAATACCTATTACACAACATAAATCTGTGGTGGCGTCCTATGGTCTCATGCGGTGTGGTAGGCTCTGTAAAGGGCCGTCTGGTTCGCGACCGTCCTACCAAAGTCCGACGCCAAACAGCTTGCTGTGTTCCGTCGGTACGTAGAAGTCCCAGAGGCTTTGTAGGCTTTTTCTGGATTAACTCGCTCCATCGTCGGCCTTTTCCATGACTTGATCAAAATTGAGGTCAAAAGTTATTCTTATGATAAAAAATTAATAAATTTGAAAACTAAGTTATTGAAAGCTAAGAAATATGGAAACTAAATTCTCATATCCGTACCTCTATTTTCCGTACCGTACCCAAACCGAGAATTAAACACAAGAATCTCGATTTAGAGGAAGTATCACTACATACCTTGCCCAAACGCTCGTTAATCTTAATTCCGTATACTTAGATCTGTCGGCCGTGGACACTTAAATTACGAAAAAGGTTACCGTCTGTCGTTGTGATATGTTATTTATTTATAACGCCAGTATACTGGGTAAAAAAAAACCTCCTAGCTATATTCAAAATCTTGAACCAGTATCACTCAAAGAACACATGTATGAAAATAATTTTTTTTTTTCAATGGGAATAGTTCATTTTTTGCCTAAACGTAGACATTACTACTACACCAGGCACGCGAGGGGTGCGGGTAGCGCTCGGGGGGTGCGCCCGAGTGGTGTCTACGTTTAGGAACCCCCCTCCCCCCCCAAAAAAAAGTATTCAGTAAGTGATACTGGTTCAGGATTTTCAATAAAGCTAGGAGGTTCTTTTTCAACCTGTATGTATCTTAAAGATCGTAACCCGCCGTAACCTATATACTGATAAATCTCCAATGATCTAAAGCGGCCTCATAAACAATATAAAATAAGTAAAGTTTGTACAGAGGACCTACTAACAGCTGTAAACCACCATGGTCTTACCATGTCGTAATTGAATAGAGCTGTAGAACACGACCATAGCTAAACCATGGGTTAACCTCGAAAAAAAACAACACAGATCACAGCCGGTTGCTATTAAGACTTGGGTATTAGTATCTATTAGTTGCTGTGACTTCAAATTAGCTGGCAAAACTTTCAAGGGTGAGTCTCCCCTTAAAAAGAACATCTTTTCCCAAGGAATATATGAAATACTAATTTTATTTTCGGAGAGGCGATATTTTTTACAAATTTATTTGGGGAGAATTATTCAGTTTCGCGGGCTGATTCACATTTTTAATTTTCACTAAATAATTTAACGTGACCCAAAATAATGGCGTAAATAATAAACATAATACAAAGACAACCAAGTGATAGCCCAGTTGGTAATGAGCAAGACTTGTAATCCGACGGTCGCGGGTTCAAATCCGAATGCGAGCCTGTACTACTCAAGAAAATTCATTTTCGAAAGACGAGTGGTCCACCAACCCACATTGGGCCAGCGTGGTGGACTTTGGCCTAAATCCCCTTCGTATGTTTCGAAGGGAGGCCCATGTCCCTCGGTAGAAACGTATATGGGCTGCTAAGAGTACAACGACAACCGGTAACCTTTTTCGTAATTTAAATGATAACAGCCGACAGTACTATCGCTTATTTTAGTTATCTGACAATCCCCTCAGTATACAACCAGCCTATACTGGAGTGTAATAGAAATAAATCGACAGTGTTACCCTTGCAGGGTTGCGGTCTGCCCACTGTTCTTGACCAAATTGTAACGCATTTGGGGTGATTGAATCCCACAGAATTGCCATCGATTGGCAGTGGCACACGCGGTATTGTGTTTTGGATTCAGAGAGATTCGCTTTGTTTTTGGAATTGTTGATTCCTTTACTCGTGTAGATAAATAATCACCAATCTTGACTTATCCTGGTGTCAGAGTGATAGCTTTGAGTCGCTTGTCTCTGCCTTTCAGACACGGTTTTGTTATATAAAACATTTTTTTTTCCAGCCCATATACGTCCCCACCAAGGGGCATGGGCCTCCCTCCGAAACACGAAGGGGGTTTAGGCCATAGTCCACCACGCTGGTCAAATGTGGGTTGGTGGACCGCTCGTCTTTCGAAAATGAAATTTTCTTAGATTTCATCACAATGTTTTCCTTCACCGTTGAGCAAGTGACATTAGAAATCTGTACATAAATCCGAAAAGACGATTTTAGTGGTACAGGCCCGCACCAGGATTTGAACTCGCGACCGTTGGATTACAAGTCCGGCTCATTACCAACTGGGCTATCATCGCTTAACATATTTAGAGGTACACTTATATTACATAGAGGGAAAGATTTGTATTTTTGTACGTTTTTAACGAATACATTTTAAAACTACTGGACCGATTTCAAAAACCCTTCCACCATTAGAATTACTTCTGAGTAACATAGGTTACTAATTTTTCCGAATACCCATAGGAACGAAGTCTCGGGCAAAAAGCTAGTAATAAATAAATAGATTGCCACATATGGTCACCTAATTAGGTTTTCTGCCTGTGTATGTAGCTTAACCTTCGATTTCAAACAATGAGTTCCACTGGGCTATAAGTGCTTCGTAGCGCCTTTCTGCTACGAATGCTAAAGAAAATGAAAGAAACCTGAAATTCTTTATTTCTTGAAAGTAAGCGATCTAATTAATTATGGGTTTTCAAATCGTTTAACTTATTTCGTCTTAGCAACGAAGGCTTTGAAATTGTTAAATGTATTAGCTGTCGACGTCATAAAGTCGACAGCGATAAAGTCGAAGTTTCTGTGGGAATTTTGAATTTTCTATTTTAAAGAATTTGGCCTGAAAATCTATACAAAGTTACACCTTTCAAGACTGCCACTGACAAAAATCAAAGATCGTGAAACTTTGCGAATATTTAATAACTCTAAAATTTAAAATGTTGTGTCATCCTGATATAACTTAGTAGCTTTCCGCCTGCGGCTCAGCCCGCGTGGACTACAGGTCGTGCCCAACTTTGGGATAAAATGTAGCCTATGTCCTTTCGCAGGCTCTAAACTATCACTGTACCAAATTTCATCAAAATCGGTTCGGTAGTTTAGGTGTGAAAGACGGATGGATAGACAGACAGACAAAGTTACTTCCGCATTTATAATATTAGTAAGGATAACTCTTAAACGACTGAATTAGTTTTGATGAAATATAGCTAAGAACCTTTCAATTATGTTAGCTTTCAAACAAACAAAAACCGCATCGGAATCGGTTCATTCGTTTAGGAGCTACATGTGAACATGCCATAGACAGATTGTACATAGACAAATAGGTACAAAGAAACACGTCAAACTTATAAGACCCCTCTTTTATTGTCGGGGGTTAAAAATTACGGGGCACAAAAAGTTGAGTGAGAAGATTGGAAGTGGGACAAAAACGGGACAGGCCAAGTTGTCCCGCAAAAAGTTTGAAGACGTATCGCGAGAACTTTGTCACGATTTTTTTTCGTTTCCTACTCGGGCGTTGAGGGGAAAATTGTGTTTACATTTTTTTGTATAAAAACTATTTACAAACGAGGTCTTGAGTTGACAGGAATTTTGTTTTAAAAGTGGTCGAGACTTATTTTAGAAACTAGGTTTTTTTGTTTAAATTTGAACATCATAGAAGAGATTTTGGTTTGATGTGATGTAGTACAGTGCTTTTATTTTGTGGATGTCTCTCGGCAAACAGAGTCTGTCTCGTTCTTGTCATTGTCTTACATATTCAAAATACGAAATTTGCTAAGAAAATAGAAGCACTGTATTAAGGCGCAGACCCACCGCGGCGCAGGATTTGTACGGCCACGCGACGCATTTTAGCTGCGTGGGTTCATTTGTTTGACAACGTGGGTCTACGTTTCCACTACAGTACACGCCATACACGAATTGAAACCCACGATTTTAGCTACGTGGATTACATCAAAACCTAATTTGAACCTTAATGTCAAACTCACTGAGTGGATATTCACCGCAGCGCCGCGTGCCAACCGTGTGCCGCACAGCGTGCATGGCGTTGAGCTACGTGGGCAACATATTCGAGCAAGCCACGCGTGTATCGATGACGTCATTTCATGCGTAGCGTGGTCGTGGGTCGCAGTGGACACAATCACATACATTTTCTTGCAAAGCGAAGCTCAACCCACGTGCGTAGCCTCTCCGTGCGCCGCGGTGGGTCTGCGCCTTTAATCAATATTTTAAATAGCATTCCGCTCGGGACTTCGTTCCCGTGGTAATTCGGGAAAATTGTGAAAGAATTATGGTGAAAGGATTTTTGAAATCGGTCAAGTAGTTTTTAAGTTTATTCGTTACATACAAAAATACAAATCTTTCCTCTTTATAATATTAGTGTAGATATTATCAGATTAAACATAATTATTAAAATAATGCCACTCGCTCAAAAGCCTACATTAAGGTTTCCCTTGTGTCGTGTATCCCTCAGAATAGTCACGCGTTTATTAGGCATTTTCTTGGTTAACTCGCTCCATCGTTGACCTCATCTTTGACCTTTATGGTCAAGATTTGGGTCAAGAGTTAACCCATCTTATAATAAAAAATAAAAAGTAAAAAGAAACACACCCACACATACACACACACACACACACCCTTACGTAGTACATATAGACCCAGTGCCATTTGTTTGCCCCAAAAGTAAACCAAACATGCATAATATTATGTATTTACTGCAAGAAAATATATTTACGTAGTTTAAGATTCAAGATTCAAGACATTAATTTGACACGAAACACTACAATACAAAGAAAATAAAATAACATAAAATATAACACAAAGGACAAGAACACATACAGAAGACGACAAAAAAATGTATGTAGTGCTGTTTACTTATAAGTACATAGTGTTAATTGTCATAAAACATTTTAATTTAATAAAAAACAGCGTCATTACCACCCAAACAAACTCATTATAATATTTTTCCCTGTTTTTTTTAGTTACCCGTAACTTCATAGGTACTACTAAACCTAGCTTAACAAGGTAATTTTTCCCAAAAAAATAAAATTTTCATTCTAGCAATCTTTTAAAACCAACAATTAGGGCGGCACAATGACCGTCCAAAGAATACAAAAGTAAAACCAACAGCTTTAAAGCATTTCAATCCCACAAAAGATTTTCGCAACATAAAAGAATTGGGGGAAAGAATTTCCAAAAGTAGTGGTAGATAAATCGTTATGAATGGATCCGTTGGGATGCTGGGAGCGCCACAGATCTCGCAGCAAACGGCGAGGGGACTGTGAAAATGTAGTTTGACCTTTGTTTAATGTATCTTTTGGATTTAGTTTCAGACAAAGAAGAATCAAAAGTGTTTCAAAATTAAAATAAAATCGTTTATTTGCAAAATACGAGTACAAAGATGAGCCTATTTAAAAATGTGGTTCTGTCATATTTTGCCACTGCCTGGCATACAAAGTCCGAATAATTGGCTCAATAATTCAATAATTTGTTGGACTGAAATAATGTCGCCGGTCGAGTGGTAATGGCGTTGCCTCTTTATCGACGGGTCCTGGGGTTCGATTCCCATTCGGAGCAAATTATCCCTGAGTAATACAGGCTACATAATTATCCCGAATTCCCACGGGAACGAAGTCCTGGGCAGAAAGCTGGATATTTAATTACACAGATATTTCGCTTCTGAGTTTTCAAGCAGTCATCACAAATCGTATAGTAAGTAAACTCTGTAGTAAAGTAGCAGAATAAGGTGCTAAATTAGTAATGTCTACTCTCCACCATCTGTACAAAAATCTGTGCATTTTCCGGGACGAATTCGAGACATGCTTGGGAATACGGGACAAGTTTGCAGTGGTTTTGGTGCTCGCCTGGGACGCGAGACACGTTACTTTATGACTCTTGTTGGTAAAGTAATAAATCGGTTCAATGGATTTATTTCGTCGACTTTTAATCTGTGACTTGAATCGAGTTTCGGAAATTAGACGATAATTTGATGAAGAGGTGGAATATTTATCGATATCTTCAGCAAAACGATAATTACGCCTCATTCAAAGGAGCAAGATGGCTGAAAGGTCTATAACAGGGGTGGCCAACTTGATTATACCCAAGATCTCCTGTTTACTAACGAAACCCTGTGCGATCTACCAATTACATACTTCTTTAAATCTTAAATGAAACAGCATAGTTCAGTACACAATCATGTAGTATTTTTTTTATTATATTAAGAGAAAAAACTTAAATGTGAATTTTTTTTTTTTTTGCCTTGACACGATCGACTGGACTAACAGTCGCGATCGACCGGTCGATCGCGATCGACCGGTTGGCCACCCCTGGTCTATAAGGACATAAATCTAGATTCAAAGTACACACCCTACAGCTCTTAAGCTTTGCTTTTTTAACCCATCCATACCACCAATACGCTTACATCTATAATCGCTAACGGGGTAGACAGAGCATCAGTGGTTCTAGGGTACCACTTGATGCCACTTGGTTGTTTTTAACCCGTGACAAAAAAAGAGGGGTATTTATAAGTTTGACGTGCGTATCTGTGTGTCTGTATGTCTGTGAATCTATCGGATCAGCTAGTAAAAAAACATATTGGCTACTTTATTATTTACTAGCTTTCCGCCCGCGGCTCCGCCCGCGTGGACTAAAGGTAAAATGGAGCCTATGTACTTTCCCAGGCTCTAATCTATCTCTGTACCAAATTTCATAAAAATCGGTTCAGTAGTTTAGGCGTGAACGACGGACAGACAGACAGACTTTCGCATTTATAATATTATAAAGTAAGGATTTTTGTTTACCAGCCCATATACGTCCCCACCAAGGGGCACGGGCCTTCCTTCGAAATACGAAGGGGATTTAGGCCGTAGTCCACCATGCTGGCCCATCAATGCGGGTTGGGGGACCAATACTTTACTGTACGTGATTAATTAAAAAAGGCTAATTCTCTTCAATTAATGAGAACTATATGAATGCGTAGCTATAATACTCGCGTAGCTGTGTAGATAAGTTGTTGGATCGTTGTTACAGCCGATAAATTCTAATTTATTTGTGTAAGCCTAACTAAACAGAATGAGAAACGACAGGGACGCAATTTTAGGCTGGCAGCATTGTTTTACGGGAATTGTTTCATTTTCTTCGGATTTTATTTATAAACTGATCGAGTTTTATTTCAATACCAACTAAATCTGTAAAAATGAGAGCGTCGGTGGTCTAACGGTTAGTGGGTCGGACTTGTAAGCGAGAGGTACCGAGTTCAATCCCCAGTGCCGCCATGTACCAATGACTCGTTTACTGAGTTATGTACATTAGTTGCACACTAACCGATGCTCTTACATCGTGAGGAAACCTGCACCTTCAGGAGACTGAATGTGTAACCACGATCCAATCCGGTCAAGTTCCCCTGTTAGCAGGGTCACGGAGGTCAGATGGCAGTCGCTCCACTGTAATGACTTGACCTGCCAAACTCTGGATCATGCTCAAGCGTACCCCGAATGAGAAACGGAACTAAGGCGCTTTGAAGAAGAAGTAGACCAACTAAATCTGTATCTCTGTCTGTGGCATCGCAGCTCCTAAACGAATGGACCAATTTTGAAAGGTTTTTTTTTGTTTGAAAGCTGACGTAACCGAGATGTCTTTTAGCTATTTTAGATCAAAATTGGTTCAGTTGTTTAAAAGTTATAAGCAATCGAATGTTGGGGGCGATACAATGTTTTTAATTTTGAAGTTATAGTCATTATCTTTCTGTTTTAGGTTTATAGATTATTTATTCTCATAAAGACAAAAAATAGTCACTTACATGAGACAAAAAACGTATAAAAAACAATTAATTTTGTTCGCACCTTAACTTAAAAACAATTAAAATATTTTAAATTCAGATAAAAACTAAGTAAAAAGGTGAGAATCGAACCATCACTCAAATAAGATATTGTTTTAAGTAGTTTGCTAAACTAGTCTTAAATTCCTTGTCCGAGCTACTATTTTTTATAATTGACGGTAGTTTGTTAAACAGTCGAGCTCCTTCTAAAGTAAACATTTTTTTTCCGTAATTAGTAGTTCTGATCTTTGGGAGCACAATAGAACTAGCTCGGCGTAGAATACGTTTCGTTGTGTGTTTATTTTGTGTGAGTGTGATTGATGTTTGAATGTCCTTATTGAGTATTTTGCGAGTAAGTATGCATGTATAATATTGGTACAGTTTTGTAATGCTCATAACATTAGTTTCGCTGTAGCGTGAAGTAGGGGTAACGAAACAACATTTTAACTAGTTTGTTTTGAATCTCCATAAGCAGCTATATGGGTATCAGAAGTACAAGGACCGATTACTACCAGCTCAATGTGCTCGCGGTGAAATGCACTGAGGTTAAATATCAAAAAGGTGTCGAAATGAAAACACCAAAGAGCGAGCAATCCTTTGCGCGGTGCCCTAACGCAGTCAAACTAAAGTTTGACTGTCATATGAGCGGCGTGACGCGTAAATTTGTCGCGGGCCGTGCTAGATATGATCTATCAAACTATTTGTGAAACATTTTAATCAAACTACTCAAACACAATAATACAGGGTGGATGCGTCGGTTAATGTCAAATTATGGAAATGACAGATTCTGGAAATGTCATATGCGAAATAAAAATCATGGTTAACATAATATGCAGTTTTTAGTAAAACACATCTTAGTAAATACTTAAACGGTGGAATCTATCCATAACTACAATCAACTATAAGTAATTATTTTTTCTCGGAAACATCAAGTGAAGGAGTTTTCATTATTTATCTACTTTGGCGCTGCGCAACCTACCGCGAAACCTCGCCCCGCGAGCAGTCTCCCCGCGCCGCGCTGATGCAGAATGCGATGTACATTGCTGGTTTTCGTGTTTTACGCTGTTATAATTGTTTTTTATTAGAAAATGGAGTGTATTAGATTAAACGATTTTATTTTAAAGCAGAAAATATTAAAAAATTCCACTGAAAAATCATTTAGAGTGATGGTCCGAGTTCAGGGTTTCAGTTTTTGCTAACCTGTCCTTTACACCCTGTATAGATGGAGTCCCATGTTTTACAGACGATGATTAAAGCATTAACTAACAACAACAAACAGCCTGTAGCTGACGGTACCCTCGTCACAGTCTAATACACGGTGCACAGACACTTACAGGGTAGACAGAAACTGTAAGGTACATTTTTCTGTTGGAAAAATTCTGAACGGATAAAATGGTCACCATCGTCATTCAACCACCATTATGACGCCATTGATTAGTGGAATATATGCCTTGGAAAGTTGGAAAGGCAATAAATAACCTGCCTGCCTGCCTGACCTGGACCTGCCTCCTGTTAATCCACCCCAGGCAACGACACCTCAATTTACTCTGAATCTGAGGTGTCGTCCTATGGTCTCATGCAGTGTGGTAGGCTCTGCAAAGGGCCGTCTGGTTCGCGACCACCCTCCTACCGAAGTCCGACGCCAAACAGCTGCTGTGTTCCGTCGGCGCGTAGGAGTACCAGTGCCTTATAGGCATTTTCTGGGTTAACTCGCTCCATCGTCGACCTCATCTATGACCCTGGTCAAGATTGAGGTCAAGAGTTAACCCATCTTATAATAAATAAAAAAAGATTTATTCACTGTTACAATAGCCTATACATAATATGTATAGGATGGAAGGGACAGCTTAACAAGAACTGAAACCCTGAATTCAGACCGTAATTCTAAATGATTTTTGGGTGGAATTTTCCTAAGGAAAAATTCTAAAATTATTTAATGTTTTTTTATATTTTTTAGTTTGAAGTTAAATAATTTATTCGAATTGATTCCATTTTGCAGTCAAAAACAATAATAACAGCGTAAAACCAGCGAAAAACAGGCGTGGCGTGGGGCGTACACTGCGTAGGTAAATAACAAAAACTCCTTAACTTGATGTTTAAGGGAAAAAAATTACTCGTGGCCCATCAAAGTTATAGGTATATTCCACCATATAAACATTTCCTAGGCTGCATGAGTAAGCGTTCTGATTTATCACTTCGACAAGTAACCGCGACCTCTCTGCCACTCAACTAACTTTGCCATTCAAGTCGTGAAATCGCGCGACTACTATCAAGTAGTAAAATTGATCTTGTTCTTTGTGCTGTGTGGTGATCGTTTGAGAATAACACCACCCCATTTCTTTCCGTGGGTGTCTTAAGAGGCGACTAAGGAAACACAAATGAGACCCTCTATTCTACCCCAGGCAACGACACCTCAATTTGTTCTGAATCTGAGGTGGCGTCCTATGGTTTTACGCGGTGTGGTAGGCCTGGTAAACAGAAGTCTGGTTCGCGACTACCTTCCTACCGAAGCTCGACGTCAAACAGCTTGCTGTGTTCCGTCAGTGCGTAGGAGTACCAGTGCCTATTACCTTGGTCCAGATTGAGGTAAAGAGTTAACTCATCTGATAAAAAAAAGAACTGCTGCAGGTGTCAGTTTTTAACCGACTTCAAAAATAGAGAAGGTTTCTCAATTCGACCGTATATATTGTTTTTATGTATGTCCGCGGATAACTTTGTCGTTTATGAACAGATTTTGATTATTATTTTTTTGTTGGAAAGGGAGTATTTGAAGGGTGGTTCCATGGTAAGGAAACCAGGATCTGATGGTGGAATCCTGAAGAAATTGAGGGAAACTCTCGAAAAAATTGTCTTTTTGGGATTGAAGTCGGTGACTCTTACGTTTTTGACGTGGCAAATTATAGCTCGCCAAATGCCCTAACAACGTTGTAAATTAACGGCGTACGTTAAGCTACCGGCGTCCATACCATACCGAATCTGTGTACTCTACCTTTACCCACCCCTTACAATTAAAGTAAACACTAAGTAAAATTACATTCGGTCGAGTTTCGTTTGTGTTTCGGACAGGTGTTAAATAACCTGTAAGCTGTGGGTGACGATCTTGCCTTCTATCGTTAACTTTGATTCTAAAATTCAATTTAACAATCTCTGTATTTTCAAGTTTCAAGTAAATTGGTTATAACCACGCATAGTAGTTTAATAACCATCTGGAACAGTTTTGATATAAGTTTATCACTTTCTAATCAAATCATTTATTCGCGGAATACGTTTATATAGAGGATGGTCTTATTTACAAATGTAGCTATGTCATATTCGACCCTACCGGGCCTGCAAAACTTTCCCATGGGCTTAAATAAAAATATATATTTTAATTTAAAAATGAAAAGTCTCCAATTCAAAATCATAATTATTAAATCATAATAATAATTATAAAAATTAAATGATAAAAATGTAACTAGTGAAATTACAAAAACAAAACGAAGTGTTTAATAAAATTTAAATAACAAAATAAAAAACAATTAAAACATAAATAACTTGTTTCGCTCGTGTTTCAAGTGGGCTTAGACATTACTTACAACACTAGTTTTTTTTTACCATCCCATATACGTCCTCACCGAGGGGCACGGGCCTCCCTTCGAAACACGAAGGGGATTTAGGCCATAGTCCACCACGCTTATTCTGTGACGCTGGCCCAATGCGGGTTGGTGAACCGCTCGTATTTTGAAAATGAATTGTCATGGACGCGCGGGTTTCATCACGATGTTTTTCTTCACCGTTAAGCAAGTGATAAGTAATTATTATAATAAATCCGTACATAAATCCGAAAAGACGAGTTTACTGGTACAGGCCCGCACCAGGATTTGAACCCGTGACCTTCCGATTTCAAGTCTGGCTTATTACCAACTGAGCTTCACCGCTTACGCATGACACTAGTATCGTTATATAACTAAATTAGGCATAGAATAGAATAGAAAAATTCTTTATTTTATAGGAAATTCAGGATGTCACTTAAAACAAGTCAAGATTACAATGAAATACATACAAACATACATTAAACGGTTTAAATACATACATACGCATTCGTTCTTTTGACCCTACTGACTCTTTGCCTATTCGCAAAGGTGCAGTCTTCCTCAGAGAAGAACAGGCAAGAAACTCTGAGATTGCTTTTTTAAATCGCATTACAAATTTTCTTATTTACTATAATTTTAACTAAATCTGAAATAACTCTAGAGCTGAGCAGTTCATTCCCATGGCTGCCTGTCTGATAGATAATCAGAAATTTTGTAATAGCCCTTTTTGCAAAGTTTTTGTTTAATTACTGTCTTAAATTTGTCCATAGGTAAATTTTCAATACACATGGGAATCTTATTATAGGACCGTATACAAACATTTAACCGACTCGAAAACAACAACCCAAAGCACCGAAACTCTCGCCTTTATATGCCTTTATGCCGCTATAATAAATTGGCAATTTACCAATGATCATCAGATTTCCTTATCTGATGCACGTTGCTTAACCTCACTTATTGATTCCAAGCTATGAGTACCACAGGGCTACGATCGTTTTTTCTTCAAACCCAAGTAATGCATTCTCTTCATATTTTGTAACGTTAAATCGAATTTTCGGTGTTTCGTAACGTATGAGTGTACTATTTGCCACCCGCAGTGACGTAGATTGCTTCGTTCCAGCCGTGGATTAACTCTCTTTTTTTCACGTTTTTTTACGTTTCCGACGTTTTTTTCACGTGGCCTGTAAATTAGTCTGCGCTAGTCGCGGTTTCATTTGGTTTACGCAAATTAGTTTAAAGTTTTATAAGGAATTTGTTTATTTGAGAACTTTTTTGTTGACTAACTTTACGCCCGCGATTTCGTTCATGTAAAGTAGTGCAGTCTTCAAGCTGTTCTTTTGTGAAAAATCCTGTTGATCTCTAGCTTAATTTTCAAGTAAAGAAAGGACAGAAAAGCACAATATTGCGTTATACTACTTCAAGTTACGGTTTCAGAGAAATTGTGAAACGAAATAAAACATTTTTTTTGTATCTTACCACAACATAATTTAGTTACGACAAATTAACAATATTATTTATTTATTTTATTTATTTTATTTATTTTATTTATTTTATTTATTTTATTTATTTTATTTATTTTATTTATTTTATTTATTTTATTTATTTTATTTATTTTATTTATTTTATTTATTTTATTTATTTTATTTATTTTATTTATTTTATTTATTTTATTTATTTTATTTATTTTATTTATTTTATTTATTTTATTTATTTTATTTATTTTATTCATTTTATATTGTTTTATTTCTCACCACAACTATTAAAAAAAAAAACATTTTGTTCAACTTTTGTATTTTTTTCAGTAAAACATTTAAAAAACATAAGTAACTACTTACTGAATTTTACAAAAAAAAGATTTCAAAATTCTCCAATAACTTTTGCAATATATTTTTCCATATCTGATAATGCAACTGAAGAGTATACTCTTAGAAATGGCCATTCAACTTTTAAAAGAGAAAACAATAAACGAATTCCGACGAGGTAATAAAGGCTTACAAAGACTAGTGAAAAAAAATTGAGCTGCATCCATACGTACGAATAGGAATAACCCTTTGAAAGTTTAATTTAGGAAGTGCACCGAGCTCAAACCAAAGGGACGATGAGGAATGACCCTTAGGGTGGGCACAAACTAGCTGACTAGTTGAATATGTTGTTTTGAATCTCAACCTAATTTCAACATGCATCGAATTTCAGCAATCTGTGGGTTCTGCCAATCTCGTAGCCCAGTGGCGCTCGCTGATCTCAACCGATCAGGAAGGTTAAGCAACGTACACAGAGGCAAGGAACCTGATGGGTGACCAAAGTGGCAATTTATCACGAGCGTTTCCGTGCTTCGGAGGGCACGTTAAGCTGTCGGTCTCGGCTGTTGTCGATTTACTACAGTCGTTAAAACCAAGTCAGAGGCCATTGTGCGGTTTGAAAACTCTGACACCAGGGTTAGCCAGGTTCGCCACACACTTGTCTATACCTCCACTATAAGAAGAAGCCTACCTCAATGGGAAACAAAGGTGAACATAATATGTAACTTTAAATTAGTTATTAAAACGGGAGTGATATAGTAATAAATAATAATAAATAAACGCTACACACTCAAAGGCCCACACTAAGGTTTTCTCTTGTGTCGTGGGTCCCTCGGAACACACATAAAGACAAACACTAACACCCATGACCCGAGAACAAACATCTGCTTTTCACACAAATGTTTGCCCCGACTGGGGATCGAACCCAGGACCCGCCGATAAAGAGGCAGCGTCACTACCACTCGACCAAACCGGCCGTCAGTGATACAAAACGTTAGTATAATTATTAGTTTGTACTCATGATATTCGCATTTTAATAAAGATAAAATTACTGGTCAGACAATTAATTTCGAAGAGAGTAGGTACAAGAATTAATTAGTGAAAGGGCCTGAGGAGGGATAGGGTTTATGTCTATTGCCATATTCATTTCTAAAAGCCTTTAAACGCAGTTTTAAAATGAGTATGCGTTAGATAAGCGATTTTCAAACAAAGGCCTCAAATTAATTAACCTGAATGGATACAGGGCCCCGATTCTGTAACTTAAGGCGACTACATCACCTAAATTACAATTTTATGGTGCGTAGATAAGCATGACGCACTGCATTGAATCGAAGAAAAAAATACTACGGTAATATTCAGGACATAAACTAGATAAGTAGTTTGCTGAAAACATGATTCAGCACTTTTGGTTCGATAGAAAAAGCTCACAAAGTCACCTCTAAATATCTAATTAATTATGGGTTTTCAAATCGTTTAACTTATTTCGTCTTAGCAACGAAGGCTTTGAAATTGTTAAATGTATTAGCTGTCGACATCATAAAGTAAAGTTCTGTGGGAATTTTGAATTTCCTAGTTCCAGGAATTTGGCCTGAAAGTCTATACAAAGTTACACCTTTCAAGACTGCCACTGACAAGAATCAAAGATCGTGTAACTTTGCGAAATATTTAAAGCGACTACAGCACCTAAATTACGATTTTATGATGCGTAGATAAGCATGACGCACTGTATTGAATCGAAGAAAAAAAATAGTACGGTAATATTCAGGACATAAACTATATAAGTAATTTGCTGAAAACATGATTCAGCACTTTTGGTTCGATAGAAAAAGCTCACAAAGTCACCTCTAAATACCCAGTATTTGTATCTTTTAAGCTGTAAAAACCATAGTAAAATGCATACAGAAACTTGAATTTGCTATCAAAATGTTCGTAATTGAACACTCTCGATAAGTAGTTAACGCATTTTTCGATTTAAGCTGTTACCTTTCCATAAATCTCATTTTTCTAACTTTTGAACATGTTTTTACGCACGCACGCTTTCATAGTCCGTAAACTTCGTGTATCAACACTGTTCGCACGGCCGGCCCAGGCCTGTTGAGAGACGGAGATGGCACTATTCCTATGTGTGCTGCCTTTATTGGGTGCTGTAGTCGCCTTAAGTTGTGTATCAATGGAATGGAGGCCATTTATCTATTCAGGTGGCGAAATTGAGAACTATTTGAATTTAAATAGGGGTTGAATTTCGAAAAATCCTTTCTTAGTGCCTACATCATAAAAGACACCTTTTTGCCAAGTTTCAGCTTTCTAGGTCTAAGGGTTTGGGCTGGGCGTTGATGAGTCAGTGAATCAGGACCTCCAATTTTATATTTAAGAAAGATTTTTATTTTTACTGTTAATAGGCAACCCTAAGTCGCTTTAAACCGCACACAGCTAAATGGTTTTCTCGATTCTTTTTCCCGCTCTTTGATGAGATTTTCCAAAAAAGAATTTCTGGGACGAGAATTGTAGAGTTTTTAAATCCTGTGTCTTTATGCCACGTCAGGCTTTTAGTGATGTGCTTGCAATACTTCTAAACTGGAATCACTTCTAAACTTACTTAAAATTAAAGTTATTTTTAAGTGAGAAAACCTACATGGATATCATGTCCAATCAGGTCAGGTCAAGTACGGAGGGCCGCTGTTGCGATAAGAGCGGTTTTGCAATTAAAATGAAGTAACATGATGCGCTGGTCTCTGTACTTCGAACGTACATGGACCAAATTGGTGACGTCTTAAGGCGACTACAGCACCCGATAAAGGCAGCACACATAGGAATAGTGCCATCTCCGTCTCTCAACAGGCCTGGGCCGGCAGTGCGAACAGTGTCGATACACGAAGTTTACGGACTATGAAAGCGTGCGTGCGTAAAAGTTAGAAAAATGAGATTTATGGAAAGGTAACAGCTTAAATAGAAAAATGTGTTAACTACTTATCGAGAGTGTTCAATCACGAACATTTTGATAGCAAATTCAAGTTCCTGTGTGCATTTGAATATCGTTTTTACAGCTTAAAAGATACACAATATTGGGTATTTAGAGGTGACTTTGTGAGCTTTTTCTATCGAACCAAAAGTGCTGAATCATGTTTTCAGCAAACTACTTATCTAGTTTATGTCCTGAATATTACCGTAGTATTTTTTTTCTTCGATTTAATGCAGTGCGTCATGCTTATCTACGCATCATAAAATCGTAATTTAGGTGCTGTAGTCGCCTTAAGGAACAGCCGTGTTAGGAGTACCTGAATCCGACGAGCATGTATGAAGCGAATCATCAATGTAGAGGAAGCGAAAGAAGTGTGTTTGGATCGTAGCAAGTAGCAATTATGGCACCGACCCCAATGGGACAAAGGCGTGAGTTTAAGTATGTTTCTTTCCGTGGCCGTCGTAAGAAGCAACTAAAGAAAAACCTCACTTTGTTCTGAATCTGAGGTGGCGTGTTATGGTCTCATGCGGTGTGGTAGGCTCTGTGAAGGGTCGTCTAGTTCGTTACCACCCTCCTACTGAAGTTCGAGAACCAGTGCCTTAATAAGTATTTTCTGGGTTAACTCGCTCCATCATCGACCTCATCTATGACCTTGGTCCAGATTGAGGTCAAGAGTTAACCCATCTCATAATAAAAAATAAAAAATATCACCACATTTTTAATTTGTAATTTGTTTGATGTATGTTTGACATGGTGAATAAATTTCTTGTTCTTTCTTTCTTTCTAGTGAGAAAACCTGCATGGATAATCATTGTACAATCAGGTCAGGTCAGGTTCTTCGAACCTACTTAGACCAAATTGGTGACATCCTGAGAAACGGCCGTGTTGGGAGTATCCGAATCCGACGAGCAGTGTGAAGCGAATTATGAATATAGAGGAAGCGAAAATTGTGTTTTTGATTTGTACCAGGGGGCAATCTGTGGTCTCTGCCTACTCCAATGGGACAATGGTGTGACTTTATGTTTGTGTCTATCTATGTCAGGTTCTCCTTAAGTAGGGTTAAGAAGGTCAGGTGGCTAGCGATTCACTTCAATTTCCTGATTTGCTAAATCCTGCCTCATGGTCGCGTCTATGTACAATCTCTTCTTTTTTCAACACAAAAAATGTTAAGGTGCCTTATAACTTTAAGTTTTCATTAAAACTAGGAAGTAGAGAATATCTATAGATCATTCAACATAGTCTTTGCTACCGCGTAATCTTAATAAATGCAATTTTGTGAGGCTGTGTGTTATTAAACGTGTTAAGAAGTTCAGTTTCATTCTAGCTTTTGCGTAACCTTTAGATGAACTTTTGTATTTAGATATTCGTCATAAAACACCAAATTTTTCTAAAAGGCGAGTCATTCTTTCATATGGAAAACTTTGATTGTTCTAACATAGCAAACAGAAAGTTTAAAAAGAAGAAAAACGCGAAAATCTCATATCTGGTAGTCACCATGCTCTCGAAAAACACACAAGAGTTGAAAACTAAAAATACTGGCCGTTACCATTCAAACGCTTTTCAGATTTCGAATTCTTTGTTCAAATGAACGCGTTGTAATGGAAAAAAAGCTAGGATTTATACATATAAGAAACAAAAGAAGATCGTTGCAAAAGAACAGGAGTAAAGAATGGACGAAAAATGTGAAAAGTTGGTTCTAAAATCAAATCAATAACATAACAAATGAAGTGAACAATAATTAAGATGCTAGGGTTTTGGTGTATGTAAGCGAAATGATAACAATCACTGTTAGAGACACAGTTCTTCAGATAGCCTTCAAGATGTATGTCAAACGTGGTGTCAAGTGTTTCTACAGGGTGAAATTGAAAACATTCGACAAAGTTTGAAGGATGAAACTACCCATGATTACGAACAACTTTTTCTATGGAACCAATTTTCCTACTAAAACAAATCTGCTCTTCCATACAAAAGTTCAATACTCAACCAAAATGTATGGAACAACTGATGTTTTTTTAGTAGGAAAGTTGGTCCCATAGAAAAAATTGTTCGTAATCATGGGTAGATTCATCCCTCAAAGTTGGTCGAATGTTTTCAATTTCGTCAGGTTATCCACTTATGCACTGCGAAAGCCGACGCTATTACTAGCGAGATAAGGGCGACACGTCGAGTTCAAAATATATAGCCTGACGTGCTGCCGTGTGTACTTTGTCAACATTATGCTCGTCAAAATAAGTACATAACCAATTACGTGCATGTATAAATAAGTTAGCATAGAATTATCAAATATTGCCTTACCGTAGCTCAAACAGAGAGACTTAAGCAACTTCGGACGTGCCGACCTTTGAAGCTCAAACATTTGCGAAGACCTTTTATTGTTCTTAATTTTAGTGCTTACATAGTTTACTTCGTGCAATGCTTTTGTTGACATACTTGTTAAACTTTTAAGGTTTTTTGGTAAAAGATAATAAAACTAGCGAATTTCATAAAATTCTTTCTTTTCCTTGCCTATAAAAGAAACCTTTACACCATAAAACAACGCTTACTCAAAGCCTAATTTTTATTTCAAAAATAATAAAAAAGTAAACAATAAACTTATGAAAATGTATAACGCAATAAAAAGTAACTGATTTGACTATCAAGTCAAAAATATGGTGTTTCATTTGTCGTCAAAAAATGCAAATATATGTCATCTTTTTTCTCGGCTACTGCATCGTAAAACATTGAATGATAAAGACATTATGTAATTTTTTTATCACTATCCAAATTTTTCTTACGGTGTCAGTAATGTTGATAAAACGTAAATAAGGAGGAAATTTTTTTTCCCAAAATTTTCATATTTTGATACCCCTTTTTAACGTCTTAGAGGATGAATTTTGTAAAACGCAGAAACACGGGAGTTACAAATTGTCTTGAAGAGTACTATTACAAAGTTTCAAGTCATTTCGACGATGTTATTTTTTTTCCATTCAAAAATTTTGATTATTTTCATGCTTCAGACGATCTAGCTTGAAATATTTATATGAAACGTAGAAACAAAAAATACAGGTCTGTTAAATTTTCATAAAGTTTACGTACAAAAAATTTGGATAGTGATAAAAAAATTACACTGTTTAAGGGCAATAGCCATCTGACCACCACGACTCTATTAACAGGGGAAACTGACTGGATTGGATCATTTGCACACTTAGGCCTGTATTACAGATGAAAACTCAAGTCTTTATCTATACTTACGTATGAATTGTCTGTTTCTCTCGCTATCAAAATGACAATGACGACTGCTACTCAAGTATAGATCAGAGCCTAAGGACCGTATTACAGAAATAGTTAATAATACTATGTTAAATAATGAGTAAATATATATTTTGATTATAAAGTGTGATGTGTGTGAGTATGTGTGTTGATTGGTATAATGAGTATGTAGATCGGGTAATGTGATGAACCAAGAATATGCAAAGGTAACGTTTTCCAGGAAACCGAAGACAAAAGAAAAACATAAATCATCAAGAGTATAAAATACTAATTCCGTAAGACACGTTTTGAACACATCGATCAATTATGGCCCCCGTAAAAAGAAGGCTTAATAGTTTTTATTACACCTGACACAATCACACAATAACATTAGTTGACAAATCATCTTCTACTTATATGGCACGGGCCTTGTTTAGGTCTAAAATGGCGCTGCGACTCACGCGCAGCTTAGGGCTGTCAAAAATGTGAGAAGCTTGCATGAGATTTGAGAGTGGGATAAAAAGTCTTAAAATTGTTGTTTCTTAATGTGTGGTCAAGAAAAAGTGAAAGTAGATATATTCAAGAACTCAGTTTTTTTTTATAATAGCTATATAGCTTATTTTTATTATTAACAAAAAAAGACTTTTAAGTCAATTACAACTGTCCATAAGCCAGTTACTTAATCCAAAAGAAGTACCTAAATATTATTTATTATGAGTTAGTAGAATAAGTTTTACACAATAAACCCACTTTTACAAACCACACAGTTATTGTACAGAAGCCAGCGCATCTGGTACATTCTCATTGCAAAACCGCTCTTATCGCAACAGCACAGAGTGCACGCTTGTGGTAACCTGATTTGCGGCCGTCTGTACATCAAACCGTAAAACATATGTGTCAAAAAAGTTAAAAGAGAAGGTCTCGATTTATAACTTCGATTTATTTATTGTCTAGGGATTTTACGAATTCCGTAGCAACTACATGACGTTCTGCCTACCCCGAATGGGATTGTAGTCGTGAGTGTATGGATGGATAATGTAGTTGAACATTAGTATCATCATTTTCCGGGATTTCGTGAGATCCCTGATTTCTTCATTTCCCTTCGACATATTCACAATCGCGAAAGAAATTGTCTGTCCGCCTATTACTACTTAACGCCTAAATAAAACAATAAATAAGAGAAAATGCTTTATTTGCATAAAAACAGAGTAGGTAAACGAGATGGTCAATAAATAATACAGATCATTCCTGTTTAGCCTAAAAAAGCATGCAAATATTTAGTTAAAAGAAATAACGTAATAACGTAATAAATCAAATATCAATTCTTCATCTTCATCAATTCATATACGTCCCCACTGCTGGGGCACGGGCCTCCCTCAATAACATGAGGGGTAAATGCCATACTCACCACGCTTGGCAGACGGGTTGGCGAGGGTTTTGATATAATTGCAGAGTTTTCCTTCTCTGTGTGCAGATGAACTTGCTTGCATATTTACCTTAGTCGCCTTGTACGACACCTCGGTAAGAAAGAGGGTGGTCCTATTCTACTCTGCCGGGGACTCACACGGCTAAATCATCATCAATTAATATTGTTTAATTTAATAACAATATCAATGATTATTGTTTAATTACCAATATTGATGAAATTTTGTATAGGTATATAGTTTAACTAGCTTTTCCCGCGGCTTCGCTCGCGCAAAGAACTATTTTAGCCACCCATTTCATTGTTGACAAAGCTTCAAGGTATATCTTGTCGAAGTTTCGAGTTAAAATGTTCAAAAAAATTGTTTTCTTCATACAAACTTTGAATCCCCATCTCAGTCGTTAGGAGTTGAATTTCGAAAAATCCTTTCTAGTACTTGCCTACGTCATAAAAGACATCTTTTAGCCAAATTTCAGCTTTCTAGGATGAAGGGTTTGGGCTGGGCATTGATGAGTCAGTAAATCTGATCTCCCATACAAAATGCGCTATATGCTGATGAAGTTTGTATGGGAACTCAACATTTATTTTTCGTATTTTGACCTATGTTCCTTGGGGAAGTTGTTCAGTTTCATAGACCTATTAACCACCCGAGAGGTTGAAAGAAAGATACCTAAAGCCCTGTATAAGATAAACGAGTAGACAGCCCTAGCACGGCCCTATTCCTCGCATCGGCATTCAATGGCAGTCGCAACAAGGTCGTCCACTACATAGCTGAGCGCACTTGTAATTAGTTATTGATGCTAAATATTCTTAAAGGAATACTGTATCTGTGTTGTGGGTTTATATTTACTTTTATTGCGGCCGGTTTGGATGAGTGGTAGCGCTGCCTCTTGAATAACGGGTCCTGTGGGTTCGATTCCCAGTCTGGGCAATATTTGTGTAAAAAGCGTGTGGGTATTTGCGTTTGTCTTCATATGTGTTCCGAGGGACCCACGACACAAGGGAAAACCTTAGTGTGGGCGTTTGAGTATGGCTTTTTTTTAATTCTTTGGCCAGAGGCTTTGTTCTTGTGGGAATTTGGGAAAATTATGTAGCCTATGTGTTAATCCAGGGTCTCAGCTACCTTTGTACCAAATTTTATCAAAATTGGTCCAGCCGTTCGAGCGTGAAAGAGTAACAAACATCCATATATCCGTACAAATTAGTAGGACTAACTTTTCGTCCCTTATTCCTGTGGGAGTTTGGGTAAATTATGTTGCTTATGTCAGCCGCTGATAAGAGATCTTTTTATTAGTAATTTTTTTAAAAATCGGTTCAGTATTTACTTCTTACAAACTTTACCTAAGTATTTAGAATAACCTCTAGTATAGAAGTAGAAAAGCTTTCCGTCTGCGTTTGCACCTGCGTCGAATTCAGTTATATCGCGCTTCCGAATTAACTCTTCAAAATTTCAGGACAAAATGTAGCCTATGTCCACCTTCGTACTTTAAACTATATCCATACGAAATTTCACTAAAATCGGTTGGGTAGTTTAGGCGTGAATGCGTACCTAACTGCAGTTCCGTCTGTGTGGGCTTAACCATTAAGCCTAAAGTCGTCCACAGCTGGACATAAGCTTGTAACGAGGCGGCATGCGTCTCATCTTCATCCCATTCTCTTTTTGCGACATTTTTACTCTTCAGTTTTGGCATTCCTAATCTATATTCGAAATTGAACGATTCCTCCTATATTGACAAGGGGAATTAATTGCCTTACCACGCGGTAGATGTGTTGACAAGGTTTTTATTGAGTTTTCCTTCATTCTGTGAAAATGGAAAGGTACGACTTTGGAAATAATCGTTAAGGTTCGGAATTATTTTGGTGACTTATTGACTGACACAAGGGTTAGCCAAGAAGAAGATGGAGTACCCTGAAAGTTGTACTTTGCAATGGGCCTTTTTATAATTCGAAAACGGCACGGCAAAATTGTATTTCCATTGCCTCCTATTTACTAGTGATACTGGAAGCTGAGAACACAGAAGGCAATGGTAATACAAATTCTGCCTTACCGTGCCGTGCCGTTCGATTTATAAAAAGGCCCAAAAAACACAGAAACAGGTGATGCCATAGTCGCAAATAAAGCACTAGAATTAAGGTAATGACATCTAACCTCATTAGCATAGATAAAAATCTCATCAATAATACACACAAAATCATCTCAATAACAATTTGAAATAAAAATGCCGAACGCGGATGTGTAAAAGTCAAGATCTCAAGGAAATTTCAACCTTTTGTGTTAAAGAATTCAATTGGAATTGCTTTGCTGCATTCGCACGGCCAGTGTGAGAATGCTGCGCGTTTCTGTTGCTTCCTCTTTAATAAAATATTTCAAGGAAGTGGTTTTTCGTCTTTCCGATTTCGATGTTTTATTTTACTTTAACAAATTGGGAAATATGCACCATTTGATAGATTCACCGGACATAGAAGAGATCAATTTTCACAGAAGCCAGCAAAGTTTAAACTAAAATTTATTCGTTTCGTCTTGTTAAACAAAAACGAGAAGTACAATAACATGGCTAGACGACCTAGTTATGTAATAGAAATAATTAAATACAGCTATCGGCATACAAGTACATGAATATGTGGTCGAGGATGAAGCAAGAAGATGCCTACTCACTCGAACTTCAAGAATATTCACTCGAACTTCAAATATATTCGGGTTATACGAGTATTCGGAAACAGAGACGCAGGCAGAGAATTCCATTCCTTTGCGGTGCGCAATATAAACGATACAGAGAAGTGCTTAGTATGGATTCGAGAGATCTCGATAAGGTATAGGTATATTTCAGTGCTTCTGGACGTCTGATAGAAGAAAGGGGCAGGCAGGGCTCATGCAGCACATGAGCACATAAAACACATAATTTGTTCAACAAATACTGCTAGATGACCCAGTAGAATAGATTAGAATAGAAAAAATCTTTAATTTATAGGACATTCAGGATGCCACTTAAAACAAGTCAAGATTACATGAAATACATACAAACAAACATTAAAGGATTTAAATACATACATATGCATTCGTTCTATTGACCCTACTGACTCTACGCTTATTCGCAAAGGTGCAGTCTTCCCCAGAGAAGAACAGGCAAGAAACTCTGAGGGTGCTCAGTGCAGCAGTTTCCTTCCACGCTGAACTAGGAGTGAAAGAAAAACTTAGAATGTGCCCGCTACCTACTCTTCCCAGGTATACTGTAAGTCTCTAATTGGGATGCGAGGGTTTTGCTGTGTAATGGGCGAAAGGCTGACCACCTCTCACCATTATACAAATTGTTCTATCTGATAACCCTCACAATTTATGACAAACGTGGCATATTGAAGTAGTTCGCTAGAACCACTGATGCTCCGCTTACCCCGTTAGGGATGAGTGGCGTGACAGATGCTAATACTGCTTCATCTACTATAAATATTCTTAAAATAGTGGCTCAACTTTATTTTATTTCTAATTAAAATCCTTTAGCCGATAATTTATACAAAAAATAAAATCAAAATACGTTTAGCATTGCAAATTTAGGTTTTTGACCTCATCAAGACTAGAACAAGTTTGCCAAATCAAGATATTACTAATCCTTGTAAGGTCAATCTGATTGTTTACAAAATTTTAATGTCATAGGGTCCAATGAACTTTTACAACATTTTTTTAATAATATATTTTTTATAATTTTTCGCAATTTGAATTTGCGTAATCTAAAATTGAAAAGATAACGATTTCTGTTACTTTTAGATTTTACCCAGATTGCGTAAGGAATCTGCGAAGAAATTAAAAGTTTTTGATGTACACACGGCAGCACATCATGTTGATCTTGACGTCGCCCTTATCTCGCTCGTAATAGCGCCGGGTTTCGTAGTGCAAATAGATAACCTGGCATGCTGTTGTCTGTACATACATGGATAGAATAAAAATTAGTTTGCAAAGCTGTAGTGGGTGATTTCCTTTGAAACTGAACAACTTTCCCCAACAAACCTATATAAAATTCTTTAAAAAAATCGAATTTCCATACACAAGAACGCCCTCAGAGTTTATTGCTTGTTCTTTTCTGGGGAAGACTGCACCTTTGCGAATAGGCGTACAGTCAGTAGGGTCAAAAGAACGAATGCGTATGTATGTATTTAAATCCTTTAATGTATGTTTGTATGTATTTCATATAATCTTGACTTGTTTTAAGTGGCATCCTGAATGTCCCATAAAATAAAGATTTTTTCTATTCTATTCTATTCTAAACGCAAATCAGCCGATCACATAAGTTGTCGACAGGTAAATTTATTTTTATTTTTATATTTTTACCTGTTTTCCATGGGGTAAGTTTTTCAGTTATGTGAGTTGATTCACACGTTTAATTTTGGTAATTAATTCAAAACCTAATGTTATGGGCAATTATCACTTTCTCAGCGGTGAACGAAAACATTGTTTTGTCTTAGAAAATTCGTTTTAAAAAGGCGCGCGGTCTACCAACCCTTATTGGGCCAACATGTTGGACTATGGCCCAAATCCCCTTCCTTTTTTTATATTATAAGATGGATTAACTCTTGACCTCAATCTTTACCATAATGGTCAAAGATGAGGTCGACGATACAGCGAGTTAACCCAGAAAATGCCTATAAAGGCACTGGTACTCCCACGCACGGACGGAACACAGCAAGCTGTTTGGCGTCGGCCTTCGGTAGGAGGGTGGTCGCGAACCAGACGGCCCTTTACAGAGCCTTCGTGTTTTAAAGGGAGGCCCGTACCCCTCAGGGGGGACGTATATGAGCTGATAAAAAAAAACGGGCAAAAGGTTGACAACCTATCACCTTATAGTCATGTCTCTTATCATAACTTGTCTTATAATATACTAGCATTCCGCTCGAGACTTCGTTCCAGTGGGAATTTGGGAAAATGATGTAGCCTAGTTGGTAAAGCGGTGATAGCCCAGTTGGTAAAGCGGTGATAGCCCAGTTGGTAATGAGCTAGACTTGTAATCCGAGTCTAGCTCATTACCAACTCAATCCTGGTGCGGGCCTGTACCACTAAATTCGTATTTTCGGATTTATGTTCGGATTTCTAATTATCACTTGCTCAACGGTGAAGGAAAACATCGTGATGAAACCCACCCGTCCAAGAAAATTCATTTTCGAAAGACGAGTGGTCCACCAACCCGCATTGGGCCAGCGTGGTGGACTATGGCCTAAATCCCCTTCGTGTTTTGAAGGGAGGCCCGTGCCCCTCGGTGGGGATGTATATGGGCTGGTAAGAAGGTAAGAAGATGTAGCCTATGTTCATCGGGGATAATGTAGCTTTCTAATGGTGAAAGAATTTTTCAAATCGGTCCAGTACTTTCGGAGCCTATTCAATACAAACAAACAATCAATTTTTTCCTCTTAAAAATAGTATAGATATAGATTTATTTTTGTAACTAGTCGTCAATGTTGTCTAACTTTAGTTCAAATATATTTTTTAATTTATCTATTATCCCTCCTAACGATCAGTTTATTTAAGGTCAAAATTATAATCGTGTCAAAACTAGCATTGAATATTGATCATCGCGTCAATACCTATCTTAAAAAAAAACAGTTCCTCATACACGGTATCGATGCATTGTGTAATTTGTGTGTATGACTCATAGAAAAAAAATGAGTTTGGTACTTAGCAATTGTTAATATTTCCGGATAACTTAAAGGTTGAATAAACCTTTTACATAAATTTTATTTTTTTCGTTTTCAGCTGAATGTTCTGAACGTAAATTATTTTTTGCATAAAACATCTGTAAAACCACATTTATTGCAATAAAGATCATTCATTCATTCATTCAGCAAACTGTTTCTTTTGATACGCATATCATGACTAATCATGAGAGTACGAAATATGACTCCAAAAAAAAAAAAATATTCACCGAAATTAGCTTATAAAATGCTTATAAATTTTAAACGGCTGAACCATTTCGGTCACGTCAGCATTCAAACAAAAATATACACATCAACGCAGTCTAGGGATATTGCACAATTTTTCGTACAAAAGTGGTGTGTTTGAGAACCTACAAAAGCATACTCGAGATACATGGAGCGCTAATTTTTTCAGAAGAGCAAGTGCTAAGCCTGAATTTTTAATGTTAGTCAATAAATTTTGTTTTACTTGAAATTTGTGAAAACGTGACGATAATGAAAAAAAAAATTGCGTAAATTCGACCATTTTCATACAAAAAGCAGACAAAAAGTGTATTTTCGTTTTCGTTTCCGTCACGTTTTCACAAATTTCAAGTAAAACAAAATTCATTGACTAGAATTGAAAAATCAGGTTTAGCACTTGATCGTCTGAAAATTATATCCCTCCATGTATCTCGAGTATGCTTTTATAGCTTCTCAAACAGACCTCTTTTGTATGAAAAATCGTGCAATATCCCTAGACCGTGTTGATGTGTGTAGCTGTATCCATTTGTTTAGGAGCCACGATACCACAGACAGACACAAATATACACACGTTAAACATGTAATAGGTACCCCTCTTTTTGGCGGGCGGGGGTTAAAAATAGCTCAATCAGTTGAGGGTAACTGCATTGAAATTCAATTGCAAGATTTTACCCGAACCAACATCCATCTACCTACATTTAAATCTACATCTATACTAATATTATAAAGAGGAAAATTTTTGTATTTTTGTATGTTTGTATTTTTGTATGTAATGAATAGGCTCCGAAACTACTGTACCGATTTGAAAAATTCTTTCACCATAAGGATGCGACATTATCACTGAGAAACATAGGCTACATAATTTTCCCGAATGTCCCGAGTGGGATGCTAGTCTATCTTCTATACATATTATAAAGAGGAAAGATTTGATTGTTTGTTTGTTTGTTTGTTTGCATCGAATAGGCTCCGAAACTACTGGACCGATTTGAAAAATTCTTTCACCATTAGAATCCTACATTATCCGGGATGGACATAGGGTACATGATTTTCCCGAATTCCCACGGGAACGAAGTCCCGCGCGGGAGGCTAGTAATATTATAAACAGAAAGATTTGTATTTCTGTATGTAAAGAATAAACTTAATAACTACTGGACCGATTTCAAAAATTCTTTTACCATTAGGATGCTACATTATCCCTGAGTAGGTAACATAGGATACATAATTTTCCCGAATTCCCACGGGAATGAAGCCCCGCGCGGAAAACTAATTCTACTATAAATACGAAAGTTTGGAGGATGTATGGGTGTTTCTTACTCTTTCACGCTCAAATGGCTAGACCAATTTTGATAAAATTTGGTATGGAGGTAGCTAATACCCTGGATTAACATATAGGCTATATAATTTTCCCATATTCTTAGAATAGAATAGAATAGAAAAAATCTTTATTTTATAGGACATTCAGGATGCCACTTAAAACAAGTCAAGATTACATGAAATACATACAAACAAACATTAAAGGATTTAAATACATACATACGCATTCGTTCTATTGACCCTACTGACTCTACGCCTATTCGCAAAGGTGCTTACGGGAACAAAGTCCCGGGCGACAAGCTAGTAGTTAATAAAAAACTTGTAAAATATGGTTCCTCATACACTATATCAATGCATTGTGTGATTCGTTTGTATGACTCACCAAACAATCATGGGTTCAGTACTTAGTAATTATTAAAATTTCCGGATAAGTTGAAGGTTGAAAAACTTCTCACAGTTGTTTTAAGATGTTTTAATTACAAGTCGACGGACATAATTGGTTGTTTAATGTGATGATTGATGAATAAAACTCATTAATTAACGTTTTCAATTGAATATTATGGATATTTATGAATATTTTGGTTCCTAATTATTATTATGTAACCTAAGCAACTGGCAGTTATTTTTATTTTGTTAATCAAGGAGAACTTGCAGCATTATAGGATGCGTAGCACTTATAATTATAACACTAAAATTAAAAAAATTGAATTATTCCCGACATTTGATTGCTTATAACTTTTAAAAGACTGAACAGATTTTCATGAAACATAGCTAAAAGCACTTGGGATAAAATTATCTATGACACAAAACAAAACTAAATGAAAATCGGTTCATCCGTTTGGGAGCTAAGATACCACAGACAGATAGCCCCGACAAAAAAGAAGGATGTTATAATAAGTTTGTGGTGTGTATCTGTATGGCTGTATGTGGCGTCGTAGTTTTTAAACTAATAGACCAATTTCGATGCGGTTTTTTTGTTTGAAAGCTGACGTACTTGAGATGGCTCTTAGGTATTTTTGATCAAAATTGGTTCATCCGTTTAAAATTATAAGCAAACAAATATCTTACTCTTACTCTTACCAGCCCATATACGTCCCCACCGAGGGGCACGGGCCTCCCTTCGAAACACGAAGGGGATTTAGGCCATAGTCCACCACGCTGGCCCAATGCGGGTTGGTGGACAAACAAATATCGGGGTTGGGGTTGTAAATTTTTGCGATGACTGAAATTCTGCTCCTTGCTGGGGACGCATAGGGGCTGGTAAAAAAAGGTATCAATGTCGAGGGAGAGAGTTTTGTTAACATTTGTTTTTTAATTCATTGTTTTCTTCATAATAAAGGGAATTGGTCTGAAAGTTACCCAATGAGAGAACTATTAATTTACCTCCTCAGGTCTCATTGCTTATTGAACAGAAGCGTGACTTGCATAAAACGATTTAATCATCCTTGCCTCACCTATTAAAGCAAACTTAAATTTGCACCTGTTAAATCACCAATAACTTAACAAGTCAAGGAAGATATTACTTTTCGGACCGCAAATGTAAGTTGGTCAATTCTTACCTTCCGGCTATGCAACACAGTTTTATTTTCGCTTCTAAAATTCTAGCTACGTTAATAGCATCTAACAAATAGAGTTTTCGAACAGCAATATAAACTTTGTATTAGCTAGGTATGCTGACAAACTAAAATTTGCGTTCAAAAAACAAAGTTTTATAACAAATTTGTAGGGGAGAGTAGTTTTGGAAGCGGCAAATGTAATTTGGTAAAACTGACCGGCGAGTAAAGCTTCCGCGGTTGGTCCATTAATAATCATTAACTCATTAGTTTTAGACGTTTCATATTAGGAGTGACGTAGAGTGACGTCACGAATCGTTTAGGAGGTGGGGGAGGGGTAAAAGGGGGTGTTTTATTAACAGTTTAATTAAAGGAGGTTTTAAAATTTGTCGGCCGGTTTGGTCGAGTGGTAGTGGCGCTACCTCTTCATCGACGGGTCCTGGGTTCGATTCCCAGTCGGGGCAAACATTTGTGTAAAAAACAGATGTTTGTTTTTTTTGACCATAAGGTCAAAGATGAGGTCGACGATGGAGCGAGTTAACCCAGAAAATGCCTATAAAGGCACTGGAACTCCCACGCACCGACGGAACACAGCAAGCTGTTTGGCGTCAGACTTCGGTAGGAGAGTGGTCGCGAACCAGACGGCCCTTTACAGAGCCTACCACACCGCATGAGACCATAGGACGACACCTCAGATTCAGAAAAAAATGAAGTGTCGTTAAATGAAGTGTTCTCGGGTCATGGGTGTTTGTGTTTGTCTTTATGTGTGTTCCGAGGGACCCACGACACAAGGTAAAACCTTAGTGTGGGCCTTTGAGTGTATAGCATTTTTTTTTTAATGTGAGCCAGTCGCCCAATCCTTAGTTTTTCTCCACACAAAAAGAACTTAGGTTAGGGAAAGTTGTTTAGTTCAGCGGCCTGATGCGCATTCTTAATTGTTGCTAATTTAATGTCACGGTACCTAACAATGAATTGCATTATTAGCATTTTCAACTTTGCTACTATGCGCAAAGTATGGTATTTCCTTTGTTAAGCAGTTTATGGTAGGTTTTTCATATCGCATAAAAAGAGCGCGTCTCGCCATCAAATTGTTTAGTTTGGCGAGTAACTAAGACAAAACAAACTGTAACTTACCGTTGTACGAATAAAAAAAAAATAAAAAAAAAGTATTTTAAAAAGCTACCGAGGGGCACGGGCCTCCCTTCGAAACACGAAGGGGATTTAGGTCATAGTCCAGCACGCTGGCCCAATGCGGGTTGGTGGACCACTCGTCTTTCGAAAATGAATTTTCTTGGACGGGCGGATGTTTTCCTTCACCGTTGAGCAAGTGATAATTATAAATCTGTACATAAATCCGAAAAGACGAATTTTGTGGTACAGACCCGCACCGGGTTTTGAACCCGCAACCTTCCGATTACAAGTCTGGCTCATTACCTATCACCGCGGACTATTTTAATTTTAGAGTTTATTTTACAAAAATAAAACTCTAAAATTAAAAATGTATCACCCCCGACGTCCGATTGTCTATAATTTTAAAACGGCTGAACCAAGTTTGATTAAACATAGCTAAGAACCCTCTCGATTATACCAGCTTTCAGACAAAAGAAAACCACATCTAAAACGGTCAATTCGTTTAGGGGCTACAATGCCACAGACACACACATACAGATGGATACGTCAAACTTATAAAACCCATCTTTTTGTCATAGTTTAAAAAGAATCGTGTTAATTGATGAATCACCGCCGAACGCACGTCACAACATTACCGTTGCATTTTTAATCATTGCAATTAATATTTAATTAATTGTTGTCATACATTATAGCCGTGTGAGTCCCCGGCAGAGTAGAATAGGACCACCCTCTTTCTTACCGAGGTGTCGTACAAGGCGACTAAGGTAAAAATATGCAAGCAAGTTCATCTGGACATAGACGAGAAGGAAAACTCTGCAATTATATCAAAGCCCTCGCCAAACCGTCTGCCGAGCGTGGTGAGTATGGCATTTACCCCTCATGTTATTGAGGGAGGCCCGTGCCCCAGCAGTGGGGACGTATATGATGAAGATACATTATAGATTATTCTGTATACTTTTCAATTGTCATGCGTAGTAGGAAATGTCTAAACTACATAGGTATTTCTTATATTGTATAGTGCATAGCTAGCACAGGCCGCGACAAGCCTGCGCGTCACGCCACTCACATCCATCCTCCCCTTCAGTATTGGAAACCAGTAGTCAAGGTTCGTAGCGGACATCCAAATGGCATAGCATCGTCACTGGTCGTCGGTAAAGTCCATGTCCAGTCTTGTCTCTTCTTATCGTGTAGGTAGTCAAGTTTGTGGCGAACTTGGCTAACCCTGATGTCAGAGTTTTCAAACCGCACAATGGCCTCTGACTTGGTTTTAACGACTGTAGTCAATCGGCAACAGTCGAGACCGACAGCTTAACGTGCCCTCTGAAGCACGGAAACGCTCGTGATAAATTGCCACTTTGGTCACCCATCAGGTTCCCTGCCGCTGTGTACGTTGCTTAACCTCACTGATCGGTTGAGATCAGCGAGAGCCACTGGGCTACGAGCGCTTCGGTCTTGTAAGAGTATAAGAGGTCGGAATTTTTTTTCGGTTAACTTTGGAAAAGTTGTTCAGTTGCATGGGGAGAATTGACCCCTTCAGTTCCGCGAACTAATAATAGAGTCATCCCATATATAATTTTTGAGGTAAAAAACGTTAATGCTACAAACAGCAAACACTAAAACCATGGCGAGAAAAACAAAAAATGCCACACGGCCTTTTACCAAAAAAAAAGAAAAGAAAAAAAAACAGACGCCGCATTCTAAATTTCAAAACAATGTCAAGAGCACGAGAGCATTTAAATAAAGAACATTTAACCGAAGCCTTTAAATGTCACGTAAAATGAAAAACAAAAGACGGTCTACACTACACAAATATTACATTCTATTGTCATTCGTTTGACATAATACGCGTGACAGATTGTCAATGTCATGAGCGAAGGTCATGTGGGATGTGTTATGAAACAAAATTGAAAATAAACCAATGTTATTACAATAAACTTAGTTTGTTTGTTAATTTTTTGAAGGTCGATTGACTTGTTTTGCATCAAAAATGTTGTACTTATTTTCTTTTATTTTTTTTATCATAAGATGGGTTAACTGGGAGCGAGTTGTCTATAAAGGCACTGGTACTCCCACGCACCGAAGGAACACGGCAAGCTGTTTGGCGTCGGACTTCGGTAGGAGGGTGGTCGCGAACCAGACGGCCCTTTACAGAGCCTACCACACCGCATGAGACCATAGGACGACACCTCAGATTCAGAAAAAAATGAAGTATCGTTGCCTGGGATGGATTACTAGGAGGCAGGTCCCATTTGTGTTTGAAATGAAATGAAATGAAATGAAATGAAATCCCATTTATTTACCAATCCAGAACACAACAAATTAATTAGTTACATATAATTTCCTTATTTCTAAGTGCACAACTATTTATAATTTGAAATGTACCGTGTTGGCAAAAAGGTTCTGACTCAGCATATGTCGCAGCACAGCTACGACGCTGGTATTCTGTCAGAACCTTGAGGCCGGCCTTCGCGTATCACATTACATTACAAAAAGTATCTCTAATACTACAGTGAAATCATAAAATATATGTACTTTTTTAATATATAAAACATAATATTAGTACTTTTTTAAAATATTCGTTTTGAAATTAGTTGCAATGATTGTTAAAAATTGTTAAACAGAACTGAAAAAACAATGAATTACTGATAAGTTGAAAAGATATATCATCGATAAAAATAGCAAATTTACGTTAACAAATATGTTATCGTTGCAAAATTACTAAAATATATTACATTACTAAAACGAAAAGTTTTTGAGGTAACAACTAAGTAAGAAATTGTGGCAAAAAAGACTGGATTAGGTTTTCAGTGATAAAAACAATAAATCTTTCACTAGACAATTTTTGAAACAAGGTGTTTAAAGTTTTAAACGGCAAGAGCTGAAACACATTTACACTTTTAAAATATTTCAAAAAAAAGAATCGCATTAAAATGGCAAAGCAATAAAAAAAAGAACAAAGTTAAAAACACAAAAAATTCTCTTCTACCTGCAACATTTTGAATAATAATTTCGAATACTAAAGTCAGTTACTTTTGCATGCATTTCTAATATCATCTTCTGAACGAATATGCAAGGTTTCTTCTTCTGGAGTATTATGTCGTCTAACGTAAATGCGTCCCTCCTTTGTCCACACAAATTTCCAACTTTGAGAGCGCCCAGCTTCCCGCGCTTTCCAGAATAAATTTATGTTGTGTTTTGTTAGGCGCTCATTTACGAAGACTTGAATGGAGTCGTGCTTCTTAAGACCAAGTTGGGCGGCAGTGGTTCCCCGGCGAACGCGGGCGCTCTTTAGCAGCTCATCCCTCTGTGCACGGCGCGCCAGGCGCACCACCAGCGGGCGGGGGCGCGGCGCCACGCCATCCGCTCCGGCGGCTCTCCTGGGGCCCGCGCGCCGAGCGTGAACCACATCACGCGGGTCCAGCTCTACTCCGAGGGTTTTGCCTAGAGTCATAATAAGATGGACAGGCGATTCTTCCTCCATTTCAGGCACGCCAGATATTTCCAGGTCATTTAGAAGATCTCTTTGATCCCTGTCGTTCAGATCTGCTTGCAGCTGCGCAGTGGTGTTATTAATTTCAATTTGTGGTTGTTGATATTTTAGTTTAGACATTTCTGTTTCTAATTGTGTATTTCGGTCTTCTAGTAACTTCATTTTATCGGCCATTTCGGATATTTTACATTTGAGTTGCGTAATTTGATGCGTTAACAATTCTGTGACTTTATTGAATTCTAATTTGATCTCTTGAAAATTTCTGTATATATTTTGCTCGTGTGCCACAAGGCGTCTGTCTAGTAAAGTTGCCAATTTGTTAGCGAGGTCACTTTGCTCAGTATTTTCGGTCTTACTTGTCGTACATTTAGGACATATCCAATTTCGTTTCAGATCTTCAAGTTTACTGTTCTCATTTGTGATTGGCATATCAAGGCATTTAGGATGATATTTTCCTTTGCAACTTATACAGGTCAACGAATTTTTGGCTACAGTTGATTGGCAGACCAGGCAGTTCATTTTTTCTTATTTACGTAAGCAGTAAGTACGATGGTATGACGCACCGGTAAATCTTATTCAGCAGTGTATCGCCGGTGAAGCGTCGTTGCCGAGTTAGCAAATACTGGAGGTGAATAAACAGCAAATACTGCACTTATGTATGTCTAATAATACAAAGTTACACTTAATTAAAATTTAGATTAAGTATTGTAATTAAAAGAATACTAAAAAAACACACGCACACACAATAAAATTTCACATTACTACAAAAAACAAAAATATTAATTTATTACACTGGCACTAACTTAGTAGATAATTGAGTTAATTTTAAAATAATTGCAAGAGCGCACAAAAGATACGTGTTTACTCGATGACTAGCGACGCCCGACCAACTTTTTCCAACTTTTGCCCGCCCGACTTTCCTTAGTCGCCTCTTACGACACCCACGGAAAGAGATGGGGTGGTGTTATTCTCAACCGATCACTACACGGCATAAAAACACGGCATATATTGCATCGTTCGGGTATTTATTTGTTTGATTTTGATTGTTTGGGTACTTACTTACTAGTTGTTATTAATTTTTTAAATATTTTTATAGCTGTAATCTTACATAATACAAGATCTTTTGAGAATTGGAATTGTTGCGACTGTGTTGCCAATTTGAAAATTGGACATTTAGCGCCTAAATGAAATAACATTTAAAAAAATTCCGACTTCAAAAAAGGAGGAGGTAATGTTCGACTGTATGTATTTTTTTAAAATGTATGTTCACCAATTTCTCCGCCAATTATGGACTGATTTTAATAATTCTTTTTCTTTTCGAAAGAATATACACCAGAAGTGGTTCCACATAAATTTCATCGAAAATGATTCAGCGCCTTAAAAAAAATCAACAAAACAAAAAAATACTACAAAGCAAAACATCATCTAAATAAATGAGTGACATTTGCGAACTGTTGTTGGGATTGAAGTCGGTGACTCAAACGTTTTTATAACGTGGAAAATTATATTACTTATAAAACGCAATAAAGTCAATAACTACCGAACTTTTCCTGCGGTTTTGACCAATGGATGAAATCACTCAAAAGAAAGGTTTTTAATTTTCTTTGAAAACTGCCTTAAGCCCGTGCGAATAAATTGTAATGTAGAATAGGAAACGTACAAACGGCAGCACGTCAGGTTGCCCATTTTCACTACCAAATCCGGCGCTATTACGTGTGAGATAAGGGCGACGTCAAGCAGGCCCCTATTTCCCACTGGGCATCCTGGGCAAGTGCCCAAGGCCCCGCGATTAATGGGGCCCCCTTAGTAGATAATAATAATTAAAATTACTGAACAGAAAACTTAAATCATGCCCGAAAATCACGCATATACTTAAATAGTACCTTAAATATTACACTGACCTTACTAAAAATTACTACATATTGCAATTTTCTGTCAGTCATAGGGGCCCGATTATCCCACGTGCCCAGAGCCTCCTATAGGTTAAAGACGGCACTGACGTCAAGCCTGATGTACTGCTGTCTGTACAAATAAATTATAGTATACTAATATGACTTACAACTGACTTAGTAGATTGCAGCCTTACGTTGCGTTATCTGAAAAAAATAAGAAGAGTTGTTACCTATCGTTACTTCCATTCTGAACTGGGAGTGAAAGAAAAACTTAGAATGTGCCAGCTACCTAATACTTAGAATGTGCCAGCTTTGGGAACCTGATGTGACCAAAGTGGCAATTAGTGTCGTCAGTGTTGCCGATATAAAAAAAATACTCTAAATAGTAAGACTTAATATTAATTAAAATATTTTACTTTTTGTAATGCGTGAGGAAAACAAAATAAACTGTCATATTTGTTATAAATTAAACAAGTACACCGAACCAAGTCACATGGATCTTTCCTTTAATAAAACGATCAATTAATTATTTTTATGCAAACAAGATCCAAGCTGCTTGGTACCATACATTTAGCAATATTTTGGAACCAAGTGGCTTGGATGTTTATTTCAATTTGTTTCTGTTTACTTCTTGATTTGGTAACTTTGTACATAGGCTTTTTTTGACCAAGGGGTGATCAGATTATTATGATTTTTATACACATGAAAATAGAACTAATTTTAAGATGTGCTGTGTATTTAACCCAATTTGTCAATTTTTGTGGGTTGGATCTGGTTTGCATAAATACGTCCAATTTATCACGAGCGTTTCCGTGCTTTGGAGGGCACGTTAAGCTGTCGGTCCCGGCTGTTGTCGTTAAAACCAAGTCAGAGGTCATTGTATGGTTTGAAAACTCTGACACCAGGTTTGGCCAAGTTCGCCACACACTTGACTATACCTCCACGATAAGAAGAAGAATACTCTTCCCAGGTATACAGTAAAAGTCTGTAAGTGGGATGCGAGGGTATTGCTGTATGGTGGCGTGAAAGGCTAACCACCTCTCACCATTATACAACTTGATCTGATGTTCTTCACAATTTTTGTCAAACGTGGCATCACTAATATCGCTAGAACCACTGGTGCTCTGCCTACCCCGTTAGGGACTGTAGACGTGAGCGTATGTATGTTGATATCGTAAAAATATGAAAGCTTACCCTAAATGAGAAAAGAACAAAAAGCCGTGTGGTGATCAGTTGAGAATAACAACTCCCCATCTCTTTCCGTAGATATCGTAAGAGTAAGAGACGATTAGGGAAACACAAATGAGACCTGCCTCCTAATAATCCATCCCAGGCAACGAAACTTCATTTTTTTCTGAATCTGAGGTATCGTCCTATGGTCTCATGCGGTGTGGTAGGCTCTGTGAAGGGCCGTCTGGTTCGCGACCACCCTCCTACCGAAGTCCGATGCCAAACAGCTTGCTGTGTTCCGTCGGTGCGTGGTGCCTTTATATGCATTTGCTGGGTTAGCTCGCTCCATCGTTGACCTCATCTTTGACCTTTACGGTCAAGATTTACAGTCAAGATTGAGGTCAAGAGTTAACTCATCATATAATAATAAAAAACAAAGTGCTGAAGACACAAGAAGTTAGTTTTCCATGATTTCAATAACACCGTTGTAGATGTTTCAAATTGTGCATGCGCATACTATTATGAACCAGAAGCATTTAAATGTATAATATGTTTTATTTTTCCTTCCTTTAAAGGAAAATCCAAATGCAAGTGTTAAATTGCGTAATTGTCTACGTACAGTCAACCTCAAAACTTTGTATGTTTTTTTTTACCGGCCCATATACGTCCCCACCGAGAGGCACGGGCCTCTCGTCGAAACATGAAGGGGATTTAGGCCATAGTCCACCACGCTGACCCAATGCGGGTTGGTGGACCGCTCGTCTTTCGAAAATGAATTTTCTTGGACGGGCTGGTGAAGCGGTGATAGCTGAGTTGGTAATGAACATTGTGTTAGCGTCATTGTTTCGTATATATAGGCTTTTCTTATGTTACATATATCTTTGTTATGGCTTTTTTTGGCTTTTCTTATGTTAAATATTTTATTATCCCATTCACATAAAGGTTTAGGTAATTGGATTAATTTAAAATCACCAAGGAGTTTGTATACTTTTGTAACTCTGGCTGTAAAGACTGCTTGATTTAAATATAGAACCTGTTTAAACTTTCGAATGACAGATGACAAAACAAAAGACAATCGGGCAATAATGGAGGAATCGTGCGATGTTGAATTTGAAAAGATAAAATGTGTTTTAAACTTTAAGTAAAAGTGAGCAAGCGATTGAGTTTTAATGTTTGAATTTCCACTTCTGACTTTAACTGTCAAATTTTTAATCAACATCATTTATAATACGCTTTATGATGCCAACTGTACTACTTTACATCAAGACACGTGTAGGTGATACCTGTATGTACACACGGCAGCACATTAGACTGCACATGATCACCTTGACGGCGCCCTTACCTCCCTCGTAATAGCGTCGACTTGCGTAGTTTTTGTCCGTGTGGTGATCGGTTGAGAATAACACCACCCCATCTCTTTCCGTGGGTGTCGTAAGAGGCGACTAAGGAAACACAAATGAGACCTGCCTCCAAGTAATCCATCCCAGGCAACGACTTTTCATTTTTTTCTGAATCTGAGGTGTCGTCCTATGGTCTCATGCGGTGTGGTAGGCTCTGTAAAGGGCCGTCTGGTTCGCGACCACCCTCCTACCGAAGTCCGACGCCAAACAGCTTGCTGTGTTCCGTCGGTGCGTGGGAGTACCAGTGCTTTTATAGGCATTTTCTGGGTTAACTCGCTCCATCGTCGACCTCATCTTTGACCTTATGGACAAGAGTTAACCCATCTTATAATAAAAAAATAATAATAAGTGCAAATGGGTAACCTGACGTGCTACTGTGTGTACTACTTTGATGAATGCCTGATTCTTTAAACATGAACCATGTGCTCTATCTACGCAGTGGATAAGAACATTCAATGCATAAACATGTTTATTTTTCTATGTATTTCGTCATTTGGTGAATTCTAACACGATGTTTATGAATTTTTTATGGTTTACTAGCTTTCCGCCCGCGGCTCCGCCCGCGTGGACTACAGGTTATATCGTGCCCAACTGTGGGATAAAATTTAGCCTATGTCCTTTCCCAGGCTCTAATCTATCTCTGTACCAAAATTCATCAAAATCGGTTCAGCGGTTTAGGCGTGAAAAGGTAACAGACAGACAGACAGACAGACAGAGTTACTTTCGCATTTATAATATTAATAGTAGGGATGGTATACAAGGTGTTTTAAAAAACCCAAAAAAATAATAATTCAAAATTAATTAAAATTTAGCTTATTGCACAGCTCTATTACAAATATGACAAGTATGTCATATTAATTATATGAAACTTTCATTTTGTAGATGTCAAACCGTGCAACTGATTACTAGAGCGACTATTTAACTTTTAAAATTTCTTTTTTTTGTTTTTTTTTGAAACACCTTGTATAATATGTTATGGGAATAAGCTCGCCTTAGTTTTCTTTGTATCCATCTCTTTTGTTTTGTACTTCTGATTATGTGCAATAAAGTGTTTACGTACATACATTTCTCTGTACAATATATAGCATCCTAATGGTGAAATAATTTTTGGAATTGGTCCAGTAGTTTTTAAGTTTATTCGTTACATACAAAAATACGAATCTCCTCTTTATAATATTAACACGAAATACAAATATACAATATATTAAGTCAACCGTCTTAACCGTCTTCATATATATTTTTTACCAGCCCATATACGTCCCCACCGAGGCGTGGGGGCCTCCCTTTAAAACACGAAGGGGATTCAGGCCATAATTCACCACGCTGGACCAATGCGGGTTGGTGGACCGCTCGTCTTTCGAAAATTTATTTTCTTGGCTGGGCGGGTTTCATCATGATGTTTTCCTTCACCGTCAAGTGATGATTGGAGATCCGTACATAAATCCGAAAAGACGAATTTAGTGGTACAGGCCCGCACCAGGATTTGAATCAACGACCTTCGGATTACAAGTCTGGCTCACTACCAACTGGGCTATCAACCCTCATCGACCTAACTTTTACATATACCTAACTCTAAAATAATAAAAAATGTATTGAACCCAAACATTCATCGTTTACAACTACACGGCTTTAGGTAAATCTCTTTCAACCTCTCGGGTGATAAATCAGTCCATGAAACTGAACAAGTTTCCCCAAGGAACATAGGTCAAAATACGAACAAAAAAATTTGATCTCCCTATTGTCTTGGTTTTTTTTAATGTGGGATCCAACGGTTATACATATTATTTTTTTGTGGGATCCAAGGACAAAAATATTAAACTGGGATTCATAAGTGGGTTCCTACGAAAATAAATGATATAAAATGCGCTATATGCTGATGAGTGATGAAGTTTGTATAGGAAGTCAATTTTTTTTTAGTATTTTGACCTATTATTGGGGGAAAGTTGTCCAGTTTCATGGACTGATTAACCACCCGAGAGGTTGAAAGAGAAAATACCTAAAGCCCTGTATATACATGAAATTGCAATATTGCGGTGACATAATGGTATAAAGAATCCCTTTGTTGTTATAATATAAACTGCCTATTGCTACCTTACTCATTTGGCACGGTCCATCTTCCTGTTGACATAGCAGCGTGCCAATTACTTGTTATTTTGCTTTATATGGAGGAAGCGAGACTATAATGTTGTTGTTTAATTTATTCCTTTCGGTAAAGACCAAGGAATCGATGTCCATACAGCCATTTTTAAAAACATTGTTTAAGTTTAAGTTTTATTTTTTTTGGTAAATTGTCAATTTTAGAGTTTATTGATATTCACACAGACAGCTTTTATATTCGTTTTGATTTTATACTTGACCCGTTATTTAGTTAGAGTATTGTTTATAGATGATTAAATCCCTTAACTAATATACATACAAACATACTCTCACGCCCATAATCCCTAACGGGGTAGGCAGAGCACCTAGTGGTTCTAGAACCACGTTTGACACAAAATGTAAGGGTTATCAGATGGAACAAGTTGTATAATGGTGAGAGGTGGTGGTCAGCCTTTTGCCCATTACTAAGTAATATAACAAATGTAGCGGTGATAGCCCAGTTGGTATTGAGCCAGACTTGTAATCCGAAGGTCGTGGGTTCAAATCCTGGTGCGGGCCTGTATCACTAAATTCGTCTTTTCGGATTTATGTACGGATTTCTAATTATCACTTGCTCAACGGTGAAGGAAAACATCGTGATGAAACCCACCCGTCCAAGAAAATTAGACGAGTGGTCTACCAACCCGCATTGGGCCAGCGTGGTGGACTATGGCCTAAATCCCCTTCGTGTTTCGAAGAGAGGCCCGTACCCTTCGGTGGGGATGTATATGGGCTGGTAAAAAAAAATCAATTTTACATCGCGCTGTAATAGAGTGGCTGTATAGGATAACAAATATGAACCTGCCGGCTATGTTACCTCCCATAGGGGTATGGAATAATGGGTAACTGAACAGCACACCATGGACTCGTGCCAACCTCTGTCTAATGGCATTATTGGCATTGTTAAACAATGATCAATATCGGAGGTTATTAATAAGTACACACGGGAACACATCAGGCTATACTTTTATTTAAATAATTTATTTCAAATAAAACCTACATACTTTAACTTAAAACTAAAGTCGCCAAACTACAAGAGTAGTTTGTAGGCGTAGCGCTCTTTCTATACAGGGCTTTAGGTATCTCTCTTTCAACCTCTCGGGTGGTTAATCAATCCATGAAACTGAACAAATCCCCAAGGAACATAGGTCAAAATACGAAAAAAAATTTTGATCTCCCATACAAAATGCGCTATATGCTGATAAAGTATGGGAACTCTAAAATTTTTTTTTCGTATTTTGACTTATGTTTCTTGGGAAAGTTGTTCAGTTTCATGGACTGATTAACCACCCGAGAGGTTGAAAGAAAGATACCTAAAGCCCTGTATAGTAATCTTTATAATAAACTTAACTTTAAATGTACTTATTGACATCACCCTTTTCTTTATAAATCTCACTCGAAATAGCGCCGGCTTTCGTAGTACATACAGCAGCGCGTCAGGTTACCCAGGGCGACGTCAAGGTCAACATGTATAGCCTGATGTGCTGCCGAGTGTACAAATGGGTCTGTACATATTGGGTGAATTTGAATTGCCGGCCGGTCTGGTGAAGTGGCCAAGCTCTTGATTGCCGGGTCCTGGGTTCGATTCACAGTCGGAGCATTTTTTTTTTTAAAAAGATGCTTGTTCTCGGGTCATGGATGTTCGTGTCTGTCTTTGTGTATGTTCCAAGGGATATACTAAACAAAGGAAAACTTCAGTGTTTGAGTGTGTAGTAAAAAAATTTACAAAACAGTTTGCTACAGAACTTGTTTGAATTTATGACATTTTTCATAAAATTTATATAACACAGCTGATAAAAACAATTGCGTTCTATTTAACACCTTTGGAATGCGTACGCAAAACAATGATCAAACATTTTCAAAAGGAATGCCTGAAGCGTATTTATCTACTCAAACATTCCAAATTTAAACGGTCCAATAATTGCACGGAACAAACGTCGTTGTGGCCAATCAACCAATCCCGTTCAACTGTCCAACCGTCGTCACAGGAATCAAAGATTGAACTGAGGAAATTACACAAAATGGAATGCCATCTATCTATCTATACATATTATAAAGAGGAAAGATTTGATTGTTTGTTTGTTTGTTTGTTTGTTTGTTTGTTTGTTTGTTTGCATCGAATAGGCTCCGAAACTACAGGACCGATTTGAAAAATTCTTTCATCATTAGAATCCTACATTATTCGGGATGGACATAGGATACATGATTTTCCCGAATTCCCACGGGAACGAAGTCCCGCGCGGGAAGCTAGTTTCAAATAAAGCGAGCAATTTAACACCGATACGAAGTTACGAAAATAATAACGCGTGGAAGTTTCGTAAAAACCGTATTTCATATACCTACGTCATAAAAGAAACCTTTCAAATTCAAATTCATTTATTCGCTAGGCCTTTTCTTATCTTTTCAACATTAAGTACTAGCTTTCCGACTGGACTTCGTTTTTTTTTTCAACAGCCCATTACGTCCCCACCGAGGGGCACGAGCCTCCCTTCGAAACATGAAGGGGATTTAGGCCATAGTCCACCACGCTTGCCTAATGCGGGTGGACCGCTCGTCTTTCGAAAATAAATTTTCTTGGATGGGCGAGTTTTATCACGATGTTTTCCTTCGCCGTTGAGCAAGTGATAATTAGAAATCCGTACATAAATCCGAAAAGACGAATTTAGTGGTACAGGCCCGGACCAGGATTTGAACCCACGACCTTCGGATTTCAAGTCTGGCTCATTACCAACTGGGCTATCACCGCTTTTCTTCGTTACCATGGAATTTGGGAAAATTATGTAGCCAATTTATTAATCCAGGGTATCAGCTACCTTTATCCCAAATATTATCAGGATTGGTGCAACCGTTGAAGCGTGAAAGAGAAAAAAAATCATACATCCATCCTTACATACAAACTTTCGCGTTTATAATACAAGCGTGGAGACCTTAGGCCCATGGGGCGTTGAGGCAAAACAATTTATGAAGAGCCTCTCTAAGCGTCTCATCGAGGCAACGGGTGACAAGAGAGCTGGCAGTTATTTTGCACAACGAATAGGTTTGGCCGTGCAACGCGGGAATGCTGCCAGTATCTTGAGAACGTTGCCTCGATGTGGCGCGCTGGAGGAGGTCTTTTATTTATAGATTATATAGATTAAACAATTTAAGTGAAATGTTTTGTGAAAATAATTCGAATTTCGATTTCGAATAATTCGAATTTCGATTTCGAATAATTCGAATATTTCGATTTTTTAATAATGTTTGTTCTCGGGTCATGGGTGTTTGTGTCTGTCTTTGTGTGTTCCAAGGGACCCACCTTAATGTGGGCATTTGTGTGTGAAGCGTTTATTTATTTTTATTTGTTTGTTTATTTTTAATTAAAAATAAATATAGAAAAAATCATATAATTTGTTCATACAACCTGTTCCTTTTGATATCCCATAAATCCAGGGTATCAATGAGACTATGGATATGAACCAAATAACATATACATTATTTTTCAAATTTTTTTTTTATAATACAGAATAATTCGGTAAAAATGTGAATTTCCTACAAAACACCTTACGCAAGAAATGACAGCATCTCATTAACGTATTCTAAATTATGAATAATTGAATAAATTGAATTGTACCAGCTTAGGACTCGTTTCATGGGAGAAAGATTTTAAAATATTTTAATTTTGATTTTGGATTTCTCCGAAAATACCCATTTAAGAACATATATTCAGTGGACTTTTTAAAATATTTAAAAAGTCGGGAAAAACACCCGGGAAATGGTGTTAGTTAGTTTTAATTTTTTTTTTTTAATTATAATTCATATGTATGTTAGTCTGTAAGGTATTTATCTATGGGCCTTAGACGCCTGATAATAAATGATTTTATTATTTATTATTTATTATTATAAAATATTATTATTCATATTTATGGGATATCAAAAAGAACAGGTTGTATAAGTAAGGATTCTGTGTTTTCCACGCAAACGAAATCGCGGATGGACTGCTAGTCCACTATAATTTAAACATAGTATATTTTAGTTTTTCCACCTACAATATGAGGCAGTGTTGTCCAATCAATGCGGCTATAATTCATTATTTACAAAACATACGAAATTTTTAACTCAAAAGAGAAGACAGACTTTGCAAACATGTCTTAGAATTTCATAAATATTAAGAAAATTGTAACGTATTGTAGTGCTAGTCGCTTGCCGTTCATAGTTATGGGTAGATTCCACTATTTAAATATTTGCTAAGCTGTCTCTTTTTTTTACCATCCCATATGCGTCCCCACCGAGGGGCACGGGCCTCCCTTCGAAACACGAAGGGGATTTGGGCCATAGTGGTGGTGGACCACCATGTATATTAGGCGACTGTAAATAAGTTACTGAAAATCTATGTGAATAGTTTCTAGATATTCTAGATTTTTGGCGGAAAAATTTATAATTAAGTGTTATTGCTGTTGGGTTATACCTGTAGGTGAGTATGTTAGTTATAACACACAACTCTCCCCCCCCGCATCCTGCTTCACCCCTCCCCCCTTGAAAAGTGTCCCTTATTCCAGATTTTCGCAATTTTCAGAAAAACGATACAAGCTAGGACAAAACGGCCACAGACTAAACTGTTTATTGATAAGACAGACAGACAGACAGACAAAGAATTTATTCATTTCTTTAAAACAGACACAGAACATTCAAAACAGTCAGAAGTACAAATACACATTAAAGGTTACAGAGTGATAAACTAGCATCCCGCTCGAGACTTCGTTCCCGTGGGAATTAGGGAAAATTATGTAGCCTATGTTACTCAGGGATAATGTAGCATCCTAATGGTGAAATAATTTTCGAAATCGGTCCAGTTGTTTAGAGGCCTATTCATTACATACAAAAGTACAAATCTTTTCTCTTTATAATATTAGTATATATTACTTACAAATAAGTTCAACCATTCATTTAGACACGACTTATAGTTTCTAAGATATAATGTGTCAAAGTTTACTAAAAATCTGCGAGCAGCAGTTAAACATTTAATACACGTAAAAAAACAAAAAAAACCAAACGATACACACTCAAAGGCCCACACTAAAGTTTTCCCTTGTGTCGTGGGTCCCCTGGAACACACATAAAGACAAACACAAACACCCAAGACCCGAGAACAAACATCTACTTTTTACACAAATGTTTGCCCCGACTGGGGATCGAACCCAGGACCCGCCGATCAAGAGGCAGCGTCACTAACACTCGACCAAACCGGCCGTCTTTACTTTACGGCCGGCCGTAATTTACAGACTTTTTTACAGATTTACTTAAGTCGAAATATGAAAAAAAAAAGTTGTTTGCCTCTTCATATAACTTGAACGATCTTCTGATTACCTAGTATGAGCTATCGACATTTTTTAATTTTATTTGGGATCCTTGGGGAAACTGGGTACCTACCACGATCATTTAAAAGCATTTCTATTTACGATCCAACTTTGAACTGCTTCGCAATCGGATTTTTTTTTAAAATGGTACCATAATGGCGCTGCTTTTGAACTGCTCGGTTGTCTATGGTCCATTTTAAATGTCTACGCAAATTGTCGCTGGTCTGCCTTTGAATCGCAACAGCGCCAAAATTGAATCGCTTAAAAGCCATCATGGTACGAATAAGCGTTGCAGACTTGTTTAGGTCCTAAATTGGATCGCTCTAAGCGATCATGGTAAACCTCCTGTTCAGATTCATGGGGTGCATCACTCCTTTGTTTCGCTAACTAAAGTCACTCTTATAAAAATCGTATTTATTGATGCTATTGGTCCTCATATGCTTTAGTTAAAAAAATTGTATAACCCCTGAAAAAGATAAATTAAGGAACAACAAAATGACATAGTCTCTAAATGGTGTTTTAATCTTCTGTAGTAAAGCATTTATTGCTTATAATTCTTAAATGGCTGAACCAATTTTGATCAAATGTAGCTAAGAACCATCTCGATCATGTCAGTTTTTAAACAAAAAAAACTGCATCTAAATCAGTCAATTCGTTTAAGAGCTACGATGCCAAAACACAGGTTCACAGATAAACACGTCAAACTTATAATACCCCACTGTTTTTGTCAGGGTTAAAAAAAAATTACCGAGCTAATATCAAAGTTTACATATAAAATCACAACAAGCCACTACAGTCTCGTGTGTGCTACATAACAGATTGCGCCATATGTCCGTGAAACTAGGCACTGCTCACCCCCTAAGGACCGACGTGTGATGGCCGCCACACTCGTAAAATATTTTATACACTGCAGTACTGGTACTGGTTACGATCTATGCTGATAGAGCGGCGATGATTAAATAAGGGATATAGCAGTTTATTCGGGATTTCAATGTCCTGATTTTTCTTCAATTGGTCCCGCGTAAATCCCGTTCCCATGATAAAATTGCCTATTAAGGCATTGGTAATCCTATGCACTGACGGAACATAGAACTAGACGGCCCTGTACAGAGCCTACCACTTCGCATAGGACTATTAATTGTTTTTATTTTCTCCCAAACTTATGCTATGTGTACATTCCTTTTTTCATCATTTATACATTTAATTGGGAGACAGGAGCCTAGGGTATACCTGTATCATAGGTCTTCTGGATCCCACCCTCAGATAACAATTTTGAAAATAGTAATTTACATTAGCTATTTAAGAATTAGCAATTGTTGGAGAATTAAATAAAATGAAATAAAATTAGTAGTGAAGATGTATGTGTGTGCGTGTGAGAGCATGTAGATGTGTGTGTGTGTGTGTGATTGTGTGTATGTGTGTGTGTGCATGAGTGTGTGTGTAAGTGGGTTAAGAGATGCCAGTGTTTTCATTACCTATGTTACGTATGGTATGAAAGAAAATGGGTGCTGGGAAAGGTCATTTACTTCACAACGGTGATTAAAAGTTCGGTTTCTGAGTAGTTCAGAGAGAATAACCACTTAATAACTGTTTTTTTGCACTCCACTTTTCATCGAATATATGATAAGCAGCTTGTTAGCGTGGTTATAAAGGCGACCACTTAAGAAGCTGTAAGATTTGATAGGACGCCACTTCAGATTCAGAACAAATTGAGGTGTCGTTGCCTAGGATGGATTGATATGAGGCAGGTCGCATTATTATTGGAGACCACGTCTTGGCAAACGTAGTGTGGCTGTATGCAACTACCCGCTATCTTCTTTAGGTTATCTGACCATCTGGCTGGATGATCGTGCAAAGTGGCGCACCTTGAGGGAGGCCTATGTTCAGCAGTGGACTGCAATTGGCTGATATGATGATGATGAGGTCGCATTAATTTGTGTTTCCTTAGTCACCCAAATATTCCCAGATTTTATCGTTACCAGTACCATTAAAGCACATCACTAGTCTGTTTACGACGGGTGACCTACTGACTGTTTTTCTGTGGTCATAAACTCATAACACAGCGGTACTTTTTTTATTATTTGTACACAATATTTTTTATGTCAGGTTAGTTTTGGTTTTAAACATGTCAGTATTATTTTTGTAGACTACTTAGCGAGTTTTTGTAATACAACTAAATTATTCTCTGTAATAAGAATACATTCGTTCGCATACATAACTCGTAACGGGGTAAGGAGAGCATAATTTGGTTTAACAAAGAACTTGATGCTATATCTACAAAAATTAGATTGTTGTTTTTTTATGTATATGAATTTATTATATATAAATAAATTAATTTACCTGGCCAACGAAGTTGAAGTTTTTCCTTTGAGCGCCTCCATTTCGTTTTTTTTCGAATCAATAAAAGTTGATTAAAAGAAACGAATAAAAGACTATAAATAGGGTCGGTTAACTTGAAGGCACGATAGCTCAGTTGGTTAGAGCACCAGGAGATCTAATTCTGGGGTCGTGGGTTCAAGTCCCATTCGCGCCGAACATCTTTCTTTCCCTAAAAATATTTAAAAAAGGGCATAGTTATAACACAACTTAGCTATGAGGCCTAGTATAATTTTTTTGATCCTGTACGTAGTATTATATTGTATACTCTGTGACTGTATGCAATAGGGATGTTGACTATTTTTATTCTATCGTTTATCTTAAAAAGGAACTGAATCCAAAACCTAAAACCGAAATAATTTTTGAAAACTATTGAGAAATAAAAAAATTACAAACTATTTTCCAACAGAGGGGGAAACTGTTAAACAACGAAAAAGAGATGCACTTACAGGCATGTGATGTCATCGCCATTTGTTTGTGTAGGTAAAAACGAGATAGCTAGCTCTCCCCACAAAACGAGATAGCTAGTCCTTTCGATAATATAAATGCCAATAACTTATTCATTCATAAATAAATTTTAATGCTGTTTTCGGATATTAGTATATTTCTAGCATAATTTTTTGTTTCACATACAAGAATTCATAAAATCAAACACTGTCAACATCCCTATTATAACAAAAGTTAGAAATATAACAGTCTCATAACATAATAAATCTCATAAAGTGAAGCATTCCTACACAACAAGAGAATATCATTTTAAATGAACACTTCCTTTAACTGCACTGCAATGGAGCTAACTACTTGAGTACTCAGAATGGAATATTCTAGCTTTTAGTTTAAATTAGATGAGTTATACCTCACAAATGACTATATCTTTTAGAGCAATATTATAGCTTAATTAAAGTACAGTGCATACAAAACTGAATAACTCCGTAATTTAAAAAAAATATCACTACCGACATTCGATTGCTTATAACTTTTCAAGGGCTGAAACAATTTTGATCAAAAAATAACTAAAAACCATCTCGATTAAGTCAGCTTTAAAACAAAAAACGCATTGAAATCGGTCTATTCGTTTAGCAGCACATACAGATAAACATATACAAATACATACAAATACAGTCAAACTTAGAACACCCCTCTTTTGTGTCGGGGTTACAAATTTAAAAACTTATCACAAAACAAGAGATAAATAAAGATGCTCGTAGGCACATACGTTGTCAACATCGTTTTCTGAGCAATTTGAATTTAACAATTGGCCAAAGATGATTTAAATCATTTGTCTTTGAAATCTCCAATTATGACTATGAATTTCTATGAAGAATATTTTCAAAGTTTTCATTTTACATCTAATATCTAATACCCTTTGTAGACTTTTAAAGCAGAGGCGAATTGTTTTATTAAGTGTGATATACTATCTATAAAATAAATAAATTTCCACGTCAAAAACGTAAGAGTTCAATCCCAAAAAGACAATTTTTTCGAGAGTTTCCCTCAATATATTCAGGATTCCACCATCAGATCCTGGTTTCCTTACCATGGGACTACCCTTGAGATACTCCCTTTCCAAAAAAAAAGAATAATCAAAATCGGTTCATAAACGAGGAAGTTATCCGCGGACATATATAAAAAAAAATATACGGTCGAATTGAGAAACCTCCTTTTTTGAAGTCGGTTAAAAATAAAATTTGTCAACGAAATGTCTTGATATTTAAGAATCACGATTCACGACAGTCAGAACCACCTACAGTAAACCAATGCTACCTTCAACCCAATGCCCTTGGCTAGACAACCGTCACGATCAATCAAACGCTTTTTTCCGGAAGGCGTATCTGTGTCCGATAACAATGGGACACGTCATGTTAGCTGCTCATTTCACGCACAATTATCTATTTGCCTGATAGAAAATAGTAGATTTTACAACAAGTGCACAAAACGAGTCGCCGAGCCGAAGGCGAGGGCTGATAGTAACGTCGAGGATAAAAATGGTTTTGTGGACGAGTTATAAACTCTGCTTTTCACTTCGATTGCGAGGATATAATAAAATAACATATAACATATGATTATTTTGGCGGTATGGAGTTTTCTATGCCTTACTATAGACCCATTTATGAGTAGGTCACTTTGTGCACTAGAGCACAAAATGCGATTTTGTGCAGCCTATAGTAGATCGTTTTGTGCTCTAGAACACAAAAATCGATTTTGTGCAGCCTACGATTTTGTGCAGCCTATAGTAGATCGTTTTGTGCTCTAGAACACAAAAATCGATTTTGTGCAGCCTACGATTTTGTGCAGCCTATAGTAGATCGTTTTGTGCTCTAGAACACAAAAATCGATTTTGTGCAGCCTATAAGCTGCACAAACAAGCACTTTCCGAGCATGAGTATTGAAAAAAGTATTATTTACTAGCGGTTTGAATCGGCTTCATACGTAATAAGCGATCGTAGTCCAGTGGCTCTCGCTGATCTCAATCGATCAGAGAAACGTACACAAGGGCACACCTGATGGTGACCAAAGTGGCAATTATCACGAGCGTTTCCGTGCTTCAGAGGGCACGTTAAGCTGTCGGTCCCGGCTATTGTCGATTGACTACAGTAGTTAAAAACAAATTAAAGGCCATTATGTGGTTTGAAAAAACTTTGACACCAGGGTTAGCTAAGTTCGCCATACACTTGACTATACTTACACAATAAGAAGAAGATGCGTAGGTTTAAAAAAAATAATAAAAAAAACCTAAACTAATAGTAAACTTTTAGTTTGGATGACAATGCATGGTAAGTTAAGTGAGTTTTAAATCCATTATGGTGGACCGTCCAAGGTAGCGAACTAATTATTTTAATTTGCACTTCCAAGAATAAATACTAAAGGGTTTTCTGAGAAAAAAATCGAAAAGAGGAATATTTAAATAAAACTTATTATGAAAAAAATTCTTAATACTTATTTTTTGAAACTTACGTGTTTTTGACAATGTATGTAAAGATAATTAAAATACGTAAAGTAAGTTGTTTATGAAGCTGCTTATATCTTGGGTATTTGCATTTATATTTTTGTAACACATGTGTTATATAGCGGTGATAGCCCAGTTGGTAATGAGCCAGATTTGTAATACGAAGGTCGCGGGTTCAAATCCTGGTGCGGGCCTGTACCACTAAATTCGTCTTTTCGGATTTATGTACGGATTTCTAATTATCACTTGCTCAACGGTGAAGGAAAACATCGTGATGAAAGCCGCCTGTCGAAAAAAACTCATTTTCGAAATACGAGCGCGGTCCACAAACCCGCATTGGGCAAGCGTGGTGGACAATGGCCTAAATCCCCTTCATATTTTGAAGGGAGGCCCGTGCCTCTCGGTGGGGACGTATATGGGCTCGTAAAAAAAACACGGATGTGTTGTTAGTATATTTATATTTTGTTTCAGTACGACCTAAAATGCAAGGGAAATCTTAAATATAAACCTTTGAGTGAGAACGTTACTCCTTTATAGATGGGAAACGATACGAAATTGGTTTAATATAGTCCATTTACCCGTCACTTTGATGTCAAGAACAATTACTTTACAAATTAGTGAGGGATACAATCGATACTTCATATGCTTGTAAGCAATATTCTGAGCTCTATATTATACCTTCCTTCCATGTAGGTCATCAAATTAAAATTGTCACAGTGTTACATTTTTTTAGACAGAAAGGATGATGGGCTTTTTAGTTACGGTATTAGAATAGAACTTGTTACAGGCACCAATCGAAATAAAAGATACATCGTTAAATGGTAATTTTCTGTAGAATAAGAACAACCGTGTAAAAAAAGGCCAAAAAGTGTAAAAAAATTTTTGCCTTTCAAAATACAACTCGAGTGATTAGCGTTTAGTCTGAAAAGTCTTTGTTTCGAGAATTCCATAAGTATTCCTTGGAGAAAATTGTTCAGTTTTATGGAGAAAAGCACCCTCTCATATTTCGCCGACTAATTTGAAGTCACCCCATATGTTAACGAGGTAGAGGTCTATCAATATATTTGTTTTAAGTGAAATCTATAGCACCTAGTTAGCACCTATAACTGGATGTACTAGACAGTCGTCTCCACAAGGTCACGAACTCTTTTATGGGTCAATGTATACGTTTCTATAATAAGATTCCCATTTGTATTCAAAATTTACCTTTGGATAAATTTAAGACAGAGATTAAACAAAAACTTTGCAAAAAGGGCTATTACAAAATTTCTGATTATCTATCAGACAGGCAGCCATGGGAATGAACTGCTCAGCTCTAGAGTTATTTCAGATTTAGTTAAAATTAGTAAATAAGAAAATTTGTAATGCGATTTAAAAGAGCAACCTCAGAGTTTCTTGCCTGTTCTTCTCTGAGGAAGAATGCACCTTTGCGAATAGGCGTAGAGTCAGTAGGATCAAAAGAACGAATGCGTATGTATGTATTTAAATCATTTAATGTATGTTTGTATGTATTTCATTGTAATCTTGACTTGTTTTAAGTGACATCCTGAATGTCCTATAAAATAAAGATTTTTCTATTCTATTCTATTCTATAGTATATAATTTTATTCGTGTGGTGATCGGTTGAGAACACCCCATCTCGTTCCGTGGGTGTAAGAGGCGACTAAGGTAACACAAATGAGACCTGCCTCCTATTAAACCACCTTAGGCAACGACACCTCAATTTGTTTTGAATCTGAGATGGCGTCCTATGGTCTCATGCGGTGTGGTAGGCTCTGTAAAGGGCCGTCACCACCCTCCTACCGAAGTCCGACGCCAAAAAGCTTGCTGTGTTTCGCCGGTGCGTTGGAGTACCAGTGCTTTTATGGCATTTTCTGGGTTAACTCGCTCCATCGTCGACCTCATCTATGAGCTTGGTCAAGAGTTAACCTATCTCACGATAAAATAAAAAAATCTGCACTAGTTCAAAATAATATAAGAAGAAAAAGTGGCCACGCCACAAAAAATAACATTAGCATTAAACTTATTCAAGGTATTTTTAATACTAGTATTAAATAGGCAATATAGCAGGGGTGGCCAACTTGATTATACCCAAGATCTCCTGTTTACTAACGAAACCCTGTGCGATCTACCAATTACATACTTCTTGAAATCTTTAATGAAACAGCATATTTCAGCACACAATCATATGTGGTATTTTTTATTATATTAAGAGAAAAAAAATTCTCATTATTAACCGACTTCAAAAAAGGAGGAGGTTTCTCAATATATATATATATTTTTTATGTATGTCCGCGGATAACTTCGTCGTTTATGAACCGATTTTGATTATTCTTTTTTTGTTGGAAAGGGAGTATCCCAAGGGTGGTCCCATGGTAAGGAAACCAGGATCTGATGGTGGAATCCTGAAGAAATTGAGGGAAACTCTCGAAAAAATTGTCTTTCCGACTAGTGTGTTCCTTAATATTATTCAATATAAAGAATTTTAAAGCCCTATTATTGTCAATAGATATTTACTTTTAACTATTTTTGGGATTGAAGTCGGTGACTCTTACGTTTTTGACGTGGAAAATTATTCTTAGTAACTACTCGTACTTATTTATCTATCTATATATTAGTGTGAACATTGCGTTTGAGCATCTTCCACTAGTTTAGCATAATCAGGTTTGTAGTTGGAAATTGCCAACCTTAAAGAATCCAATGAGCGTTTGAAAAATGATGCAAGATGATGCGTGCAGCAGTTGGTGATTGCATTGCGCAATCTGGTCTAAGTATTTTTTTGCCTTGCCACGATCGACTGGACCAACAGTCGCGATCGACCTGTTGGCCACCCCTGCAATATAGGCTAGGCATCCCTGCGTACCCCAATAAAATTTCACGATATTTAGTTTCGGGGGTCCTAGTTAAATGCACTTTATTATCCCTTAAATGAGGGATGAAGTTTTAATTATTGTTCTGAACTTAAAATAAATTGGGGTTACGTTGTTTTCATACGGTCGTGTTTAGAATTTAAATCGGGGTCAAAAAGTTTAGGTTCAAATCGGTGGAGGTTGTATAACGTATATACAGTTTTGGAAGAGTGTGTCTGTCTGTGGCCAATGAAAGACATATTTTTCATTTCTCATACTCGGAAAGTAGTGTTACTTTGATCTGATTATTGGGTGGAAAATGCTGCTTCCCTCCATAGGGAGGGAAAATCTCATACAAATTACTTCCCACCTAAGGGCCGGAATGAACTTTAAAAATAGAACTGCTGTCAGCTGTGAAGAGTTTTATGTAAAAAAAAAAAACTAATTCAAAAAAATGCTGCGGCCATGTGAGTTTCTAAACAGCCAGTGTGAACTTAGCGCAAACTTCTTTGAGCGGAATAAGCCATAAGAATTACGCGGTGAGTTCCATATTTAAAATTTTAAAAGTCGACCTAAATTGGCGAGATACTAATCTGTTATGTATCGGTGACGGATTTTTTTGAATAGGTACTACTAATATTATAATATATCATCAATAAATAGTTTAGATAAACAACTAGTTTTATTTTCCTCATATTCGAAATGAATAGTAGAGTGTTAACACGGGTAAAAGAATCAATTCCTACTCGGACGGTCTAAATACCTCGGGAATTGATTCTTTCCACCCTCGATTAACAATCTACTATTACACTCTCTTACCAGCCCATATACGTCCCCACCGAGGGGCATGGGCCTCCTTTCGAAACACGAAGGGGATTTAGGCCATAGTCCATCAGGCTGGCCCAATGCGGGTTGGTGGACCACTCGTCTTTCGAAAATTAATTTTCTTGGACGAGCGGGTTTCATCACGATGTTTTCCTTATTACACTAGTACCACTCATTTAAAAACCAAGTCTTCCATTGGTAATAATATGGAGTTCCATCAAGAAGCAACAACACAAAGTGTAAACTACATCTGTCTCTGGCACCGTAGCCCTAAATAGGTAGAACCGATTTGGGTGCTATCTGTTTGCGCCGGCTGGCTGCGGGAGCAGGATGAGTCGGGGCACGATGAAGTAATAAGAAAATAATTACGCTGGATTACATTTATTACAAAAAACACTTAAATTTTTGACGTTAGTTTATTACAAAATATATAAAACGGTATGTAATGAGCGGGCGTACGCCTGCGATGGAAACTCAGTTGGGTCTGTGTCATCCCAGCGAATGACAACTAGAAGTGTTCAATTTCGAATTTGGATTCGAACCCTCGACCTGTTGCTTACAATCTGACAACTTTTCCACTCGACCAAACTGTCTACTTTCAATTCAGTAAAATAGTCTATCGCTATTTGCGCACTATGTGCGAATAATAGATAAGTAATTTTGCCATAGGGCTGCCATCAGTCCGGGTTTCCACCACTACTTCAAAGTACACAACGCTGCTAAAGAAGTTTTTACTTCAAAAAGGTGGCAACCCTATCCTACGCATTTTCGATCACGGTCACGTGACATCTGACGATCTGACGCGAGTTTAACATTTTTTCCCCATACCACCAAATATTTAACCAACGATTAGTAGCTAACCAGAGATTTGACAATGTCATTTTCATATATTTTTTTTGACATTTTGTCTGATTAGCTTCTAACCGCGGTTTAACCGTCGGTTATATTTTTGGTGAACACGGGCCTTAAAGTGCTCAACGCCGCTAAATAAGTTTTCACTTCAAAACCCAAAACAAAACTCCAAATCGATACTAAAACAAAAACCACAGCAATCATTCGTAACTATCAGACAGTTGCAATTACACAATAACTCAATCGGCAAGTAAACCGCATCAAATCTAACCGGCACAGTATAACAGTTTCAAATGGTCATTTCTCATGTTATGTCACATAATAGTGCATAATAGAAACGCATATGGCATGCGAGTTATTTAATGTACTCGTAGATGTTACATTTCTCCTTAGTGATGGACGAGATTTGCATTTTTAGTGATTCAATCGTGAGTTGACTCGTATGTATGTATGTATGTAATGGTTTATGGTACAAAATGAAAATGTTTGTATGTAAATCGTTTAAAAGGCTTAGAGGTATATAAGTTTATTTGAAGGGACAGCTTATCAAAAACTAAAATCTTGAATTCATGAAATAAAGCTAATTTTGATTTTGAATGATTTTCCAGTGAAATTTTTCTCAGGGATTTTTACAATAACGTTTCATGTTTTTTTTTCATATTTTTTACTTAATAACTTAATTATGTAATCGAATACACTTCATTTTGCTACAATAACAGCATAAAATCAGCAATTTTCATCGCATTTTGACAATTTAGAAATTACGCGCGCGGTGCGAAGCCTCAATCGGGAATAAAACCCAAAAACGTCAATTCACAGGCAGCGTTACTAGTAGCTGGACCAAACGTGTAGTCATTTTGTAGTGGAACAAACCAAAAACACTTTTTTTTAAAGAAAAGATTAGCTTAAAATTCAATAAACATGACTAATAAATAAAAGTTATTTTTTATTTTATTTATTTAGGATATTTTACAGCAAATTGTAATTCCTGTAACCAATATTCATTTAATCGTCAAAGATCCCTTCGAAAAGCAAAGACCAAAGATAAGAACAATGGTTTCACTGATAGATTAAATGAATGAACTCATCCAAATGACTTAACTCACTGATAGTAAGTCAGTGGAACATTCCTATAACCGTTTTGCGCGGGTAATATCCCGATTTCAGGCTCCATTTCTGAGTAATGCACGAACCATTCGGTTTACAGACGCACCATAGAATGTTATGAAATAGAACATGTAAATAACATGACGTTTCATAATTATAAAGCATAGTAACCTCGTAGATTCTTTCATTATGACGGCCGGTTTGGTCGAGTGGTAGTGACGTTACCTCTTGATCGGCAGGTCCTGGGTTCGATCCCCAGTCGGGGCAAACATTTGTGTGAAAAGCAGATGTTTGTTCTCGGGTCATGGGTGTTTGTGTCTGTCTTTATGTGTGTTCCGAGGGACCCACGACACAAGGGAAAACCTTAGTGTGGGCCTTTGAGTGTGTAGCGTTTATTTATTTTATTATTATTATTGTAAGGTAACATACGCTCACGCCTACAACCCTTAACGGGGTGGCAGAGCATCAGTGATTTTGAAACCACTTGATGCCACATTTGTGAAAAATTCAGAGGGTTATTAGATAAACGTGATGTATAGTGGTGAGAGGATTATTCTTTAAAAAATTCATATAGTTAAGTGTAGACCTAATAAATGATGGACATACTATTTAAATGGTTCTGAAAACCTCACATCCGGACCGAATTTTTATTTATTTATTATAAGATGGGTTAACTCATGACCTCAATCTTGACCATAAGGTCAAAGATGAGGTCGACGATGGAGCGAGTTAACCCAGATAATGCCTATAAAGGCAATGGAACTCCCACGCACCGACGGAACACAGCAAGCTGTTTGGCGTCGGACTTCGGTAGGAGGGTGGTCGCGAACCAGACGGTCCTTTACAGAGCCTACCACACCGCATGAGACCATAGGACGACACCTCAGATTCAAAAAAAAAATGAAGTGTCGTTGCCTGGGATGGATTACTAAGAGGCAAGTCTCATTTATGTTTCCTTAGTCGCCTCCTACAACACCCACGGAAAGAGATGGGGTGGTGTTATTCTCAACCGATCACCACACGGGTATTCTTAAAGATGCTCGCTATTGTGATACCTGTTCTGGGAGCAAATAAGTAAAATACGTAGCTCTTCTTCAGGTACTATAATATAAATCAATCAGGTACTGCACTTTTGTTACACTTAATTTTATTCCCATACTTACACGGTTAACATAATTCAACAACGCTTAGTAAAGTGCTACTTGCACGCCTACGAACGTATACAACAACTTATTCCGCGAGCTCTCTACCATGAATCCACAATGAATCGCATAAGACCAGATCTTCAATAATTTCGAATGTTGACATCGAATACCATTTCAAACCTTTTAAATTGATATTCGAATTATCTTCTTCGAAATGACCGAATGAGAAAGAAGTTGTGTTATGCCCGATCCTCCATGAAGGTCTGCATACCACACTATTGTGCTGCTCGGGGCTTTTTCATGTGACTATCTTGCATACCCCTCAAAACTAAAATCTCCTGTCCTCTTCACGCCTGTCTGGTAAGAACTTTCTTTTTCGCAACGATAACCACGATATTAATTACACGAATTTTTACGTTCTGTCTCTCAATGCTTTGAGCCATATTTAGTTTCAGACCATTGAGCTAAACAGTCTCATTCGCCATTTTCATTCAAATGTCGACTCGTTGGTTGATACCGACGGAATCTAATGCGAATTGTTCAAATTAATGAGGTGTTTCGGAGTTAATTTTATTATTGCCTTTTGTATTTATGGCTAACTCTCTTTTTTTTTATTATAAGATGGGTTGACTCTTGACCTCAATCTTGACAACAAGGTCAAAGATGAGGTCGACGATGGAGCGAGTTAACCCAGAAAATGCCTATAAAGGCCTGGTACTCCCACGCACCGACGGAACACAGCAAGCTGTTTGGCGTCGGACTTCGGTAGGAGGGTGGTCGCGAACCAGACGGCCCTTTACAGAGCCTACCACACCGCATGAGACCATATGACGACACCTCAGATTCAGTAAAAAATGAAGTGTCGTTGCCTGAGATGGATTACTAGGAGGCAGGTCTCATTTGTGTTTCCGTAGTCGCCTCTTACGACACCCACGAAAAGAGATGGGGTGGTGTTATTCTCAACCGATCACCACACGGTTAGACTGACACGGTCTCTTATAAATTACTAGCTTTCTTTCGGGACTTCGTTCCCGTGGGAATTAGGGAAAATTATGTAACCTATGTGTTAATCCAGGGTGTCAGCTACCTCCATACCAAATTTTATCAAAATTGGTCTAGACGTTTGAGTGTGTAACATAACGTTTCTTTCGCGTATAATAATATGAATACGTAATATTGTTTATGCCTTGCCATCAGCCTTAATACGTCCCCACCAAGGGGAACGGGCCTCCCTTCGAAATAGTGAATGGGGTCAAGTCGTAGTCCACCACACTGCCTGACTCAATGCGGGTTGGTGGACCAGACGTGCGGGTTTCATCACGATGCTTTCCTTCACTGCTGAGCAAGTGATAATTAATGAGAAATCTGTACCTCAATCCGAAAAGACGAATTTAGTGCTACAGAGCCAGGATTCGAACCCGCGACCTCTCTGTTACAAACTTTAAGCAGTGATACTTTCCACAAAGCGGAACAACTTAGGTACCCCAAAGAATTCAGATCTGAATTATATTTTTTAAAAACTTAACTCTACAACTTGAGCGTTGAGCTGATTTGTTTTTTTATGGGAAGTCGAAATTTTTTTTTACAATTTCATACAGGGAGGGTTACTTTTTAATCAGTACACAAATTTTTCTTACGGTGTCAGTAACGTTGATAGAACGTAAATACGAAGGAAAACATTTTTTTACGAAAATTTTCAGATTTTGATACCCCTTTTTAACGTCTTAGAGTGTGAATTTTGTAAAACGCAGAAACACGGGTGTCACAAATTGTGTTGAAAAGTACTATTACCAAGTTTCAAGTCAATTGGACGATTTTTTTTTTCATACAAAAAAAAATGATTTATTTTCATGCTTCAGACGATCTAGCTTGAAATGTTTTTAAGAAACGATATAAAACAAAAAAATACGGGTCTGTTCAATTTTCATAAAGTTTACGTACAAAAAATTTGTGTACTGATTAAAAAATAACCCTGTATAGGTCCCTTTAGGAAAATGGTTCAGTTTCATGTGGAGAATGACCCCCTACAGTTACGCTAACTATTTAAAGTCACCCCGTATAAACAAGCTGCAGCTCCAGCACGATGGCGACAAACTCTTGCAGCGCGCCACTCGGCTGATGCTGAAATTTCACTTTGATTGCGCGAGGGCCCCACGCAAAGGCTTGGCGTTGTCAATGTTACCATTTTGACATAGGACCGCGGCGCATTACGCGTGCAATCACCATCGTACTCGAGCTGCTGAGCTTGAATACAATGCTAACTCAAACAAGCAACAAATAATAGAATGAAGCTATTTGCATTAATTATAAAGAAAAAGTACAAAGTAATTAAGGTCTATAAAGTGTACAAAGCGTTAAAAACTACTTAAGGCATGTGTGTACTAGTACAGTCGGCAATCGGCTGTTCATATCGTTACCCTGTTGCTGATATGGAGCACTATTCTGAGTATAACGAAAAACCATAATAAATGATAACTCTAAAACTAAAAACTTGTCACTCCCGAAATTCCATTGCTTATAATATAACTTTTAAACAGCTGAACCAATTTTGATCAAATATATTTTTAATAATCTTTGTAATAAATACGAAAAAACAGTACTTTCACCGATTTGTTTTTTCGTAATCTAGCAAATACTATGTTTTGTTTCAAAAATTGCCTTTGGGTTAAAGTAAGTTCGAAAATAGTTCCTAAGGAGGAACAATTCCTCGACACACCTTTACTCAATGAGTAAGTCAGCTAAAAAAAAATATGAAAAAACTCACTTAGAACCACAATTTTTTCACTTTGTATACAGGGCTTTAGGTATCCCTCTTTCAACCTCTCGGGTGGTTAATCAGTTCATGAAACTGAACAACTTCCCCAAGGAACATAGGTCAAAATACGAAAAAAAAATTTTGATCACCCATACAAAATGCGCTATATGTTGATGAATTTTGTATGGGAATAAAAATTTTTTTTTCGTATTTTGATCTATGTTTCTTGGGAAAGTTGTTCAGTTTCATGGACTGATTAACCACCCGAGAGATTGAAAGAGAGACACATAAAGCCCTGTAGTGAATTTTTCAAACAGTAGTAGCCTATATCTCCGAAACTAAATATAGAAAATTTTTCTCCTCCCATGTTTTGTTCAATGCGTTGTTACACAAAAAATATCAAAAAATTAAAAAAATACACCTATTTTTTCCTATACTTGGTGCGTGCACTGTACTTAAACAAACGTACTGAACATTCAAGCACACTCATACCTTAGACTAACAGCAACGTAGGAAATACTTCTACAAATTATTTATTTACACCAATTAATTACTTCCTATCAATAAAATAATTGCCATCCCTGTAAAAAACAGCGTGTTCACAGTTTAGGTGTGATTTATTCGTTCAGAATCGGCGCTTGCGCACCCACGCGTGACATATTCTTTCTTTCACCTTACGTAACGCTGCCGGCTACCGATAGCAGTTATTGATAGCGTGGTGTAAGCCATAAGTTGATGTAAGTAAGTATTAGTTAAATGTATTTCTCTCTCTGTCATGTATTTACGTAAAGTATGTACAGACAGCAGTTTATCAGGTTACCCATTTGCACTACGAAAGCCGATGATATTACGAGGAAGTTAAGGGCGATCAGGGTCAACATGTATAGCCCACAGACTTCTAATAACAGTAGCAGACGAAACATAAACTTTGTTTGTGTGAGTTGGCCTTTCCATTTCGCACACTCCTAAGGGTTAGTGAATGCTGCTATCCCGTTTTTACACGTATAGCAACACTGTCCATAGCAACTTCAAAAAAAATTATGTACACTTTGTTTTGAAAGGTCGACCATTTTGATTTGCTGCCGATGCTGCATGCGATTTTCGATATCTAGTGGAATATTTATTGTTTTTGATGGTTATAGTTGTACAAAAAGAATAGTTAAGATGGTGAAATGCAGTGCCTATTTGTGTAAAAGTATGACGTACGGAAATATGCCTGGATTAACCTTTCATCGGTGAGTAAACATCGTTAGTTACTGAAACAAGCCATGAATTGTGTAAATTATGACGAGAATAAACGTAGTTGCATGTTCTACTTGTACTCGCTCGAAAGCTTAGTCATTAGAGGAAATGCCAATAAAGACAAACGTTTAATTATGAGGCCTGTATGCTATAAATTCAGTCACAGAAAAATTATTGAAGATGCTTTGACATGTTATGTACTTGTGATTGTTATAGGGGCTGAATTTAGGTACATTTATATTTTTATTGTGCAACTAAGTGCAACTAAGTACTTTAGTATATTCTGTGATTATCTTTATTATTCAGCACTTCAGGTCGGCGTGTCGCAAAAGAGACTGTCTTGTTCTCCTGTACTCTGAGTGGATTCACAACACTAGCTAATACTATATTACAAGTTATAATAATAAGAATCTACACTCTTGCATTAGGATACGAGTATTTCTGTAATGATCGATGTAAGCAAATAAAAAAGAAAGAAATATGTATAATATTACATACAATTTTTATCTGCAAAACTGTCAGTATATGTATTTTACTGGACATTATGTCATTCTTTTGTTGTTCTTTTAATACCTGATTTGATGAAATGCCATATTTGTTATAGGTTTCCTAAGGACCAGACACTATGTGACATTTGGGTTTCAAACATGAAAGTGAAAAATTGGAAACCCAGTGAAACAAGTCTTTTATGTTCCAAACATTTTTAAGAACATTTAATAGACAAAAGTCCTTTTTGAACACGTCTACGCCCTGGTACCACCATTATTTGAAATTTTACCAGAATCAGCTAAAGTAAGTTATATACTGCCATAATATAGAAACAAGTTTGTTAGGTTATAAATATCATGAGCATATTACAACTAGCGTTTTAGAAGCTTTGATAAACATTACGGTCTCAACATTACGCAAAAGGTGTAACGAGCAATATATCAAATAGGAATTATTTGAAAAAAGTGATTTTATTCCAAAATAAATAATTACCTACTTAAAACATTGTGTTATTATTCACTTCAATAAGCCCCATCATAATTATCCTATAACCTGTCCTATAAGGACTTTTGCACGTCACAGGTTTTTGGTTCTATGCGCATGTTTCCAGCTATCTCGCTTAGATCGTCTTGTCATCCAGCTGGGGCACGTCCTGCACTAGTGCTGCGGCGGTCTTTAAGTCTCAACTTCAGTAGCCCGTTTTACAAAACTACAAGTTACAATTTTTCAATTGTAATTCGTTAAACGCTACGAATACCAAACAGCAAATTGCAATTGTAAAATTGTAACTTGTAGTTTTGTGAAAAGGGCCCCTGGGGTTGGGCGGGCAGTGCCAAATTGTACACGATAACGCCATATTGTGTTTTTCATTGACTAGACAGTGGTCCCGCCATTTTGATTTTGATATCAAAATGACGGGACCACTTTCTTTGTATTTGTATTTTGAAATTTTATGAGTGTAGAATTTTACTATGAAAGTAAATAAAATAGTAGAAATGTTGTACTATATTCTACTCGCATGATATCCGAAAAACCCGGCGGGGCCCGCCATCTTTACATATTTTTTTTAAATTACAATAATATACTTACCAACTTTCATGGGGGCGCATGAAGCAATGGCATTTCTCAAAACGTAAGATATTAAGATATTACGTAGCAATACCTAGTTTTTATATTCTAAGTATGATATAGTCAACCAAGGTAATTGGATTGATACTTTACGTAATATAACAAAGGCTAAGTTAATTTATACAGTATTTTAATCTAGGACCTTTTCTTTTATCTGTATTACTTTTATCTGTATATGTGTTAAATGCTACATAAAATCACTTAGTCTGTGTTCCAAAAAGTACTTAACCATGTTTCCAATTACCTACCCTGGTTGACTGTTTATAATTTCATGATTAATAAATAGAACTAGACCTAGACCTTTCTATCTTCGTCCCTGTATTTGCGTTAGTGTGTGTGGTATTTAGGTGTGTTTGTTTTGGCGTGCATTCAGAACTCTAATGTTTGGTCTGCTACTGGTAATAATATTGGAAGTCTGTGGTATAGCCTGACTGTGCATCTATCTGTCTGTGGAATCGTAGTTTTTAAACGAATGGGCCGATTTTGATGAGGTTTTTTCGTTTGATCGAGATTGTTCTTAGCTATATTTGACCAAAATTGGTTTAGCCGTTTATAAGTGATAAGCGGTAATTATATCCTCAATATCCTCATTGGCATTAACTGCTGTACAAAACATCAAAACACCACTTAGAATGACTTATGTCATTTTGTTGTTGTTTAATTTATCTACTTCGGGAAAGGCAAAGGAAGATATAACCATACAGCCATTTTTAAATGTTGTCTAAGTTTTAGTTCTATTTTTTATGGTAAGGCCCCAAATATCGGGGGTTAAACAAAATTTTCAATCGTAGAGTTATTACTGGAATCTGTTTAGCAATATTTCTATGACTTGTACCACATTTAATGAGGAAAGTGTTTCACTTGGTCGGTGTGTCGAACGTGACGTCGCATCGTTACACTGTGCGATAACTGTTAGCGGGTTTCAATGCACTATTGTTATCATAGTCGTTCATTATTACTAAACACTCATTATAAATAACTATGTTTAAGTCTAAAATTAAAAAAAATTATCACCCCTGACATTTGTTTGCTTATAACTTTTAAATGACTGAACCAATTTCGGTCAAATATAGCCAAGAACCATTTCAATTACATACAGATTTACATACAAACTTATACAGGGTATTTTTTTTATCATCATCCAAATTTTTCTTACACTGTCAGTAACGTTGATAGATCGTAAATAAGGAGGAACATTTTTTTTCCAAAATTTTCAGATATAGATACCCCTTTTTAACGTCTTAGAGGATGAATATTGGAAAACGCAGAAATACATGTGTCACAAATTGTGTTGAAGAGTACTATTACCAAGTTTCAATTCAATTGGATGATATTATTTTTTCCATTCAAAAATTTTGATTTATTTTCATGCTTCAGACGATCTAGCTTGAAATATTTATATGAAACGTAGAAACAAAAAAATACGGGTCTGTTAAATTTTCATAAAGTTTACGTATAAAAAATTTGGATAGTGATTAAAAAAATACCCTGTATAACACCCCACTTTTTTTGTCGGGGGTTATAAATAAACTTTAACAATTGATACCTCTGAGTTTCTTGCCTATTCTTCACTCCTGATGAAGACTGCACAATGTTAAAAATGCTAATGAAATTCACTATTTAGACGTATTTTAATAAAAATTCTTTATATTCTATGAAATAAAGCTATTTTTGACTCTGATAGAAACTTATAATTATTTATTTTTTTACCAGCCCATATACATCCCCACCGAGGGGCACGGGCCTCCCTTCGAAACACGAAGGAGATTTAGGCCATAGTCCACCACGCTGGCACAATGCGGGTTGGTGGACCGCTCGACTTTCGAAAATGAAATTTCTTGGACAAGCGGGTTTCATCACGATGTTTTCCTTCACCGTTAAGCAAGTGATAATTAGAAATCCGTACATAAATCCGAAAAGACGAATTTAGTGGTACAGGCCCGCACCAGGATTTGAACCCGCGACCTTCCGATCACAAGTCTGGCTCATTACCAACTGGGCTATCACTGCCTTGAAACTTATAAATAACTATTTATAACCACACACTGACACTTATTATAGCCACACTGAAACTTATAAATAACTATGTATAACTCTAAAATTATAATTTTTAATCAGCTTCGACATTTACATTTAAACGGTTAAAAGAATTACGATCAAACATTGCTAAGAATAATCTCGATTACGTCAACTTTATAACAAAAAAAAAAAAAAACGCTTTAGCATCGGTCCATTCGTTTAAAAGCTTTAATACCGTGTGGTGATAGGTTGAGAACAACCCCATCTCTTTCCGTGGGTGTCGTAAGAGGCGACTAAGGAAACACGAATGAGACTTGCCTCCTAGTAATCCATCCCCGGCAACGACACTTCATTTTTTTTCAATCTTAGGTGTCGTAGCTTTCTGTGTTCCGACGGTGCGTGGGAGTACTAGTGCCTTTATAGGCATTTTCTAGGTTAACTCGCTCCATCGTCGACCTCATCTTTGACCTTTATGGTCAAGATTGAGGTCAAGAGTTAACACATCTTATAATAAAAAAAAGCTAGGATGCCACAGACAGACATCAGGTAGACAGATACACGACAGATACACAGACACATAGAAACACATGTAAAACTTATAACATCCTTATTTTTTTTATTGGGTAACCCCTAATAAACTTTGACAGTACCTACAGCGCCATCTAACCCCAACCAAAAAAATATTATTTAAACAGGAACCCTGTTCCTGTTTTTTTAAAGAGTTGCTTTTTCGAAGCGTTTGTAACTATCTTTAGATTTTTAATTAAATATACGCAGTAACTGTACCCTCTATCTATGAAAAAAGCTTGTTTGCTATTCTCTCTATCTGGCTAATTAGTCAATTAATTAACTTTAATTTAAAGAACTTTTCACTCCCTTAAGGAAATGCGTCAGAGAAATAATCTTCAGTAAAAAATAGGGTGAAAGGAAATTTCAACAACTGAGTGTGGACGCTCCAGCTGGGCATCAAAGGAAAACATCACAAACGGTGAAAAAGGAAATAATTAGCTATAGCAGGAAATAAGAAGCGCTCATAGCTCAGTTGCGCTCGTTGCTCTCAACCGGTCAGTAAGGGTAAGCAACGCACACAGAGGCAGGGAACCTGATGGGTGACCAAAATGGCAATTTATCACAAGCGTTTCCGTGCTTCGGAGGGCACGTAAAGCATAAGGTCCCGGTTGTTGTCGATTGACTACAGTCGTTAGAACCAAGTCAGAGGCCATTGTGCAGTTTTTAAAACTGTGGAGTTCGCCACACACTTGGCTATACCTACAAGATAAGTAAAAGATTAGCTACAGCAGTGTAGCTTCAAGTCAAAAGGGAAGTTTTTAATGGAATAACAGTTACCATTTACTGGCGAAATTGAGAACTAAGACCCCTAGCACACGGCGTATTTCTACAGCGCTGAAAACGCGCTTTTCACGCGCGTATACGCGCTTAAAACGCGATTGGAACACAACCTTGAAACCTCGCGTTTACAGCGCGCAGATACAGCGATACAAACAAGTTTCTAACGCGCTTCACACGCGCGTTTTACGCGCGTAAAACGCGCGTTTAAATCTATGAAAACGCAAACACTCACATACACACACACACACACACACAAACACACGCATACAGATGGTGAAACTAATTTAATTTTTTAATACATGTTCTAATTTTTTCTATAGTGACGTTGAACTGAGGGAATGAGCCTGGTAACCCACGACACAGGGAATCCTAGTGTGGGTACCATGAAGCACTGTTTAATTTACTGTCTCTTTTTTTTTCTGAATAAATACATTTTTATTTTATTATTATTATAAAAATCGGCATCTACGGCGCTGAAAATGCGCGTTTTAGGAATCCGTAGCTAAGGGCCTAACACATACGTAGTTTGCAACATAACTTTCAGTTGGCGATGACGCTACTAGTCGGGCGGTTAACATCCAGTGTATGAGGTTTCGATAGTTCTCAATTTCACCACCTAACTGATAAAATGGTCACCATTAAGGCGACTACAGCACCCGATAAAGGCAGCACACATAGGAACAGTGCCATCTCCGTCACTCAACAGGCCTGGGCCGGCAGTGCGAACAGTGTCGATACACGAAGTTTACGGACTATGAAAGCGTGCGTGCGTAAAAACATGTTCGAAGTTTAGAAAAATGAGATTTATAGAAAGGTAACAGCTTAAATCGAAAAATCCGTTAACTACTTATCGAGAGTGTTCAATCACGAACATTTTGATAGCAAATTTAAGTTCCTGTGTGCATTTTACTATCGTTTTTACAGCTTAAAAGATACACAATATTGGTACTTAGAGGTGACTTTGTGAGCTTTTTCTATCGAACCAAAAGTGCTGAATCATGTTTTCAGCAAACTACTTATCTAGTTTATGTCCTGAATATTACCGTAGTATTTTTTTTCTTTGATTTAATGCAGTGCGTCATGCTTATCTACGCATCATAAAATCGTAATTTAGGTGCTGTAGTCGCCTTAATAATAATACTTCACACCAGCCTGCGACTGCTTAACATACATCGCCTCACATACATTCTTTTGCAAAAGGCGTGTATATTAAACACGCGTAGAATAGTTAGGAAGTTTCAATAGTTAGGAAGTTAAAAAAAAACTCCCCTATCGTTTTGGCCACAAGCCTGCGATAGAGGCGAAATCCCCAGAAATGGGAGACGAAAATGGTTTTTCCCAAATAAAATAATATTATCCATTTATTTGTAATTGTGACAATCCACTGTCATTATCCCGTCACGCGCTTGTTTACGGCGTGTGCGATACAAATCCTACACACATGGGTGTGTAAGAATCGCGCGAAGGTTTAAGACGCAATTGATTAGTGGAATAGCTGCACAGTTTACACCTTTATGTTAATTAAATCTTAAGTGAGGTCTCTTAAGGACTTCATAATTTTAAGACCAACTAGCCTATCACAACGATTCATCTTAATATTTTTTTTAGGTTTGACTACTCAAACTTTTTCAAGCCTTAAGAACAAGATTCACTGACTCATCAACTCCCAGCCCAAACCTTAGACCAAGAAAGCTGAAATTTGGCAAAAAGGTGTCTTTTATGACGTAGGCAAGCACTAAGAAAGGATTTTTCGAAATTCAACTCCTAAGGGGGTGAAATGGGGGTTCAAAGTTTGTATGGAGAAAACAATTTTTTTGGACATTTTGACTCAAAACTTCGTCAAGATATACCTTGAAACAAATAAAAGGACACGTGTTTCACGATTTTTCAAAAATCATCCCCTAAAGGTTCAAGAATGAAATGGATGACTAAAAGAGTTCTTTGCGCGAGTGAAACCGCGGGAAAAAGAAAGTACCTATGTTATAAATATGTATTGATTTATTTTAAGCATGTTTGTTATTTAAAACGATTCTGTAACAATTGTTATTGTAAATGGAAAATGAGGTAATACAAATAATTTTGAATTCCTCTCATTTCTGAAAGTTTTGCGTTGCATGCCATTCTCTTAATTAATTAAACGAAATTGTTCGTCTGTTATTAAACAAATTAGACACGATTTGTTGATCACCGCTTTTTGTGATCAAAGGGTGAATTTACTAGAAATTTGCTTTGGAAGGCACTCATACCTTTGTTAGCAGAAACAAACCGAAAATTCTAAATATTTCCAAAGTTTAGAGAGTTCTTGTCTTTGCGAATAAACAAAGAGTCAGTAGGGTGAAAAAAACGAATGTGTATGTATGTATTTAAATCCTTTAAGGCGACTACAGCACCTAAATTACCTAAATTTTATGATGCGTAGATAAGCATGACGCGCTTCATCAAAACGAAGAAAAAAAAATACTACGGTAATATTCAGGACATAAACTAGATAAGTAGTTTGCTGAAAACATGATTCAGCACTTTTGGTTCGATAGATATAAAATATAAAAATATTGTATATCTTTTAAGCTGTAAAAATGATAGTAAAATGCATACAGGAACTTGAATTTGCTATCAAAATGTTTGTGATTGAACACTCTCGATAAGTAGCTAACGCATTTTTCAATTTAAGCTGTTACCTTTCCATAAATCTCATTTTTCTAACTTTCGAACATGTTTTTACGCACGCACGCTTTCATAGTCCGTAAACTTCGTGTAACGACACTGTACGCACTGCCGGCCCAGGCCTGTTGAGAGACGGAGATGGCACTATTCCTATGTGTGCTGCCTTTACGGGTGTTGTAGTCGCTTTAATGTATGTTTGTATGTATTAAACTTATTTAATATTTATTTTAAGTAAGCATTTATTCATTACAATCATAACATATTCAAAAGTCAACATTAATAAACATTAAAAATGTATTAAGTAAATGTAATCTTGACTTATTTTAACTGGCATCTTGAACGTACTATAAAATAAAGATTTTTTTCTATTTATATTGCTATGAAAAGAAAACGCTAAGCAATATGTCCAAAAGTTAATGAAAATTAAGAATGTGAATCTAGTGGGCTGATTGAACTACTTTTTCGAAATATAGGTTGAATTATGAAAAAACATTTTCGCCTCTTTTGAGCGATCAGCAGAGAAATCAAAAACTTTTTTAATTATTTATTTATTGGGCCTTTATATTCGAGAACGGCACGGCAAATTTGTATTACCATTGCCTCCTGTGTAATAGTAATACTAGAAGCTGAGAACATAGGAGGCAATGGTAATTTAATTTCGAAGTGCCGTGGCGTTCTAATCTGTACTAATATTATAAAGAGGAAAGATTTGTATTTTTGTATGTCCGAAACTACTAAACCGATTTCAAAAATGCTTTCACCATTACGATGCCACATAATCCCTGAATAACATAGGCTACATAATTTTTCCGAATTCCCACGGGAACGAAGTCCCGAGCGGGATGCTAGTTAAGTATAAAAAGGCCCAATAGGTCGAATTAGAAAAAATCATCTTCGTCTCTTTGAGCGATCACCTGATTGCGAAATCAAAACCTTTTTTTTTATAATTTACTTTTTATGGAAATTCGTTTAGTTCCATTGGGAGAATGGAAAAAAAAACTCTCTGAAGTTTCGCTAACTTTTTATTTTTATTTTATTTTATTATAAGACCGTAAAAGTCAAAGATCAGGTCGACGATGGAGCGAGTTAACCCAGAAAATGCCTATAAAGGCACTGGTACTCACACGCACCGACGGAACACAGCAAGCTGTTTGGCGTCGGACTTCGGTAGGAGGGTGGTCGCGAACCAGACGGCCCTTTACAGAGCCTACCACACCGCTTGAGACCATAGGACGACACCTCAGATTTAAAAAAAAATGAGGTTTCGTTGCCTGGGATGGATTACTAGGAGGCAAGTCTCATTTGTGTTTCCTTAGTCGTCTCTTACGACACCCACGGGAAGAGATGGGGTGGTGTTATTCTCAACCGATCACCACACGGTTGAATCATTAACTAATTAAATAAAAATTAAAAATTGCGAAAAACAACAACAGAATAAGAAAAAAAAACCAGAAAATATATCAGAATCAAAATACCTGCTCACTAATGTCAAGGTCATTTAAAAACAGCCATCATTATTCGTTAGTCATCACCTCGTCATTAAGATATAATAAATATAATAACAATATAATTTTCTCTTACCTACTGTTGAAGGTCGGGGTCAGTGTGTTGGAAAATAAACAGAAAATTACCTGAAAATAATAAGCCATTTTTAATACATGTATATTTTTGCAAAAAAAACATGATATTTAAATTAAACGAATCACACTCCGTGAAATACGGATGACGTCAGGAAGGGTCAAATTGAACTGAAGGTATACAGGGTGTAAAAGACAGCTCAGCATAAAACTGAAACCCGGGAATCAGACAATCATTCTGAATGATTTTCCAGTGGAATTTTTCTGCGGAAAATTTTCAATTTTTTTTCACGTTTTTTTAATATTTTCTGCTTACATTTTTCATTATTTAATCGAATACACGCCATTTTGCAATAAGAAACAATAATAACAACGTAAAACACGAAAACCAGCTATATACATCGCACTCCGATAGCAGCGCGGCGCGCGGTTTCGCGATACGTTGCATAGCGCCGAAGTAGGTAAGTAATGAAAATTCCTTAACGTGACGTTACTTATAGCTGACTGATGATAGTTATGGTTAGATTCCACCATTTAAGTATTTGCTAAGCTGTCCTGTATTACCAATGGAATTGATTATATTCTTCTTCTTCTTCATAACGCTTGGTCTTGTCACTGAAAACCAGCGTCGATGGCCCTCCAGGGTCACGAAAAATCCTGAGTGGAAGCCTTTTTGGTATGGACGACCGCACATCAGGTTACCACGCGCGTGCACTCTATGCTGTTACGATGAGAACGGTTTTGCAAAGAAAATAGAGTAACCTGATGCGCTGGACTCTGTACTACCGTTAAAAAATTTAATCTAACGTCTAATTATTAGTGCTAAATAAATGATTTTCTATCTCTATTCATCATCTATTTCTCATTCGGGTTCGCTTGACTATGATCCAGGATTTTACAGGACAAGTCGTTACTGTGGAGCAGCTGCTATAAATAAATAAATAAATAAATAAAATCTTTATTTTCACCAAAAAACAGTTTACATTATTGATACGGGGGCTGGACTCTCCTTTTAAGTTTTTTTAAAACTTGTGTTAGGAGGCACCGCTCTTCCTTTAGGTGTCACATACATCAGGTGATTAAACTAAAGTCGGAAGTGTACAACTACTTAGATTATTGATATTTTTTATAAACAGCTTTTACTTAATTTAAGAATGTTCATGAGCTCAGGCAGTAAAGTACTTAATGATAATTTAAATAAAAAGGAAAAAAAAACATAATTAGGGTGTGACTGAGAATACCTATGAGTGACGTGTGTGTGTGTGTGTGTGTGTGTGTCTGTGTAGGTGTGTGGGTGTGTATGTGTGTGGGTGTATATGTGTCTGTGTGTGTGTAAGTGTATATCGTGGGTTTGTGTGTATCCCCTTCTCACCTCCGTAAGCCTTTAACAGGGGAACCTCACCAGATTGGGTCATGGTTATATACAATCAGTCTCCTGAATGTGCAGGTGTCCTCACGATGTTTTCCCTCACTGTAAGAGCATCAGTTATAGTGCTACTAATGTATACAACTCAGAAAACGAGACATCAGCACATGCTAGCGCTGGGGAGCGAACTCGATACCTCTCGCTTACAAGTTCGACCCGCTAGCCGCTAGACCATCGACGCTAAAAGCCTCTAATTGCCACTCAAAGAGATTTTAATCAAACCATTTAAAGAGATACCCTTTTTATTATGACATAAGAATAGTATTAGAATGTACAATGTTTATTTCGAAAGGCCTTGAAAAATGCTCAATTAAAATAAAATAACGTGAATTACGGTCATCAAAGGTACTGCATTGAAATACAGGGTTGACCGCCAAAATGAATGAGTTATCTGAGATAACCTCAGATTTTAATAGCAGTCTAAGGTTTATGATCCAAACAGAATTGATGAAATTATTTTCATAACGAGCGACCTCTGTTAAGAATAGAATATTTGTTTGTTTAAGCTTAGAAAGAGTATATAGATTTAGTCATAAAAATAACCTTTAGTAAGGAAAGTTATAAAAAATAAGAATATTAAATTTCTTATGCAGATAAAAAGATCTTTTGTCACATCACAATTTACTTCAAGTTGAAGTCATTATATTTAGTAAAATTTCCTTGAAGCATAAACATTACATTCGAATACTCTTTATAGCATACCAAAAAACATAAGTTTAAAAATAATAACTCTAAAATAAAATAACCCCCGACATATAGCTGAAAACCATCTCTATTACATCAGCTATTAAACAAAGAAAATCACATTAAAATCGGTCCATTCGTTTAGGAGCTACCTTATAACACCCCTCTTTTTTAGCGGGGGTTAAAAAACACCTTTATCTTATAGTGTACAATGTCAAAATATGGGAAATAAACGCCTCTATAACTTGATCGATCAGCTGATCAGTTGAGCATGAGAATTAATTCTTTTTTTTAAGAATTTAATAAGGGTTCCCTGGGAAAGTTCAGATTCATGGAAACACACCAAAAGTTTCGTTTGCTAATATAAAGTCACCTTATACTACTTTGATTTACAGTGTATCTGTATGTAAATCTATAAATATCAATAGTCGTAAACCTTCCGAAACACGTTAAACTATGACAAAGAGGTCAATGTCCGAATAGATGAGCGAAACCAGTTGGACAACTAGTTGTGCAACACTCGTCTACAGAACATGACAGATTACCATCTTAGATTTCATGGTCTTATAGCGATTGGAGGCATATGTTGGTTGACTTTAAATTAGTTAGCAAATATAAGGAATTCTTCTTCTTCTTATCATGTAGGTATAGTCAAGTGTGTGGCGAACTTGGCTAACCCTGGCGTAAGAGTTTTCAAACCGCACCATGGCCTCTGACTTGGTTTAATGACTGTAGCCAGGGACCAACAGATTTACGTGCCCTCCGAAACACGGAAACGCTCGTGTTAAATTGCCACTTTGGTTACCCATCAGGTTACCTGCCTCTGTGTACGAGAGCTTAAGGTGTTAATATTTTGGGAAAGAAAATCATTGTACCTATTGTCAACAATTGGACTGCACCGTTCCATTTTGCATGCTGGTGGCAGCTTGAATGTGCGAACAAAATAATTTGAAATTGTCAACTGTATATACCACATTTCAGCGAATAGATATATTTAATTTGGTTTAAAGGAGGCAGGCTTCCTTTACAAAAAAAATTGTTTTTAGATATTTCAAAAAAATTACGATAGTATACACGTAATAAACGTAACTATCACAGATAAGTATGCTTTACAAATTAATTAGTAATAGTCGACTAAGTAGTACATGGTTGTATTTGGACAACTGCGGAACGACACAGTCTTGGCCGGTTTTTTAAAATGTAAGGTAGACAAACACAATTAAAAAGCTCCTAACTCATAATCAGGGTTGGAAAGCAGGGGTGGAAAACAAAAGGAAAAAAAATTAGAAAAGAAGATATTTTTTCAAACAAACAAAGGTGTCGCTCGCTTTGAAAAATAACAATGTTTTTTCCCCCAATAGAACAGAAGGGGTAAAAACGTAAAGTCATCCAAGGGGGCGAGAAGGAACGCGCCAAATAAGCTGAAAATATTGCAAAATAAAATATTCTTCCATAAGATTAGTTACACCATACATATTTATATGATAAATTGTAACTGACACGAGTTAAGATTACTTTTTTTAATATTTAATATACACGCATGTCTAAACGAACGATTGAGAAATGATACTGGGTGACTTTGTTTTTCGCCGTATGGTGATCGGTTGAGAATAACACCATCCCATCTCTTTCCGTGGGTGTCTTAAGAGGCGACTAAGGAATCAAAAATGAAACCTGCCTCCTAGTAATCCATCTTAAGCAACGACACCTCAGTTTGTTTTTGATCTGAGGTGAAGTCTTATGGTCTCATGCGGTGTGGTAGGCTCTGTAAAGGCCTTCTGGTTCGCGACCACCCTCCTACCGATGTCCGACGCCAAACAGCTTGCTGTGTTCCGTATGCGTGGCAGTACCAGTGCCTTAATTGGCATTTTCTGGGTTAACTCGCTCCATCGTTGACTTCATCTATGACCTTGGTCAAGATTGGGGTCAGTTAACCCATGTCATAATAAAAATAATAATAATAAAAATCTCAGAAAATATCACTTCATCAAACAATTAGTGAGATTAGGGTGGATTCTGGTAAACAATGGTGTTTCAATGATAGTACAATGACTATGATGACCATTCATACAAAGAGTTTTCCCTACAAGATACCATACCGACCGTATACAGGGCATTAGGTATCTCTCTTTCAACCTCTCGGGTGGTTAATCAGTCCATGAAACTGAACAACTTCCCCAAGGAACATAGGTCAAAATTCGAAAAAAAAAATGATGAGTTCCCATACAAAGTTCATCAGCATATAGCGCATTTTGTATGGGAGATCAAAATTTTTTTTCGTATTTCGACCTATGTTCCTTGGGGAAGTTGTTCAGTTTCATGGACTGAGTAACCACCCGAGAGGTTGAAAGAGAGATACCTAAAGTTCTGTATTAGCAACCAACGCGCGCCACGCAAATATGATGTTATTAAGTTATACATAGGTATATCTTATGATATGGAAATATGTGTGCATGACTTTAGTACTAACAAATATTAGATCCGCTTGCTCGGTTTTTCAAAAATAACAAGGTATCAGATAAAAAACCCGTGCACCGACAAAAATATTTAATCGCTACCGATTAGACTGCACCTTTGTAAATAGGCGCAAAGTTAATAATGCTGATGTAATTCACTATTCTAACATATTTAGAAACATTCAATGAAATAAAACTTTTTTGACTTTGACTTACGGAAACAAAGTCCTGGGCGGAAAGCTAGTCGAATATAAACGCGAGACTATGTGTACATTCTATGACGTCACAAATATCAAAAGTAGATTGGAAAACATAAAATTCTTCATTTAGTCCAAGGTACATATTGAATCAGAAAATTGACTGCTGTCCCCAGCCCAGATAGGTTTCCTAGACTACGAATCATAGCACAAAGGCGCGCCATTCAATAACCCCGGAATTTGGACAGCGACTGTCATCTAAAATATGCATCAGTCTCGGCCGATGGAATTCAGTCCTCTAAAATAGTTTCCTATTCAATTGCTAGGTAGGTACGTCTGCTCTTCGTCTGGTACGTACAGAGATGGAACCAGGAAACTTGGTGAGAGTGCTATTCAGTACAATTCGTGAGATCCGTATTTCTGTGTTTCCAAAAATGCATTCCCTTAGATGTTAGAAAGGAGCAACAAAAGATTTTTTTAAATCTTTGATAGTGTAAGAAAAATACAACAAGACGACAAGTTTGGTCTAGTGGTAGTGGCGCTGCCTCTTGATCGACGGGTCCTGGGTTCGATTCCCAGTTGTGGCAAATCTCTGTGTTAAAAGCAAATGTTTGTTCTCGGGTCATGGGTATTTGTGTTTGTCTTTATGTGTGTTCCGAGGGACCCACGACACAAGGGAAAACCTTAATGTGGGCCTTTGAGTGTGTAACGTTTATTAATATGGCCGGTGATTACAAGTTTTCCGTCATGAGTCAGCTGAGGTAATCGAGATGGTTTTTAGGTATATTTGATTAAAATTGGTTCAGCCATTTAAAATTAAAGTTATAAAGTAATCGAATGTCGAGGGTGATTCACAATATTTTTTGTGTTATACTTGTTCATTTTATTTTTTTGTTTGTATTTTTTTAAATTGTCCCTTTTATAAGTGTCTAAAACTTTGTGCATGGGGTAATCGCTAACAGGGCTTCTGCGATACAAGCTTGCTTTATTCAGGGTCCACTGTTCTAACTCTTTTCATTTTTTTGAAACTGTTGTGTTTAGGCGCTCTTCTCAAGAAGACCATTTTTACGCATGCGTCAAAACCAATGTTGACGCGTTGCTATGGCTACCTTATATACTAGAAGAAATACTGAAGAATTGGCTATCTTTTGATTTTACGTTTAATTATTTTAATTTGTTTTATGCTAAAAAGTTGTTGATCTTTATTGTAAATACTATTAAAACGTGGTAAAAAATGTAGTAAAGACTTTTCAATTATTAACATTTGGTGACCTGCGACGTGATACGCTGAAACAACGCTGATGCCTACGAAAAGCTGAAACAACGCTTATTTCTACATTTGGCTGAAACAATGCTCCTTGTATCAAATAAAGAGTTCCTGCTATGCGATGAGCTGCAACAACGCTTCTAACCACAGGAAAGTTGAACCTCTTTATTTCTATTTTCTAGCTTTGACTTTTGTGAATAACCAATTGATAACTCTACAAACGTTCTTTAATTTCATTTTAATTTTTTCTTAAACCGAGATAACTATTCTATGACATAAAAGGTGAGATTTCCCTAATTTCTATTTTACTAAGTGAGTTTTTGAGTTATAGTTGTACATTTATTAACATACTTATGTTCATTGACATATTTCCTTTGTTATTTTGCCTTGATTTTGTCATGGTTTTAGTTCTGCGCCATTTTAATTTGTTTGCGCAACTAATGTCATTTTAAATGAGAGATCTTTTCACTGTTTGACAACTTAGTTATTTGAAAGAGTTTTTTTTTATATTTTTATCAAGTATTTTGTTCCTTCAAGATGAGTGACTTTAAAAAGTTATCGAAGCAAAGAGCTTCATTGCGAGGTCGCGTTACATTATTTGAAAAATACATTGATTCGTTAAAAGACATCACACCCGATGAAGTAACTAAAAGACAAGTTAATGAGTTGTCTATACGTTTAAATAGCTTGCAACAAATGCCAGGATCTTTTAATGAAATTCAATCCGAAATAGAACTATTAGAGGAAGGAGATGGGGGCGATCAACTTTTAGAGAGGGAAAAAACAGAGAATAGGATATTCGAGTTATCCGCCCAGGCTCAAGAGCTTTTAGACATATGGAAAAAGTCGGAAAAGGAAGAGGGTTCTAACTCAAGTTATAGCAGTTGCCCTAACCATTTTAACAACATAAAACTGCCTCCTATTAAAATCCCTTCCTTTGACGGCAGCGCTAGTAAGTGGCTGGAATTTCGCGACATGTTCTTGTCTCTAATACACAAAAATGAACGAATTGATGACGTTAACAAACTTCATTACTTAAATTCCTATCTTGAAGGTTCAGCGCGTAACGTCATCAGTTCCGTTATCATTTCAGCCAAAAACTATTCCGTTGCTTGGTCGCTTCTATGTGAGAGATACGACAAGAAACGTCTCCTCATTAATGAACATCTTAAATGTCTGTTTTCAATCGATAAAATGAATAAGGAGTCAGATACGGGAATTCGAAATTTGATTGATACTTTGTTAAAAAACTTAAGCGCCCTGAATAACTTAGGAGAGAAAACTCAGTATTGGGACACGCTGATCGTATACATAGCGTCAGCTAAACTTGACCTTCAGACTTTGCGGAAATGGGAAGAGTTTCGAGGCTCTGAAGAGTCGCCTTCACTTGAAGATTTCTACTCTTTCTTACGTCTTCGGGCAGATGTTTTGGAGACAGTTAATGCAGGTCAGTTGTCCTCACCTTTCCGTACTAACGAAAAGCGCCAAACTTCTAATAAGTCAAAGTCATTTGTGGCTGCTTCTGGAACTGCCGCTTCTTTAGATAGCAACATCTATAATTGCAAATTTTGTTCACAACCACACAAACTGCATGAATGTGACAAGTTTAAGTCATTGCCAATCGAAGAGCGAATAGCGAAGGTCCATCAATGGCAGCTGTGTAGTAATTGTTTGCGTGGCGGCCACAAGTCTTTTAATTGCAGGTTAGGTGGCTGCAGAATCTGTAAAAAGAAACACAACACAATTATTCACAGAGAACAAGGACTACAACAAGCAGTACCACAACAGACACCTATTTCTCAAGTATCTTCTGAAAATAATGACAAAAAAGACGAAGTAAAGCCTAACCCAGGTTCATCGTCAGTGAGCATGTCTGCGGTTTCTTCACACCAAACTCTTTTGTCTACTGCTTTGGTGGAAGTGACCAACAATGACAAGACAACGATTTTGCGGGCGTTACTGGACAGTGGAAGCCAGTCCTCGTTCATAAGTGAGTCTGCGTTGCAGCAAATGGCGTCTATCAAAGAACAGGTCACAGACCAGTGTGTGTCTGGGATTAACAACAATGCTGTAAATATTACTCGCTACTGCAACGTAAAGATAAAATCTTTGCACAATTCTTTCTGTTCTTCAGTTAAATGTTTTGTTTTGCCACGCATCACTGACAACTTGCCGTTAGCTCCAATACCGGTGCACAATTTGAACATTCCTTCCAATATTAAACTAGCTGACCCGAATTTCCACCAGCCAGCGGAAATTGATCTGCTTCTTGGAGCCGATATATTTTGGGAATTGATCGGCGAAGGCAGAATAAGACTAGGTTTAAATAAGCCCACCCTGCAAGAAACAACATTAGGTTGGATCGTGTCTGGTCCCACGGGGGGGAACACACATCATAAAAATCAAGTTCAATGTCTGTTCAGCCATGAAATAAGGCAACAGTTGACTAAGTTTTGGGAGCTGGATGATTTATCCCCTTCTAAACTTGAATCGAAGGATCATGACTATTGCGAGGAATGTTTCTCTCAAACCACACGTCGTGTAGAGAATGGTCGATTTTCCGTGCAAATTCCACTTCGTGAACCACCTGAAGTGTTGGGAGACTCATATGAAACTGCTAAGAAGCGTTTTCTTCAAATTGAAAAGAAAATGAATGCAAAACCGTACTTCAAACAAGAATATTGCAAATTCATTAATGAATACGAGTCTTTAGGGCATTTAACCGAAATATCGAAACCTTTATCAGGTTATTATCTACCGCATCACGCGGTCGTAAGAGAACAACGTGAGACTACTAAATTGAGAGTAGTGTTCGATGCTTCGGCTAAAACAACTTCAGGTAAATCTCTTAATGACATTCAATACATAGGTCCTGTTGTGCATGATGACTTGGTCTCAATTTTGACTAGATTTCGTCAGCACAGATATGTCGTAACAGGTGACGTTGAAAAAATGTACCGTCAAGTATTAATTCATGAAGAACAACGCAATTTACAGCTAATATTATGGCGTGAAGAACAAGCATCGCCTTTAAAGGTGTTACGACTAAATACTGTCACATACGGTACAGTGTCAGCCCCATTTTTGAGTACGAGGTGTTTACTTCAATTATCAAAGGACTGCCAGGATCCTACGATATCGAAATTGATCAAAGAAGATTTTTATGTTGATGATTTTATATCAGGAGCTCAAACGAAGAAAGAATTGCATCATATAGTATCCGAAGTCACGAAGACATTAAATTCCGCATGTTTTCCATTACGTAAATTTCGTACAAATACCATCTATTTTCGAAAATATTACGATGTCGCCGAAAGGTTTAGACTATTGTGCACAGTCAAGTGCATTAGGTCTAAAATGGAACCCAGCGTCAGACATGTTTGAATTCCCGGTCAAGATTGAAGTGCCGGGTCAAATAACAAAACGTACAATTTTGTCAAATTCAGCAAAATTGTTTGATCCCTTAGGATTATTGAGCCTTTGCACAATTACTCCTAAGATTATTCTTCAGAAACTATGGCTTACTAAATTAGACTGGGATGATCCTGTCCCAGCAAGCATTGAGAAATTATGGACTGATTTTGTGTCCAGCCTAAACCAGCTCGCTAGCATTCAGATTCCGAGATGCGTCATTATTGATAAAGCTATATCTTTAGAGCTTCATTCATTCACAGATGCTTCTGAACTTGCGTACGCTGCATGTATCTATATTAGATCAATTGATTCTTTTGGAAACATCATAACCAGACTTCTTTGCGCCAAAACTAAGGTGGCACCATTAAAACAAATTACTATTCCTCGTTTGGAGCTTTGTGCAGCACAACTAGCCGCTCGCTTATACGCCAAGGTTAGTAAAGCTCTTCGTTGCTGCTTCTCAAATGTCTTCCATTGGACAGATTCTACGATTGTGCTTTGTTGGATCTCAACACAACCTTGTGAATTACAAACCTTTGTTGCAAATCGAGTGAGTGAAATACAAGACCTCACATCTACTGCAGCATGGAGGCATGTTCCAGGTCAAGACAACCCGGCGGACATAGCGTCGCGAGGTTTGGAGCCAAAAAATCTAAAAAAAAACTAACCTATGGTGGAATGGACCTACCTTTTTGCAACGGGATCCTGTTGATTGGCCAAAACTTGAAATTCCGTCCGTCGAGATACCTGAGAGAAAATCTAAAGCTTTTGTTCACAATGATAATTCAACACATTTTGCTTATACTACAACTAATACAACCACAAAATCCAAAGAAGTAGTAAACTTTGACAAGTTTTCTAAACTGTTGACTTTACAAAGAACTTTCGCTTACGTGTTACGTTTTATTTGGAATGTGCACCACCCACTGGCCAAAAAACTTGGATCGCTGACTTGTGAAGAATTGGACGATTCACTGAATAAATTAGTTAGACTACACCAATTAGAATGTTTTCCTAATGAAGTGTCAATCTTAGGTAAAACCCAAAGTTTATCCAAGAATTCTCGAATCTTGTCTCTCGCTCCATATATCGATGAAATCGGCATTTTGCGCGTGGGTGGTAGGATTCAAAACTCGTCTGAAGCTTTTACGAAAAAACATCCTGCTTTGCTGGACTCTAATCACAATTTTACCAAGTTAATTTTTAGATATACGCACAATATTAACTTACATTGCGGTCCACAATTGCTCTTAAATAGTGTCAGAGATCGTTTTTGGCCCTTAAATGGTAGAATTTTAGCTAGAACAACCGTAAATAACTGCGTTTTGTGCAGGAGAATTAAGGCTAACACTATTAGTCCAATAATGGGTAACTTACCTGCCTCTAGAGTCACACCAGCTCCTCCGTTTCAGGTGACTGGTGTCGACTCGGTCCATTTTATATAACAGATCGTAAAGGCCGGGGATCTCGAATAACTAAATGTTATTTGTGTCTCTTTGTTTGTTTTGCGACCAAAGCTTTGCATCTAGAGCTTGCCAGTGATCTATCCACGGATATCTTTATTCTCTGTTTCCGTAGATTTATTTCGCGTCGAGGTAAGCCTAATGAAGTTTATTGTGACAACGGCACAAATTTTGTAGGGGCAAATAATGAGCTAGCAAACTTTCTTAAATCGAGCAGTGCAGAGATCTCTTCTTTTGGTTCAAATGAGGCAATCATCTTTAGATTTTCACCCGCTTACGCCCCGCACTTTGGCGGACTTTGGGAAGCTGGCGTAAAGTCAGCCAAATTCCACATGACCCGAACTTTAGGTAAACAACACTTCACTTTTGAAGAGTTATCTACGTTATTCACTCAAATTGAAGCTATTCTTAATTCTAGACCCTTGACTCCCCTTTCTTCTGATCCTACTGATCTTAATCCTTTAACTCCTGGCCACTTCCTGATTGGTAGAGCACTTACCTCGTTTCCATCGCCAACTCTACTGGAAATGAACATAAACCGACTCAACCGCTATCAGCACATTGAAAGGATGCGACAATGCTTTTGGCAACGTTGGCGCCATGAATACCTTTGCGAGTTACAACAGCGCCTTAAGTGGAAAATTGAACAAAGAGGACTCAAGGAAGGTGACATGGTTATACTCAAAGATGCAAGTTCTCCTCCCCTTCATTGGCCTATGGGACGTATACAAAAGCTTATTCCTGGTCAGGATGGAGTCACCAGGGTAGCCGATGTTGCTACCAGCAAGGGCACTGTGCGCCGTGCTATGAACAAGATTTGTCCCTTATTACCCTCGTCGTCGGATGAAGAAGACGCTTCTCGAGACCCTCAAGTGCTCGAGGGGGGGGAAGATGTTTAGGCGCTCTTCTCAAGAAGACCATTTTTACGCATGCGTCAAAACCAATGTTGACGCGTTGCTATGGCTACCTTATATACTAGAAGAAATACTGAAGAATTGGCTATCTTTTGATTTTACGTTTAATTATTTTAATTTGTTTTATGCTAAAAAGTTGTTGATCTTTATTGTAAATACTATTAAAACGTGGTAAAAAATGTAGTAAAGACTTTTCAATTATTAACAGTTGTGTTAAATAGGAAGATGGGGGTACTTTCATGCTGGACTGGGAGTAAAAGAAAAACTTAGAATGTGCCAGCTGCCAACTCTTCCCAGGCATACTGTAGAAGCCAGTAAATGGGACGCGAGGGTTTGGTAGTGTCGTGGGCGAAAGGTTAACAACCTATCACCACTATACTCATGTTACATAACCCTCAATATGACTGTCAAATGTGGCTTTAAGTGGTTCTTGAACTACATGACGGTTTGCCTACCCTGAAAGGGATTATAGGCGTGAATGTATATTATCCTTCCACGCTGGACTGGGAGCTCTTCCCAGGTATACAGTAAAAGTCTGTAAGAGGGATGCGAGGGTTTTGCTGTATAATGGGCGAAAGGCTGATCACCTCTCACCATTATGCAACTTGTTCCATCTGGTAACCCTCACAATTAGATAGATAGAAAATGCTTTATTTCGGCGTACAACACAGACATCACAATATAGAAAAACAGAAAAAACACAGAAGACACTTAACAGACACAAAGACAAAAACAAATTAAAGGCAAATTAAAGAAATAACAAAAAAACATTTACAAACATAAAACAAAGTGCTGCACTGTGCTGCCTGTGTCGCACAGACGAAGTCGGCGCTGGCTCAGCATAATGCTACAGTTTTATCTGTAGCGCTGATATTCTGCCAGGACCCAAGTAGTGCAGCAACAGTCGCCGCCGCCGCGACACATACGCCGTATGTGTTAGTAAAACCCGTATGTATGTATGCATGTATTTGTGTCAAATGTGGCATCTAGTGGTTCTAGAATCACTGATGTTCTGCCTACCCCGTTAGGGATTATAGGCGTGAGCGTATGTATGTATGTATGTGTGTGTGTATAGTATGGAATGGAGGATGAAATGTCCGTTTGAATATAACCTCTGAATCCGGACCTGAACTCGCTACCGTCCAGTAAATTGAGGATGCACTAATTTCTAGCAGTGGAGGCGTATCGCTTGCTTACATTAATATCTACTATGTCATACTCCAAGTAAATCTGTATTTCAATTTCAAATACTACATATACTGGCAGAATATTATCAGCGCTACATGTAAAACTGTAGCATTATGCTGAGCCAGCACCAGTTTCGTCTGTGCAACACAGGCAGCTTAGTGCAGCACTTTGTTTTTATGTTTGTGGGTATTTTTTTAATTGTATCTTGAATTTTGGTTTTCTGTTTTTTATGTCTTTATAGTGTCTTCTATGTTTCTATATTGTACCGAAACAAAGTATTTTCCGTTCTTTTCTATTCTACACTTAATGTTAGGTGTGGCACTACTGGATACTTTCGTTAGTTTTAATTTTTTTATTTATAAACCACGCCTACATCCCTGTCAGAATAGGCAGATACTTAATCATGTGTTTCTTAAACCACTTGACCCCACGTTTGACATACATTTTTTTATTTTTTTTATTTATTTAAAATACCAACAGCAAGACATACGTTTTAATGTTTGACAATTAAAACTTATGAATAGGTAAATGTATTAATATGTTTGCCAATTTAAAGTACACACAACATTCTGAGGGTTACTTGATAGAACATGACTATAGTAGTGATAAGTTACTAGCCTTTCGCCCTTGGTACACCAAAACCCTTGGGTTCTTCTTACTGACTTATACAGTACTAGCTGATGCCCGCAACTTCGTTTGCGTGTTACATTAATGGACCTTCATTTAGTTTTAAGATTTAGATTTTTACATACAAAAGTTTTTTCCCGCTAACTCCCGTTCCCGTGGGAATTTTGCAATATCCTGTTGCAACTAAGCTTTAAGTTTACTAAGGTACCTGCATGCCAAATTTCAAGCGTCTAACTTAAGCGGTTTAGATTTTTCATACAAAAGGATTTTCCCGCTAATTCCCGTTCCCGTGGGAATTTCAGGAATTCCTTTCTTAGTGCACCTCTACGGTACCTAAGCTACGTCCCTTCCACATTTGAAGTGCCTACGTTTAGCCGTTTAGGCTGTGCGTTGATATGTCAGCCAGTTAGTCAGTCAGTCAGTTTCTCCTTTTATATATTTAGATACAGAGAAGTATTGGCAGCTGGCACGTTAATTTTTTTTCTTTCACTTCCAATCCATCGTGGAAGCATAAATCAATTTCAGTAACAGATAAATCAAATACATTATGAACACCTGCCAAATCTCGGATCATGGTCAAGCGTACCCCAAATGAGAAACGGGAAGAAGAAGAATGCGATTTCAATCGGCGATTTCATACTTGATCACCTATCATGATTGCCCTCTGTAAAGTGTAGAATGTTTGTGTAAACTGTAGTATTAACAAAAATAAATGACGTCTAAGATCCGTATAAGAGCGATTCCGCACTATGTCCGATCCGGCCCCGTGAAATTATGGATCCGTAGTAGCCGTACAGCTATTTCTATGGTAATTTATGCACTAGATCCGATCTCCGTCATCCGATACTATTACATTTCTCCGTATCCATATTTTCACGGGTTCGGATCGGATTCGGATCGGACATGTTTTAGCCGTGTGGTGATCGGTTAAGAATAACACCATCCCATCTCTTTCCGTGGGTGTCGTAAGAGGCGACTAAGGAAACACAAATGAGACCTGCCTCCTAGTGATCCATCCCAGGCAACGACACTTCATTTTTGTCTGAATCTGAGGTGTCGTCGTATGGTCTCATGCGGTGTGGTAGGCTCTGTAAAGTGCCATCTGGTTCGCGACCACCCTCCTACCGAAGTCCGACGCCAAACAGCTTGCCGTGTTCCGTCGGTATGTGGGAGTACCAGTGCCTTTATAGGCGTTTTCTGGGTTAACTCACTCCATCGTCGACCTCATCTTTGACCTTTATGGTCAAGAAGGTCAAGAGTTAACCCATCTTATAATAAAAAAAAAAAAACTATGGTAATTTATGCACTAGATCCGATCTCCGTCATCCGATACTATTACATTTCTCCGTATCCATATTTTCACGGGTTCGGATCGGATTCGGATCGGACATGTATCATTAAGTATCAGTTGTCTTTATCAGTTAGATAGTGGGAGAAAGAGACAATGAATACTTAAATATAGATCAAGATTTCTCCTTCTGTGGCCTATGTCTATTATTTACGCGAGCAATAAAGGTTTTTGTATAAAGAAATTACTAGACACTGATGTAATATATAGCATGATGATACAAGCGAGAATATTTTATAAATAACTGGAATTGTTTTTATTATAATATATCCGCCAAATATTTGTAGTCGTCTGTCGTGGAGTCCCATGTGCTGCCTTATGATGAATGATTGTTAGTGCCATTGATAGATTGCATAACAATGGATCTGTGAGCAAATAGGTTATTTTATCGTTGGAATTGTACATACTACTTATTTGTTGTACAGTCAACAGCACATCAGGTTACCACAAACTGTAAAGTTTCTCCAAGGGATAGTGAACTCTAATACTTGGAGATAAAATTGAAAATCAATTGAAGAAATTTGTCAGTTTTGGATGTGCCGTTGTCCCAGAACATACACGAGGGTGAGTTAATCGGCGATGTTTTAAGAATAGGTTGCAAATTTCCCTTCAGTATACGGGGCATCTTAGCAAAAAATGAAACACTGAATTCAGACCATAATTCTGAATGATTTTCTAGTGGAATTTTCTGTAGGAAAATTTTCAATTTTTTTAGCTAGGTTATTCGATGATGATCATGATGATGATGATGACGAGGTTATTCGAATACACTCCATTACGCAATAACATCAAAATAGTGTAAAAGCACGAAAACCAGCAAAGTACATCACATTTTGATAGTGGCAGATCACCGCGCGAGGAGCAGTTTCGTGGTACCACAAACTGCCAAATTTCCTCAATGGATAGTAAACTCTAATAAATGACTGTTTTGGATAGCATGATGTGCTGTTGACCCTGTACATCAAGTAGCGTAAAATAATAGACACTCCTCAACTTGAAGTTTCCAGAAAAAAAAATTGCTAGTAGCCGTTCATAGTGATTGATGGATAGATATTATTCCACCATCTAGTTAATAAGGACTCCCATTACCGCATTTACTGCCGTACTCTGAGACGTCAATTAAAGTTAAGTACTGTTAAACTCTGATGTTGTATCTTTCACTCTTGTTGATATAAACAAGTATAGCATGACATTTAATTACTTCTTAACTTTAATTGACGTCTCTGAGTACGGCAGTTAGGCTTATAAACATATATTCCACCATTTATAACGTAAAAGAAATAAAAACATATAAAATTAAATTTAAAAAAAAGTGTTTTTGTAATAGTAGGCTACCAATTGTATGAGTACAATAACATTCGATTGTTTGTTAACCTAGATTTAACACTTGAATATAATTCTTACGAAGTGTCGCAATATATTGAGGTCGAGTTTATGTAATTATACCAATTTCCATTGCTATAAAAACATTCACCTTTTTTCATGACAAGCATACCGTGGTTTTTCTACCGCAAACCTCATTTCTTTAAATATTGTGATTTCTTTAAGTGTTTCTAAACGTTATGACTCATACCTTTTATAAAATAAATATAAAAATATTTTGTTATTGAAAAGCGGTCACCATAGGCAACGAACACCGTGTATTACAGTGCCACAGGCAACCATAATGGCCTTTTTAGGGTTCCGTACCCAAAGGGAAAAAACGGGACCCTATTACTAAGGCTCCGCTGTCCGTCCGTCTGTCACCAGGCTGTATCTCATAAACCGCGATAGATAAACAGTTGAAATTTACGCAGATGATGTATTTCTGTATGCCCTATTAACAAAGACTAAAAATCGGAATGAAATAAATATTTAATGGGGCTCCCATACAAAAAACGTGATGTTTTTCGCTTGTTTTTATAGAAAGTCTGTCCGAGGCGGTAGGTATCTTATGAACCAAGATAGTTAGGCAGTTGAAATTTTCACAGATGATTTATTTATATTGGTCCTGTAACAAAAAATACTAAAAACCAGAATAAAATAAATATTTAAGGGGGCTCCCATACAAAAAAAAAACGTAATTTTTTTGCTCGATTTTATAGATAAGTCTATCCAAGGCTGTATCTCATGAACCGTGATAGTTAACCAGTCGAAATTTTCACAGATGATATATTGCGGTTGCTGCTAAAAAATACTAAAAAGTAGAATAAATTAAATATTTAAGGAGGCTCCCCAATCCCCATACAACAAACGTGATTTTTTGCCGTTTTTACATAGATAATGGTTTTTATAGAGTCCGACTCGCACTTGGCCGGTTTTATAGGTAATGGTACGGAACCATTCGTGCGCGAGTCCGACTCGCACTTAGCTGTTTTATTTTAATTCGAAAACGGCACGGCAAAATTGTATTACTATTTCCTCCTACGTAATAGTAATACTAGAAGCCGAGATAGGGGGCAATGGTAATTCAAATTTTTAAGTGCCGTGCCGTGCCGTTCAAATTATTAAAAGACCCAATAGTCTTATATTGTTCAGAGTTTGGGTGGCAATGATTTTTTAAACGGCTTTATATATTTTTGTATATTCTACGAAATAAAGATATTATTGACTATGACTTGAATATTAAAGGATAAGTAAGTGTTACACGTAACTTTTAATTAATAATTCTATAGTAGAAGCTATTATACGGACTAAGTAACTGTATTTTTGTATTGTATTAAAAAAAAAGTATTTCTAGACTTAAAACGGGCAAGTCGAACCTACCTAATGACCTGGTGAGCCGATGATGTAAGCACCATTAAAGCAGAACAAAAACGTGTAAAGGTACAATGTAATTTTACAGCGCTGTTAAACTCATAAATTATGTCGTGAAGAATACTTTTAGGTATTGCTTTACAAAGTTTCTTTGAATAAGACCTACGAATTGACACATACCTTTGGGTAACATTTCAGACAATGTTAAACTACTTTTTAAAATAGTATTACGTACTATGTAATTACTGGTATTGCTAGAGAAAAACTACCATAATATTAGAGACAGTTCCTGTGACACTAAACTAAAAGTAATAAATATTTTAGGCATGGCGCCCAATTCGACTTCTTCTCTGTTTTGTGGTCATACGCCCGAAGATAGATAGATAAAGATTTTATGGCATACTTATAAAACAAAGAACAAAACATTCAATACAAACTAATAGCTAATATAAATAAATAAATTAACGCTACACACTCAAACACCCACACTTATGTTTTTCCTTGTATCCTGGTCCTTGAACTAGGAAAATACAAAAAGACATACGAACAACCACACCCCGAGAATAATCATCTGCTAGTAACACAAATATTTGCCCTGACCGGTAATGGAACCCATGGATAAAGAGGCAACGTCACTACCACTGGACCAAACCGGACAACAATATAACTTAAACCTTCGCGTGCTTTTTTAACACATGGTGTACGAGATTTGTATCGCACGCGGCGTAAACAAGCACGCGACGGGTATTTTTTTTTTTTTAAGAATGGGTTCGCTCTTGATCACAATCTAGCTCAGGGCAAAGATGCGGTTGAGGATGTAGCGAGCTCACCCAGAAGAAGCCTATTCACTCGTACTTTAAAGATATTCGGGTTGTATGAGCTCGGAAATACAGACGCCGGCAGAGAATTCCACTCCTTGGCAGTGCGCAATACAAAAGATGAGGAAAAGCGCTCAGTACGTATCCGAGGTATCTCGACAAGATAAGGGTGATACCCCGCAGTGCGTCTGGACGTCCGATGGAAGAAAGGGGCAGGCGGAATGAGCTCATGCAGCTCCTGAGCACACTCCCGTATTATTTTGCTGAACGGAAAATGTTACGTAGAATGAATCCAAATAAGCTAATAAAAAAATACGTTTAACCTTTTTAACTCTAACGACGCTGTGTCAAAATTCAGAGAGGAATCCGCCAAAGCTACAATAAAGAGTGATTTATTGCACCCGGGGTGACATTTAGGGGTGGCTTGGGGGTCGAAATGACGAAGAATGACCATAATAGCGACATGCCGCTCTGAAATCGAGATTTGATTACTTTACAGGCAGTTTAGAAAATTATTATTCAAATTAAAACGTGCTAAAGTTAAATCGTTGATGGTTATTTGTGACAGTGTCAAGAATAGATCTGTACGTAGTTACGTATTATATGAGTCCACTGTAATACTGTAGGTAGAGTAGCATAAATAATTGTTCAGAAGGGTTTCAGTTCAGTAAAACGACCAAATGCAGTTCACAAATTGTTCCGATTATATTGTCCGAAATTAGCACAGTTAACACCAAATTACATAATGTTACTAGGAATGCGATACAATATAAGTTAAGTGAACAGTAGTTCACATGTGAAGCGGTAGGCGAGTGGAGGGCAACTGCCGTGCGCTCGCGGCGATGGAATGTGCTGACCGCATGTACTATGTACCCCTACAGATCCCTGATGACAGTGAAAAGTGCTGGTCGTATGTCTATTTTTTATTGTGTAGGTATAGTCAAGTGTGTGGCGAACTTGGCTAACCCTGGTGTCAGAGTTTTCAAACCATACAATGGCCTCTGCCTTGGTTTTAACGACTGTAGTCAATCGACAACAGCCGAGACCGACAGTGTACGTGCCCATGGTCGTATGTTGCTTACATGAAAAATACCAGAATAGAACTAACTTGCATGACTAACCATAACATGTTTTTAACCCCCGATAAAAAAGAGCCTTTGGGTCTGTCTGTGGCTAAGTAGCTCCTAAACGAATGGACCGATTTCGATACGGTTTTTTTGTTTGAAAGCTGATGTAATCGAGATGGTTCTTAGCTATACTTCATCGGTTCAGCCGTTTAACAGTTTTAAACTATCGAATGTCGTTTTAGTTAGTAGTTACACTGATTTAAAAATTGACTTATTTATAAGTTGTCGTAAAGGGAGGTTCTACACGGAAAATGCCTGCACAGTGAAATTTTTAAGTGTTTATGTAGAACCTCTGTTGGTGTACCCTTTTAATATAAATAAATATATACAAATTTGTTTATTATAAAATGGGTTAACTCTTGACCTCAATCTTGACCATAAAGGTCAAAGATGAGGTCGACGATGGAGCGAGTTAACCCAGAAAATGCCTATAAAGGTACTGGTACTCCTACGCATCGACGGAACACAGCAAGCTGTTTGGCATCGGACTTCGGTAGGAGGGTGGTCGCGAACCAGACGGCCCTTTACAGAGCCTACCACACCGCATGAGATCATAGGACGACACCTCAGATTCAGAAAAAAATGAAGTGTCGTGGCCTGGGATGGATTACTAGGAGGCAGGTCTCATTTGTGTTTCCTTAGTCGCCTCTTACGATATCAACGGAAAGAGACGGGGTAGTGTTATTCTCAACCGATCACCACACGGCACAAATATATAAATATCGAGGATGATACAATTTTTTTAACTTTAGAGTTAACTGTAACAGCTTCACCATTCCTCTCCAATACATTTTACAACAAAATCGCTAATGTAACAAATAAGTAGGTAAGTAATTTTCGCATTTTCAACTCGAAATAATCCTAAACAAAACAGGACAGTTTGAAGTTTGATCGCTCGCTCTCGAGTAAAGTTTTCCTTAACTGTCGGTTCATCTGACGAGCTACAAACAGGGTGGTAATTCCACTATACAATAGCGTCGCAGTGGCAGTTAAATGGCATTTGCAGCCATTTTATCTGATCGTATGGCGTAGACGAAAAACATAGCATATGCCAGATGCTACTCTTCTCAGGCATACTGTAAACGTCGGGAATAGGTAAATAAATATACAGGGCTTTAGGTAAATCTCTTTCAACCTCTCGGGTGGTAAATCAGTTCATGAAACTGAACAACTTTCCCAGGGAACATAAGTCGAAATACGAAAAAAAATTTTTAGTTCCCATACAAACTGCATCAGCTGATAGTGCATTTTGTATGGGAAGACAAAAATATTTTTTCATACTTCGACCTTTGTTCCTTGGGAAAGTTGTTCAGTTTCATGGACTGATTAACCACCCGAGAGGTTGAAAGAGAGATACCTAAAGCCCTGTATACAGGGTGTAAAAGACAGCTTAGCAAAAACTAAAACCCTGGACTCAGACAATCATTCTGAATGATTTTCCAGTGGAATTTTTTCTCTGGCAAATATAAAAAAAAAATCATGTTTTTTTTATATTTTCTGTTTATATTTTTTATTATTTAATCGAATACATTCCATTTTGCAATAAAAAAACAATGATAACAATGTAAAACACGAAAACCAGCAATGTACATCGCACTCCGATAGCAGCGCGGCGCGGGGCGCAGTATCACGATACGTTGCGTAGCGACAAAGTAGGTAAATAATGAAAACTCCTTAACGTAACGTTTCCGGGAAAAAATAATTACTTATAGCTGATGATAGTTATGGGTAGATTACACCCTGTATATGCGAATTTAGACCCGTTTTAGAATTTAATTATGTCTTCAAGTCGCGAAAGTTTAAAGTGTTATATATACTGTAAAAGTCAGTAAGTGGGACACGTGGGGTTTGTTGTAGGTATTGTGGGCGAAAAGCTGACAACCTCTCACCATTTACATCATATTTCATCTTATCTCTGAATGTTATGTCAAACGTGATATCAAGTGGTTTTAAAACCACTGATGCTCTGCCTACCCCAATATGGATTATAGTCGTGAGCATATGTATGTATGTAAGGAAAAATTTAAAACTATTCAAGAGTATGAAATTGCGATATTTTTCAATTTTAGCAGCTCGAGCATGATGCGTGCAAACTTGCGCGGAAACGCCATCGCCACTCGGCTGACGGTGAAACTTCACTTTGATTGCGCGAGGACCCCGCGCAAAGGCTTGCTCGCCCTCTGGCTTGTCAATGTTGACATTTTGACATAGAACTGCGGCGCATTACGCGCGCGAGCGCATCGTGCTCGAGCTGCTGAACATATATAATTTTCCACGTTAAAAACATATGAGTCACCGACTTCAATCCCAACAACAGTTTGCACAAAGTAGTAGTATTTTTATGCCTATTAGCAGATAACCACATACGAAAATGTCACTCGTTTATTTAGATGATGTTTTGGTTTGTAGTATGTTTTTGATTTTGTTGATTTTTTTAAAAGCGCTGAATCATTTTCGATATAATTTATATGGGACCACCTCTGGAGTATACTCTTTCAAAAAAAAAGAAATTTGGAAATCGGTCCATAATTGGCGGAGAAATCGGTGAACATACATAAAAAAATACATACACTCGAACATAGAACCTCCTTCTTTTTTGAAGTCGGTAAAAATGGCCACCATTGTCATTCAACCGCCATTGAGACGCCATTAATTAGTAGAATAGCCCTCCTGACGAGCTACAGACAGGCATTTTAAAATCATGAACAAATTACAAATTCCTTAGGCCTAATAACTTTGGTGAAATGGAACAAAGTAGAGTGAAGTGTTTCGAGTAAATTAAAGTAGCGGAAGTATCTTATTTTGTATTATGTTGATGTTTTTCCGTAGGCGAACATACTTAGACCAAATTGGTGATGTACAGTCAAGAGCAGGTCACGCTTTACACTGACTACCAGTTTAAGCTGAGCTCTGATTTATATTGCGCGCGATACAATGCAGGGCCGGTCCAAAGTCCAAAGTGTTAAGCTTGTCGTGCTCTTAAGTGTACTGAGAAAAGGCCATGTTAGGAGTACCCGAATCCGAAGAGCTTGTATGAAGCGAATTATGAATGTAGAGGACGCGAAAGAGGTTTGTTTGGATCGTAGCAAGTAGCAATCTGTGGTCTCTGCCTACCCTAATGGGACAAAGGCATGAGCTTATGTATGTATGTTTTCCGTGATGTTTTGTTTCATGTCAGTCAGATGCTTTATTTAATCCTTTCGACGCCACGCTTTTTCATGAAAACGCTCACCACACGGAACGACCTAAAAACAGCTGGTTCAAGTAGTCTTGAGAACAGGAAAATCTAAATGTTTTTGTAAAATCATACACTTAAAAAAATCTATTTATTACGAAAAAATAAAAAACAAATATCTGTTTTTGTGTATGTTTCAAAGGACCTACGACACAATTAGAAAACTTGAATGTGGGTCTTTGCGTGTGTGCGTTTATTTATTATTAATACACATTTCAACAGCTACGTGTGTTCATATAAAAATTGAATTTTGTTTAAAACTCATCCATTTGTCAAATTCGACTATGGCGGAGAGGGCATGAAAATGATTTGTCAGTAACGACAAACTCGCGCTCGGCTCACCCTGAAACTTCACTATGATGGCGCGAGGGTCCATGATTGGCGTTGTCAATGTAGATAGTTTAACATAGGACCGCAGTGTTGTCGCGGCGCTGTCACTATCATACTCGGCCTCCTGTCTTTGGCGTTGGAAGGGTTAAGGTTTCTCAAAGGCTGCACCTTTGCGAACAAGCATAGAGTTAAACAAATGAAAATAATGTTTTTAGGTGTCTTTAAAACCTATGAAATATATATTTTTTAATTTAACGTCAAATACGATTTTTGAACATTTGTTTTGGTCGGGAAATTGAAACCGTAACCTTCAGATCAGTAGGCAAAGTCATTAATGACTGAGCTGTGAGGCTAATCCCAATTAAATTTAATTTAAAAAATCTTTGTTTCAGTGAACATTAAGTGTAGCTTAAAATAAGTCAACACCATTTGTTCTCTCCCCAATTAATGCCCTCCCTGTAATTCAAATGTGCTATTTTTCATTTTCTTTTCTACTAGCTTTTTCCCGCAGCTTTGCTCGCTGCACAAAGAACTCTTTTAGTCACCCATTTCATTCCTGACCCCTTAGGGGATGACTTTCGAAAAATCGCGAAACATGTATCCATTTATTTACTTCAAGGTATATCTTGACGAAGTTTTGAGTCAAAATGTCCAAAAAAAATGTTCTCCATACAAACTTTGAACCCCCATTTCACCCCTTTAGGGGTGGAATTTAGAAAAATCCTGTATTAGTGCTTGCTTACGTCATAAAAGACACCTTTTTGCCAAATAGCTTTTTAGGTCTAAGGGTTTGGGATGGGCGTTGATGAGCCAGTGAATCAGGACCTCCAATTTTATATCTATATACTAATATTATAAAGAGGAAAGATTTGTATTTATATAAAAAGATGGAAATTACAATACAATACAATACAATATACTTTATTTGCACACAAGGACATACAGCACAATCAACAGAACATAAAACATAGTGTACAACAAGGCGGCTTTATTGCTAGGTAGCAATTTCTTCTAGGCAACCTTAGGGTAGGACAGAAGTAAGATAAGAAGTAGTAGGTGGTGCATAAATATATATACTTAATACAAATATATGTAATATATATATTTACAACAATATTCCTGCGACTCAAACTTAAACATTAACCCAAGCATGAACTATGTGATCCGATTTGATCACCTTATTTAATATTCATCCCTTCGACGAAGGATCATTGACTTTCTGTCCGTGGATCTCCCGGTATTACAGCAATCCCAATGTAATTTGTAAGCCTTAAGAGCCCGCCGATTCCGGGGATTGTAGGAATTAATAGCTTTGATTACTGTAATAGGTATTTTGTTATGAAAGAAATGTACTGATTTGTATTTTTGTAGAAACTACTGGATTGATTTCAAAAATGCTTTCACCATTAGAACTAACATTAACCATTAACTTTGAGTAACATAGGTCACATAATTTTCTCGAATTCCTACAATTCCCGAAATATTTTTAAACGCTTCAGCAAGGCTCTCCTAAGGGTACACCTAATTCTCCTTCTTCCTATCGTGACAGTCAAATCTGTGGCGAACTTGGCTAACCCTGGTGTCAGAGTTTTCAAACCACATAATGGCCTATGACTTGATTTTAACGACTGTATAGTCAATCGACAACAGCCGGGGCCGATACCTTAACGTGCACTCCGCAGCACGGAAACGCTCAGTGAGCGCCCTACGAGCGCTTCACCTAATGAAAATAATGTATAACTTGTTAGAAGTAATGTATACTTCTTATTAGTAAGACAGTTTTGTCTGATTCAAATTTGCCTCTACATTTTTAATCAACTTTATTACCTTGTATTTCGTTGCTTGTGAAGAAGTAGATTATGTTTACACGATACTTCCCTCAAAGATAGTTCATATTCAGTAAGTTCTCCAGGATCCCATTTCTTAAGTTGATTTGGACATCTTGAAATTTTCTCTCAAGATCCAATGGCAAAAGTCTTTGGGTATTCCAGTTTGCTAGGAGAGACTCTTGAGAGACCACTCTCGACTCTTTCAAAAATGTTTTTCTGCTGTATTGGGACAAACATGGTGGGCACCGCCTCTCGTATCACGAACATCTTCTCTGCCTTCCTGAACCAGCCGAACCCAATGCCGCACAGTTCATTCTGCGTATGCTGGAGAGCCAAGTGTACTCCTAAATAATTTATGGATATGCGATGCACTCTAATCCAACAAGACAGCAAACTTAATAAAATTGCGTTGCTCGTGGTCATCCACCTAGGAAAAAAGTGGCTGCCTCTCCATGCCTGTACCTGGCGAGCACGAAACATACATTGACAAGTTCCATAATAAATATGCAATAAAATAGTTCCCACACTTTTTGTGTCGCAACATGTCAGTAAGAAAAGGGATTAAAATGTAGCGACAAGTTTGAATCAGACAACCTATTATCTTGGCAGTATACTACTCGTGAAACATCTCAAAAAATATTAACTTGTAAGCAAGCAATAGAACTTACAATTCCAGCGCAGTGCAAAGCTCTTAAGTTTTTATTACTGTGCAATAACCTCAGTATTGTGATAACGACAAAGAAATGAAGCCAGTTATATTGTCTGGCTCTCTACACGTCTTGTCTCCCCCCCAAAGGGAGGGAGACAGAAAATTGTGCCTTAGAGCAATGTGAGATAGCTTAAGAAGCATATGGTTATGGTTATGAAAGTCGTACTTTGATAACCATATGGTTATCAAGTTTTTGTTAAAAAATTATGTAAGGTTTTAAACATCTTTGTTTTAAATGTTTATTTAAACAGCAGCAGCTCGAGCCCGATGGCGACAAACTCTTGCGGAAAGCCATTCGGCTGACGCTGAAACTTCACTTTGATTGCACGAAAGCCCTGCGCAAAGCCTTGCTCGCCCTCTGGCGTTGTCAATGTTGTCATTTTGACATAGGACCGCGGCGCATTACGCGCGCTATCACCATCGTACTCGAGCTGCTGAGGATCATAACCAAATAAAAACTAAACGAGAAACAAAGAGGCTGCTCTTTTGAAAATTTGATTTTATTAATTGCATATCAAGGCTTACGGCCAGTTTGGTCGAGTGGTAGTGGCCCTGCCTCTCGATCGACGGGTCCTGGGTTCGAATCCCAGTCGGGGCAAATATTTGTGTAAAAAGCAGATGTTTGTTCTCGGGTCATGGGTGTTTGTGTCTGTCTTTATGTGTGTTCCGAGGGACCCACGACACAAGGGAAAACCTTAATGTGGGCCTTTGAGTGTATGGCGTTTTATTATTATTATTATTTATTATTATTCCCTATACCTACGTTGCTTAACCTCAAAGATACTGAACAGTGAGCATCACTGGGCTACAATATCGAGTGTAAAGACGGCAAATTATCGTCAACTCAGTGACAATGGCTCCTGTTATATCTGATAAAGGAACGTATATACACATGGCAGCACATCAGACTACACAATCTTATCTTAACGTCGCCCTTACCTCGCTTGCAATAGCGGCGGCTTTCGTAGTGAAAATGACTAACCTGACGTGCTGCTGTATGTACCTTCTGAGCAATGACTATTTCCTGTTAGTGAATGGTGAGTCAATCGTCTTGGCTACCTCTGTGGTAAGTAGGAAAAGAGCAGTGGTATTAATGTCTTACTTATCGTCTTTTGTGTCAAGTTTGTTTGTTCATTTTAAATCTAGGGCTCCGATTCTGTAACTTAAGTTGTGTCGATGGAATGGAGTCCATTTTATTTGTGTAATTTCATATACTTGCTGACAACCACCCCAACCAGCAGCGCCACTTCCAATCGAAGGTAAAGTTGCAAACTACCTGCAACTGAACATTCAGTTGGTGGTGACGGCACCAGTCAAAGCAGCCGTCATTGGATGTCTGAAATTTGGATAGTTCTCAATTTCGCCACCTGAGCGGATAAAATGACGACCATTCCATCGACACACAACTTAAGTTACAAAGCATTAAGGAACATTCTGGCCATAGTCAACCAAACTGGGTCAAAGCGGGTAAGTAGACTACGCGCTTTTCGGAAACTAATTTTCTCAGATGCGCAGGTTTCATAACGACACCTCGAAAAACTAAAAAAAAAACGTTTTTACGTAAAAAATAAATCAAACTACGTTTACCCAGATTTGACTAAAACATTATAAATGTACATCATTTGAACATAAAGGTCGAGCCACACTATCCGCGAGTAACTTGCGTTATGTTGGGAGACAGATGTCCATGCCATTAGGCCGGTGATATTGCTGACAGATAACTTAGAGTGTTGAAATCTTAGAAGGTAGTAGTTGTTAGTTTCTTCTTTCTAGGCTTTCAAGCGTTCCTAGGTATGTCAGATAATAAAATTCCAGGATTTGGATCTTCAAGTCATTACATTGAAGCTAGTACCATTTGACCACCGAGACCCTGCCAAAGGGGGAAGCTGACCGGGATGGCTGGTCTATGGCGTCCCAATGACTTGACGACAGCTACCCCAACCAGCACTATAAGGTGCAAACAACCTAGCAACTAAAAATTTCAGTTGCCTGTGGGGCGCCACTAGTCAAAGCAGCCGTCATCACATGTATGAAATTTGGATAGTTCTCAACTTCGCCACTTGAATAGATAATAAAATTGCCACCATTCCAAATGGTGAAGTTACAATACAATACAATACAATATACTTTATTTGCACACAAGGACATACAGCACAATCAACAGAACATAAAACATAGTGTACAACAAGGCGGCCTTATTGCTAGGTAGCAATGTCTTCCAGGCAACCTTAGGGTAGGACAGAAGTAAGATAAGAAGTAGTAGGTGGTGCATAAATATATATACTTAAAACTAATATATGTAATATATATATTTATACAAATAAATATAAAAAAATAATAATATATCTATACTATAATTACCATATAACCTTATAGATAAGTTACTCCTAACGATTGGGAAACTTTTAATTAGCCACCGAAAATTACGGATATGAATTAGCAAACTAAACTGAACAACAATACAACTTCTGCGATCATCAACTTGACTGGTACCATTATATAGACCTTGGAGAAAGTTGTTCAGATTCATTGGAAAATTTAACTCCTAAAGGTTTAGTCGGTTGAAAAGAGGAAATGTATCCTTTTTCTTTGTTGTCAGTATGTTCACATGACTTTTTCGTTCTAAGGGTTGATATAGCATGGCCGACTATTATAAGCAAGTCGTGTACGTTGCGACTAGTGGCCCTGAATTACGGTCGGGGAGCTTGTTGCGTGACATGTGGTGGTATTGTTTAGTATAAATGATACTAGCGACGCGCCTTGGCTTTACGTGGGTGGGTAAGTACTTAAGACGAATATGTAGCTGTTACATACGTATATGTATGTTCTTTTGACATTGGAAATGTCTTTTCTTTCACTCCAGTGTAGGCTCCGATTTCACGAAAAAGTGCGATCCCCTTATATCTCAGAGAGTTGTAAAAATATGATATTCAAAAAAACGCTCAAAAGACGCGTATTTATGAGAGCTGTAAGGGTAAAAATAATTATTAGAGAAAGTCTAAATTGAAAAAAGTTATGGTTGAAATAGTGATTAAAAAAAACATTTTTTTCCAAATTTTGATTTTGGCGCCCGATATTTTGGAAACGAAGAATGATATCAAAAATTTGTGAAAAAATCCTCTGGACAATTTAATCGGCTTCAATTTTAGCTTAAAACAAAGACGATCAGGTTATGGGTTTGTCCTGTAGCCTAACCTTTTTGAAAAAAGTCAAAAAGTCAGAACTATATTTTTTTCGAATTTCGTAGATTCATTTCCAATGTGCTCGATAGTCGTGTGATGCACAAAATCTGTGAATTTTTTCTTGTCTGGCAAGTCAAATAATTACAGTGCTCCGATACTCAATAGCTAATTGCATCCATAGGTGTTATATAATAATATGTGTTATTACAAATTAATATAGTATCCAAAATGGACCCTGCAGCTCTAGCCCGATAACGACAAACTCGCGCTCGGCTCAAGCTGAAACTTCACTTTAATTGCGCGAGGGTCCCGCGTAAAGGCTTGCTCGCCCGATGGCGTTGTCAATATTGACATTTTGATACAAGACCGCGGTGTCGTCGCCGCGCTGTCACTATCGTAATCGGCCTGCTGTTCTAGGGCATTGCAATTAAAAGAGGTAAACTAATTATAGTCGCTTAAAATTAGTGAGATCCATTTGTGTGAGTGTGTGTAAGAGAGAGTAAGAAATTTCTTAAATTTCATCAAAATAACAATAAGCTATATAATTCCAAAAGAATATTGGTGACAGTACATCTGATTAGTAATAGACTTAGACATTAAAACGAAAAAAATAAAAAAGTACACACGACCGCACATCAGGCTATACAAATTAACCTTGACGTCGCCTTTATCTCCTTACCAACTGGGCTATCACTGCATCTATCTAACTAATTTTATTTTCCAAGCCTTTCCCCATCTATTCCCACCCTTATTGGAGGGGTAGTAGATAAGATCCGACCACCCTAATGACAGACATGTATTATTTGTCGACTTACAAAAGGGTGCCCTTCCCAACCTCATTTGGAGTTAGATTTTTCTTCATGACTGGACATGACAGCGAAGAATGGTTTCTAGATTTGTTCAGCTATAGTTATCTATCCCTTTATTTTTATGTTAATAGTTAAGTGTAAAAATTTCTATCTCACTTACATGTATGTGCTAAAGGAAAATGTTTTATATTATGTTTTTTTCATCATTAATGTCTTTGCTAAAGTTCTATAAAAATATTTACAACGTAGTTACGAGTATAATATAAATAATAAGTACTTAATATTAGTGTAAAGATTTTTTCCTTTTGAATAACATGTTATTGACGAAAAGCTGACAAACTACTGACTATTTATATGAATATATGTATGAACACCGTTATAACATATTTATGAAAAGATTCTTTGGATACACAACTACACATTACACTTGACTGTACCTATAAATCTAGTAAAATTGAGGTAATTTGCAGGCTTCAAAACTGACACTAGGGTTAGTCAAATGACAAAAGATTACATATCTCCAGGACAGGCCACATTTCAGTTCGTCTATCCCTGTTAATATTATAAATACGAAAGTAAATGTGTCTTTCTGTTACGCTTTCACGCTTAAACTTGTGAACGGATTTTGATTTTTGGTACAAAGATATATTATTAGACCTTGGGAAAAGATATAGGACTTTATTCCACAGCTGGGCGCGATATAACCTTTAGTCCACGCGGGTGGAGCCGCGGGTGGAAAGCTATGTATTGTTATTATTAAATATTTTTTTTAATTTATTTATTTTGCTACCGACTGTAACCATAATGTAGTCAATGGCTTACGTATTCTTCATTAAAACGTCAATTATCTTCAATTTTATATTTTGACTGGTACTAGAATGCCGAGGCAGGCATTAACATACATATAGGAGAATTAATTAAATGGAAATCACATGTCATACTAATATCCATTACACAGACACGACATCGTCTGAAGTTGTAACACAGTGCAGTAATATCTACAAGCAGTATTGATCGAATTGTATTAGATGACTACAGTCATCTATAGTCATCCAAGGGCGTCGCCAGCCTTTGGCCTAGGTGGGGGCAAGTTAATATTACGGAGGATGAAAAAAATATAAATAGTAGGTACAGTCAAGAGCTTGAAGTTTTACCACTTGTAGCGCGAGTCTTTGCTTCTATGGCGAATTGGCGTTTGTAATAAGAACGGTTCCAACTTTGGTTGCCTTGCAGTTGCCTACATTTTTTTAATCTCTAGGGGGGGGGGGGGCGGACAGCTGCTCTTATCAGCCCTTATACGTTCCCATCGAGGGGCACGGGCCTCCCTTCGAAACACGAAGGGGATTTAGACCATAGTCCACCACGCTGGCCCAATGCGGGTTGGTGGACCGCTCGTCTTTCGAAAATGAATTTTCTTGGACGGGCGGGTTTCATCACGATGTTTCCTTCACCGTTGAGCAAGTGATAATTAGAAATCCGTACATACATCCGAAAAGACGAATTTAGTGGTACAGGCCCACACCAGGATTTGAACCCACGACCTTCGGATTACAAATCTCATTACCAACTGGGCTATCACCGCTACCCCCCCTTGGCGACGCCCTTGTAGTCATCTAATGCAATTCGAATTCCCGTGGGAAAATTACCTATGTTACTCAGGGATAATATAGCATTCTAATGTCGAAAGAATTTTTGAAATCGGTCCAGTAGTTTTTAAGTTTATTCGTTACATACAAAAATACAAATCTTTCCTCTTTATAATGTTAGTGTAGATGTATATATAACAGGCTAAGGCCCGTATTACAGGAGGCTCAAGTCTTGATCTATACTTGAGTATTGATTGTCTCTTTCTCTCACTATCAAAATGACAAAGACAACTGCTTTTTAAGTAAAGATCAAGTCTGAGTGGCGTTCTGTAATACGGATCTTTGTCCTATCCCACTTATTTCACTAAACAATGGCGTCTCGATGGCGTTTGAATGACATTAATGACCATTTTTACCGACTTCAAAAAAGGAGGAGGTTCTATGTTCGACTGTATGTTTTTTTTATGTATGTTCACCGATTTCTCGGCCAATTATGGACCGATTTTCAAAATTCTTTTTTTTTCGAAAGAGTATACTCCAAAGGTGGTTCCATATCAATTTTATCAAAAATGATTCATAGCTTTGAAAAAATAAACAAAAACAAAAATACTACAAACCAGAACATCATCTAAATAAATTAGTGACATTTTCGTTTGTGGTTATCTACTAATAGGCATGTTGTTGGGATTGAAGTCGGTGTCTCATACATTTTAACAACGTGGAAAATTATATTCGTTCTGGTGGCAAAGTTCCAAACTGTCGGAACTTCATACACTTGACTATTGCCCCGGTCAACAACGCCACCGCCAACTGTACGTCAAGTTGCTAACTTCCTAACAACTATCAGTTGGCAAAATTGTATTGTTTCTCATGTACTAGTGATATTAGAAGCTGGGACCATTGAAGGTAATGGTTATACAAATTCTGCCGTGCTGCGCCGTTCGAGTATTATAAAAGGCCCAATAAATGATCTGGCAAATATTGCTGTACTCCTTGGCTATTTGGTATACTATGGCTATGTCGCCTCTATGAAACAATGTATAATTTGATTTTGGTTTCGAGTTATGGGTGCTCATTCCAAATATAGCACTGAAGTTTGGAATTTCAAAGTCTCAATGTTAATACATGCTATTTAAAAGCCCACACTAAGGCAAACAAAGGTTTTCTTTGTATCGTGGCCTTTGGGAAAAAAAACATAGAGTCAAACACCCAGACACCGAAAATAAATAATAATATGTTTCTTAGTGAAAATTTTTCAGTTTAGTGGGCTGATTCGTATTCTATTTCGTTAACTAATTAAAATCATCCAATAGACATAAGTTAATGTTGCAATGTTATTTATGACAGTAACAGCATAGAACTCTAGAATTGTCTATCCACAGCCTAATTTATTTAAAGTGCCCCTGGGCTCAAACATTTGCATTTTGCCATCCCGATGTACCTGGATATTGGGCTGTTGTTTCCCAAATGTAGTCCCGATATTGGTTATTCGGGAAAATCGTGTAGCCTACGTGTTACTCTAATGTTATAGAGCTATATTGATGTAAAGTTTGATCAAAGTCCGTACAGCAGTTTTTGCGTAAAAGAGTAACAAACATTCGTACATCTATCTTTACAAACTTTCGCATCTATAATATTAATACGATATTATGTTTGTTATATTGCCAAATAGATCCTTGATGAATGAGTTTTTAATAATAAATGATTTGTGTCGGCCCAATGCCGAGTTTAAGTAACGTGAGTTAAATGAGACTGTGGAAATGGAAAGGTACAACTTTCGTGATAGTCGTAAAGGTTCACAATTAGTGTGATGAGCTATTGTAAACAGCTCTTATTGACTACCCCGTACTTGTAACTTTTACAAAACACAGTCACAAAAGGACTTTTTATAATTCGAACGGCACGGCACGGCACTTCGAAATTTGAATTACCATTGCCCCCTAGGTTCTCAGCTTCTAGTATTATTATTACATAGGAGGCAATGGTAATAAAATTTTGCCGTTTTCGAATTATAAAAAGGCTCAATGGTTAAAAAGTAAAGTTAAGCCAGCAGCCTCCATAAATATACCTTCTCTACATATTGTTAAGCAATTTCGATTCCTTTTGAAACGTTCAAACTCACTCAAAGGTTACATTGAAAATTTTCCATTTTCAGCCTGTCATATCACTCAAAAACAACAACTTGTAAGCCCCTTTTAGAAACTTTATTAAAATATATAAATTCAAAGCAAGATCTTGATTGAAGTTCAAAAGTTTTGAGAACAAACGAAAATTGATTGCTTAGTTTTGTTAATATAAATGAAGGCTAGTTTATTGCTGGCGTAACAATAAAATACGATTCAAAAACTAATTTAAGTATTTTAAACCCCAAAAAATGTGGGATATTAAAAGTTTGACGTGTGTAACACACACCCACACACATACACACACACACACACACACTCACACACACACACACACACGTCACTCATAGGTATTCTCAGTCACACCCTAATTATGTTTTTTTCTTTTTATTTAAATTATCATTAAGTACTTTACTGTTTGAACTCATGAACATTCTTAAATTAAGTAAAAGCTGTTTATAAAAAAATATCATTAATCTAAGTAGTTGTACACTTCCTAGTTTAGTTTACTCACCTGATGTATGTGACACCTAAAGGAAGAGCGGTGCCTCCTAACACAAGTTTTAAAAAAACTTAAAAGGAGACACCAGCCCCCCTATCAATAATGTAAACTGTTTTTTGGTGAAAATAAAGATTTTATTTATTTATTTGTATCTGGTGTATATGTCTTTGTGTCTGTCTGTGGCATCGTAGCTCCACAACGAAACGAATAGAATTTATATGCGTTTTTTTTAAAGCAGACGTAATGGAGATTGTTCTTAGCTGTAATAGCCTTTTTATAATTCGAACGGCACGGCACGGCACTGCTGAATTGGTATTACCATTGCTCTCTATATTCTCAGCTTCTAGTATCACTAGTGCATAGTAGGCAATGATAATACAATTTTGCCGTGCCGTTTTCGAATCATAAAAAGGCCCATATTTGATTAAAATTGATTATGCCCGTTTAAAAGTAATTATAATATAAGTAATCGAATGTCGAGGGTGATACAAAATTAATAATTTTGAAGTTATTATCGATTCCCTAGGAAATTTCGCAAAACCCTTTCTTGGTGCTTGCCTCCTAGACCCAGCGGTTTTGGGGCGTAGATCGAGCAGTCTGTCAGTTCTTTCTCTTATAGATATTTTTTGATAAAAAGTTGTACTTACGAGAAGCGTTTTAGTGGAAAAAAAAACACTTTTGCTGAGGTTTACAACACAAGAATCCGTACCTGGAAGAAAAAAACACTATCATTAATATAATTAAGAAAGAAAGAAAGAAAGAAAATAATTTATTCATTGCCAACAATACATTATAGTACAAATTTAGGTAAAGATTATAGCAAAGTTCGATCAAATACATAAATTGTAAATTTCCTTCATCTATACTACAATATATTGCACAAAGAAATGGCCCCGACTCAGCATTTTGTCATAAGCACATAACAAGTATGTAATTACGACACTGATATTCTGCCGGTACCAAATTAGGAATAAGTTACGCGCTATTACAATATTATAAAGCCAATTGTGCAGTGAAAAAAAAAAAGCTAATTGCAAATAATTAAACAAGACATAAAAATAAACAGTAATAAAGATATTTTTCAATTGAATTAAAATTAAAGAAAAATTGTTAAGCAAGTTAATTAAAAAAGTTTAGAAAATGTTTAAAAAAGTTTAGAAATGAGTAATTCCAATGTAAAAACTAAACAAACTTTCCGAAGTATATGAAAAAACGTGATCATGTTACTTGCAACAGCGCCGAAATATCGTATACTCATTTTAAACAAAAATTGTGGTAAGATCCCGTTATAATATGTTAAATTTGACTTTCCATAAAGGCGAATCAGGGGTGGCTAATTCCTCTCAGTGGCAGTTGAATGACAATTTAATGATGACAGTCAAAGCAGCCGCCATCAAATGTATTTTGATAGTTCTCATTCGCCACCTGAATGGATAAAATGGCAACCAGTGCCATTGCATCACCATTGAGACACCCTATTAATTGAATAGCCGCTAGTTGTACGGATATAAGCGATTTTTTGTTTGAAGTGAAAACTTTTTAGCGGCGTTGTGCACTTTGAAGTATGGGTAAAAAATGTTAAACTCGCGTCAGGACACGTGACCTGATCGAAAACTCGTAAGACGGAGGGAGAGTGAAAACTTCTTTAGCGACGTTCTTTTTGGTTGGGTAAAAAATTTTTAAACTCGCCTCAGGACACGTGACCTGATCGGAAACTCGTAAGACGGAGGCAGATTAGACCGCAAGGAAGTAATATATGTTCAAGTTTTCACTTCTACCGGCACTCCCAGAGTGCAACCCGTTGTTTTTTTCCATACCTATTTCGACATATGTTCCTTTGGCAAAGCTGTTCAGTTCCGTAGGCTGAATAACCCCCTCAATTCTCGTAAAATAAATTGAAGTCACCCAATATTATTCTCACCAGAATGAATTCCCAAGCAAAAAAGCTTATTTCTTTATAATAATGCGCTCAAACGAAAAAAAATAAAACATCCAGCCAAATACGCACTGAAGCATCACTCCAAGATGTCATCGTCAAAACCGAAAGTCCCTGTTGAAAAAAAAACACCCTCTTCCCACAAACCCCCTTTCCCAACCCCCTAATTCCCTTATGAAAATGTGCGTCAGTGTCAATTTGAAAATTGTTTGTTAGTGTCCTGGGGTTATGGTTTTCAAAAACAATTTTCTCAACCCCCGACAGCCATTTTTCATTCGAGTAAGTAGCATTGTTAAAAAACGGCACTAGTAATTCCTTGTGATTTGGTGCAAGATTGTGGAGTAAGCGGGAGCGCCCCCGCCACACACTGGAATGCACACACTAAGGTTTTCCCTTGTGGCGAAGGTCCCTTGAGACACACGAACAGAAGCTGCTTTTTACACAAATATTTGCTCCGATAACCCAAAACTTATGGATCAAGCGGCAGCTTCATAACCACTCGACCAAACCGGTCGTTGATTTTATGAAAAACTAACTTTCTGATCGCGACTTTTTTAGCGTGGTGAAGTAGTTTAAGCGGCGATAATCCAGTTGCTAATGAGCCAGACTTCTTACTGGAAGGTTGCGGGTTAAATCCTAGTGCAGACTTATACCACTAAATTCGTCTTTTCGGATTAATGTATCGTTTTATCAATGATAACCACTTGCTCAGCGGTGAAGGAAAACATCGTGATAAAATCCGCACTGCTGAGAAAATTCGTTTTTGAATGGCAGGCGGTAAATCAACCCGCATTAGGCCGTCGTCGTCCACCACGACCTTAATTCCCTTCGTGTGAAGGGTAGAAAAGCAAACAAACACACTTTTACATTTATAATGTTATATACTATTGCCTACTTTAAATAATTCTGCAAATATATGTAACTAGCATCCCGCTCGGGACTTCGTTTCCTTTGGAATTCGGGAAAATGATGTAGCCTATGTTACTCAGGAATAATGTAGCATCCTAATGATGAAAGACTAGCGTTGGAGTAAACAAGTTCTCGAATGGAGACAACGTCTTGGCAAAAGTAGTGTAGGACGCCCCCCAGCCAGATGGTCAGATGGCCTAAAGAAAATAGCGGGTGGTGGCTGGATGAAAACAGCGGAGGATGTGGTGGCGCAGGAAGGCCGCTGGATGTGGGTGGCGCAGGACCGATTGATATGGAAATCCTTGGGGGAGGCCTATGTCCAGCAGTGGACGACCTACGGCTGACATAATGATGATAATGAGGACGTCCAGACGCACTGCGGGGTACCACCTTTAACTTGTCGAGATTGCTCGGATCCGTTCTAAGCGCTTCTCATCATTTTTTATATTGCGCACCGCTAAGGAATGGAATTCTCTGCCTGCGTCTGTATTTCTGGGATTATATAATCCAAATATCTTTAAAGTTCGAGTGAATAGGCATCTTCTGGGTGAGCTTGCTACATCCTCGACCACATCTGCGCTCCTGGGCTAGATTGTGGTCATTACCTATAAAACTACCTAATTAAAAGTCATGCATCGCTTCAGCTTGTGTCTTGTCGCTAGAAAAAGATCTTCAGGAAAAACCGTATTCATTTTAATTTGTCGTCGGTAGGATTTGTGTCCTTTTGAGTCTTATAGGCTTGATTTATTGCTAGGAACGCGAGGTACGCCAAGTACTACGTTTCAATGTACCTTTATTTGAAATGCCGCTAGAAAAAATATGTTTCCATTACAGAGGGCACAATCGTCTTCTTCTTACGAGTATATCTACACAATAACTATAAAGAGTAAAGATTTCTGTATTTGTTTATAACGAATAAACTCAAAAACTAAGAAACCGATTCCAAAAATAATATTACTAGAGGTCCCGGGCGTCCTCTAGAATTTCTGAATTTTTGATAATCTATCAGACAAGCAGCCATGAAAATAAACTGCTCAGCTCTAGAGTTATTTCAGATTTAGTTAAAATTAGAAAATAAGGAAATTTAAGCACCCTCGGAGTTTATTGCCTATTCTTCTCTGGAGAAGACTGCACCTTTGCGAATAGGCGTAGAGTCGCCTATTATCTTCATCAGCCCATATATGTCCCCACTGCTGGGGCACGGGCCTCCCTCAATAACATGAGGGGTAAATGCCATACTCACCACGCTTGGCAGACGGGTTGGCGAGGGTTTTGATATAATTGCAGAGTTTTTCTTCTCTGTGTGCAGATGAACTTGCTTGCATATTTACTTTAGTCGCCTTGTAGGTACAACACCTCGGTAAGAAAGAGGGTGGTCCTATTCTACTCTGCCGGGGACTCACACGGCTGTCGCCTATTAGCATGTGTGTTATTCTAATGTCTAAGCTACAAGGTTTGACCAAAATCCCTTCAGTAGTTTTCGTCTTAGGACAGATTGCGTGAAGAAATAACCAACATCCATTCATATAAACTTTCGCATTTATGTGATTAGGATGAAAGCAAAAACGAACTGTATGACATTTTAGAGGTCATAATTTTCCACGTTAAAAACATATCAGTCACCGACTTCAATCCCAACAACAGTTCGCACAAAGTAGATAACTAATATTTTTTGCAGACTACAATGCCTATTAGCAGATAACCACAAACGAAAATGTCAATCATTTATTTAGATGATGTTTTGGTTTGTAGTATTTTTTTGTTTTTGTTGATTTTTTTAAAAGCGCTGAATCATTTTCGCTAAAATTTATATAAGACACCCTCTGGAGTATACTCTTTTGAATAAAAAAAGAATTTTGAAAATCGGTCCATAATTGACGGAGAAATCGGTCAACATACATAAAAAAAACATACAGTCGAATATAGAACCTCCTTCTTTTTTGAAGTCGGTAAAAATAACATACAGGCAGCCTCTTCATCAAGATAATTTGAAATTAGCAGACGTCCTACTTCACTAAAGTCTGGCAGACTATGTCATGTTTCAGATGAAAAGAGAATCCATTTAGGAAATGAATTTCGGCTAGACCGCATGTTTGGAACAGAGTTAAAGCTTGAATTTTAGTTGGGACGGCTTTTTTTATCTCACTTTTAGTAGATTTTAATAAATTACTCTAAAATTGACAAATATTTATCACCTCTTAAATTTATATGGCTTCAAACGGTTACATATTATAATAAGTAAACACAGTCTAACTCCTTTCGATATTACTACGGTCGAATCACATATGTTCATAGCGCATATTGGTCAGGCAAACGCTATTCAGGATTTAGACGTACCACGCAAGAACAAAGGTGAGTCCCTTTGTTCTTGCTTGGTACGACTGTTTAACTGACATATTTTTGATTAGACTAACATTAAACGCACTATCGAACGATTATTCTAATCTAAGTTTTTTTAGCATCTGTAAAAATATCAATAGTATTTTATTAACTCTCTATACTCTGATTACTCAACAAAAAAAACAAAGAAAAAAACAGGTACTTTTTTCACACATATCAAACAAAAAACGTTTTCTTCTTAGCGAATCGATGACAAGTAGTCAAAAACAAAAAACTGTCAACATTATTTATTAAAACCCATACCCCGGAAGTTTAGCTAAAGTTCGACTAAATCAAAACTGCCGTCAGGTCAATTCCAGGGTCTTAAACCGTCAGATTCAAGTCGATCGATCATCTGGGATATTTATGCGAGGCCTGGGCGAGGCAGAGTATGCAACAATACAGTACTGAACGTTGCATCAATTTATACTGTTGTATATTTTACAACTATGACATCACGTGGTTCAATATTGTCAATTTTGTTGCAAGTTTGCCAGTTGTGATGATAAAATGACTGATATTGAGGAATGACGGAACAAAAATGGTTTAGTACTAAATGTCTCTTTTAGGGCAAAATTCAAAAAACTTTTATTACACTCCATAACAATATGAATTTTAACCATTTTTGTTCCGTCAATCGGTTTTGAAGTGATTTTTGTATCGAAATTAACTGATTTTGTTTGGACTTAATATAAGGATTTAAAAAATGTAGGCCTTAGCATGTGTTATGTCATTTACTGCCTCTTGATAATTGATTATTAACTATTTTTGATTATATTCCCAGTGCCCCCATTTACGAATGATTTCGAATCAAATCAAATCAAATATCTTTATTCGCTGAAATGTGGTAAATACAGTTGTCTTTAGGTACATTATCTTGTTCGCACATTCAAGCTGTCACCAGCATGCAAAATGGAACGCTGCAGTTAAATTGTTCACAATATATATACATCTATGTATGTGCAAGATAACGAGACGAGATCCTGAGTCATGAAATGAGCCATTCCTAGAGTTTATTCATTTTCGTTGATTGTTCTGTTAGTTGCTTACTAGCCGATGCTATCGCTTGCTGGTATGCGATTAACAGATAAATCATTGGTATCATTAGTAAAGGTAAGTCAAAATCTGTTCAGCAGTTTAAGAGTTATTTATAGGCGATCAAATGTCGGGGTTGTTACAAAACTTTTAATTTATATCTTCTCTAAGATATTAAGAGTTGTATCTTCTCTTTAGCATTTCTATACTGTACATTCCTTATCACAACCAGGGCTGGCCGTGTCTGCTGTGGGAGATAAGACTGAGGAATGATCAACTCATCAATGAGGAGTTCCGACGCGCCGATCATATTTCAGGGGTAATGGCTCCCGTAGAAGGGAGTGCTGATATGAGATGATTGATAATAATTTCGGTGCATCTAGACCCTTCTATAAGTAGTTTAAAGTTTGTTTGGTTGAGTTGGTTAGGTTTGAAAACTTTGACAATTAGTCAACTTTGCCACATATACAGGGCTTAAGGTGTCTCTCTTTCAACCTCTCGGGTGGTTAATCAGTCCATGAAACTGAATGAAAATCAGTTCCCATACAAATTGTATATAGTTCATTTTGTATGGGAGATCAAATTGTTCCTTGAGGAAGTTGTTTAGTTTCATGGACTGATTTAACACCCCAGAGGTTGAAAGAGATACCTAAAGCCCTGTATATAAATAAATAAATAAATAAAAAATAAATAAAAATGTATTTATTCAGAAAAAAAAGAGACAGTAAATTAAACAGTGCTTCATGGTACCCACACTAGGATTCCCTGTGTTGTGGGTTACCAGGCTCATTCCCTCAGTTCAACATCATTAAAGAAAAAGAAGGAAAGAGTTGGTTGACACCTTCTTAATGGAGTTCAAAAAAGGATAAAGTTCTGAATTCACTTGCTTTTTTTTTAATTTTTGTTAAATGTTTTTAAAAATTTGGAAAATCCTTTTTTGTTTGACAAAATACACTTGTAAGCTCTTTTTTGTTTGACAAAATACGTTGCGATCAGAATCACATTGGATCCATGAACAATTGAGGGACTTATGGAGATAAATATAGTGATTTTGGCATTAGCAACACGTAAAGTTCAGAAAGTATCATTAAATGGAGTGGAATTAATTAAGAGCACCACAGATGGCCACTAAACCTATTCAAATGAAATATTTGCAAGAATTGAATTGGTTGGGCTTGTAGCCCAGTGGCACTTGCTGATCTCAACCGATCAGTGAGGTTAAGCTACACACACAGAGGCAGGGATCCTGATGGGTGACCAACATGGCAATTTATCACGAGCGTTTCCGTGCTTCGGAGGACACGTTAAGCTGTCGGCCCCGGCTGTTGTCGATTGACTACAGTCGTTAAAACCAAGTCAGAGGCCATTGTGCGTTTTGAAAACTCTGACACCAGGGTTAGCCAAGTTCGCCACATAATTGCTATACCTACACGATAAGAAGAAGAAGAATTGAAGTCGATTGTTTTTAACTTTTTACATTGATATTTATTAAAATATTTCAAAGGTGTGTAACCTCACATTTTTATTAATAAATTTGACATAAAAAATAACAATACGTGTCTATAGTCACGTTCCGTTTGATTGTGTATTGTATTGTTATCGACACAAAGCACTATTTAGAATGAAGTTATCGGCCAACGTTCACGACAAAATTATATTACCATTGCCTCCTATGCACTAGTGATACTAGAAGCTGTGAACATAGAAGGCAATGGTAATACAAATTCTGTCATGCCGTGCCGTGCCGTTCGAATTATGAAAAGGCCCATTGTTTTCCTTCCTTCCCTGGAGTTCATTATCAGAATTTAAAATAAGTCAATGAACTTATTAGAATATCTAAGAAAATATATATGCTGGATTGAAAGTTAAAGACAATCTTTGAATGTGCTAGCTGCCAACTCTTCCTAGGCATACTATGAGAGTCAAAATTGGGGTGTGCGGTTATTGTTGTATAGTGGGCGAAAGACTGATGAGATATCATTAGTATACTCATGTTTTATCTTAATAACTCTCAGAATATATGTCAAAACGTGTTTTTGTGATCTGCCTACCCCGACAGGAATATATGGCGTGAGTATAAATATGTGTGGGCGGCAGATCGCTTGATTCGTCAGTTTATAAGAGCAGCAGGCCGAGAACGATAGTGACATCGCCTCGACAACACCGCGGTCTTATGTCAAAATGTCAACATTGACAACGCCATAGGGCGGGCGAGCAAGCCTTTGCGTGGGACCCTCGCGCAATCAAAGTGAAGTTTCAGCGTGAGCCGAGCGTGAGTTTGTCGTTATCGTGCTAGAGCTGCTGCCTTCACAAAGACTTGTCGTTGTTATCGTCATTTTTCCCTCTATTTTGTGTCGATTTATAAAATGCCGACAGTTAATTTTATTTAATAGGTCTTTACCTATGAAATTGCTGTTTTTCATACAATATTTTTAGAAAACTGAATTTTCCATACTAACTTTTTTAGATTTTTCTCGAGAATGCGAAATCCAAATTTAGCAAAATTTTGTGGAAAGGTTTGAACAACATTAAGTTAATTTTCATCATACTTAGTTTATTGAAAGTTGTAATTGTAACAAAGGTACAGCAAAAATAAGCAATGAAACGGGCAACGGATGAAACGAGCTAGATTTGAGCTTCTTTTTCAGTAAATAAATCTAAAGTAAATATGTATTAATTTGACTCAATATCTCCGTTATATGGCCAAAGTTTTAAATAAAAAAACAGTTTTAGTAATAGCTGTTCAATCAAATAAATTATGAATAAAATAAAGCTTGAGAAAGAATCGGCAATTTCATATGTAAAGACCTATTATTTATTTATATAGCTTAATGCGCAAATGTACAATGGCGGACTGAATGCCTAAAGGCATTATCTACCAATCAACCTTAGGGTGTATAGTAGAGAATCATGGCAGGTGCATACCATGGCAAGACAATAAGTGGCATCGTTTACAACTTTCCGAGTCAGATAATGAAATGTAATCAGCAGAATGCATCATAGCTATAATTTAATAGTAGATTACCCAACAAGTGAAAAAAAGGTGAATTCTTTTCGAGGGATACAAGAGCCGAGATGAATTTTTTTTCACGTGTTAGGTACTCTACTTTTTACCATTGACTAAGAGAAAAAGAAAATAATTACTCTGTGACTGTAAATTATCAACAATAGCTGCTGCTTTAACGCGAAATGACACTGGAACGAGAGGTTCACTTTCATCACTGGATGTTGAACTCATTTTATGATTTTGAGGCAAAAACTTTTACCAGAAACTTTTAATTGCATGAAAATAGCACAGAAAATTGGCTGAAATCCTTATTCTAAATTAAAAATTTTTAACCGAACCATATTCAATACGTTTTTATAGCGAGAGTATGCAACCTCCTTGCACATTTTCTTTTGTTTTCTTACTAAAATCCGTATATTCGCGCATGTTCCAAATTCAAAATGTTTTATTCACTCAGTGAAATAAACAGCGTTTTATTCACTGTTTTTGAAGAATAACGGACCCTTTTTCGAGGGGCAATGGTAAAAAACATTTTATAGAATGACACGGCCGGCAGTCTGCCGCTCCACTTTGACAGTGCCGGGAACAGAACTTGGTCTATCACCAACCCCCTGACTACTTCACCTTCGACGTTCGTATCTCAGGTGAAGATGAGGGGCTTAAAATTAAAAGGAGGCATTCTTCGGTAACATTGTTAGGAAATTGGTTTAGTTGGACAGGTGTAATTTATCTCAGAACTCCGAAATTGTATTAGACTAGTATAGAGTTAAACCGTTCAGAAGGTCTACAGGGCTTTAGGTAAATCTCTTTCAACTTCTCGGGTGGTTAATCAGTCCATGAACCTGAACAACTTCCCCAAGGAACATAGGTCAAAATACGAAAAAACATTTTTGATCTCCCATACAAAATACGCAATATGCTGATGAAGTTTGTATGGAAACTCAATTTTTTTTTCGTATCTTGACCTATGTTCATTGGGGAAGTTGTTCAGTTTCATGGACTGATTAACCACCCGAGAGGTTGAGAGAGATTTACCTAAAGCTCTGTATATGCTAGAAGGATACCTTAGCAACTTTAGCAACATTGGATTTGTAGCGTTCAGTTTTCGAAAATAAATGTTTTTTTCATGTTTTGACCTATGTTCTTTTGGGAAAGTTGTTTTTCGTGGGTTAATTCCCATCTTTAATTTTAAGCTGATTTAAAGTCACACCATAGTAAAACCACTCTGCAATAAAATAAAAGAATTGTAAAATTGATCGCGATAAATGTTGAATCAACTGTAAAGTATACTCTATTGAACTAGAATCATCGAAATCTGCCACAGCAGATATTATGCGTGCAATAAAGTAAATTGTATTGTAAACAAAGACTGTAGTTTCCTCTATCTGTAAATGAGAGCTACGTGCCTTATTTAAAGGGCTTCTTCTTCTTACCAGCCCATATACGTCCCCACCGAGGGGCACGGACCTCCCTTCGAAACACGAAGGGGATTTAGGCCATAGTCCACCACGCTGGCCCAATGCGGGTTGGTGGACCGCTCGTCTTTCGAAAATTAATTTTCTTACACAGGCGGGTTTCATCACGATGTCTTCCTTCACCGTTGAGCAAGTGATAATAAGAAATCCGTACATAAATCCGAAAAGACGAATTTAGTGGTACAGGCCCGCAACAGGATTTGAACCCGCGACCTTCGGATTACAAGTCTGGCTCATTGCAAGGGAAAACCTTAATGTGGGCCTTTGAGTGTGAAGCGTTTATTATTGCCAACTGGGCTATCACCGATTTAAAGGGCTAATAAGATTTTTTTAAAGGGCTTGTTTTGGTATTACTGCGTCTTTATAGTTTATTTTATCAATCTGTGACATGGCAGTTTTTCCACCCTGTCCCTTCTTACATTTACATTTCTGTGTTATCAGTTTAATATCAAATAAGTCCAGCTTCTTATTTGCATAGCAATTTATAATTGGATTGCAGAATTTGTGTATTTTCTGTTGAATAAGTTTTTCTGGCGGTATTTGAATTTATCTTTTGAAAAGTTTGATAGGTTTTGTTAAATCAATTACGAATTTGTTTTACATTAAAAACAAACTCGGTCTTCTTTAAAGAATGTTAATTTTAGAGTCCGACCGAAACTGGTTTTCCGGCCGAAACCGAAACCGAAAATTCGGCCGTGGCTTCTGTGTCGGCTGAAACTGAAACCGAAACTCACGTGGTCGAGTAAATTAATCAAAATTCCTTAAAATACCGAAATTTGGTGCATTTAACTATTATTCTGATTAATTAGAATATTAAATTTAAACACAAATATTTAAAATATTTTTATTATTTTTTCAAATTAAGTTCTCAAAGCAAAATGTTTATCAGTTATCAATAAATAATAATCAAAACTCATCACTAATTGTTACTGTTTCATTAAATACTAAGTATTGGTATTTTGTCATTTAGTAGCGCGATTGCCCTGCAGTTCCGGTTTCGGCAAAAGTTTCGGCCAATTTTGGCCGAAACCGAAACTGCCGCCGAAACTTGATTTTTGGCCGAAACTCGGCCGAAACCGAAACCGAACTTTCGGTCGAACACTAGTTAATTTATCATTTTGCTTTGCTTTGATACTTTTATTTACTAGTAAATAAAAAAATAAAATTAAACAATAAATTACCGCTATACACTCAAAGGCCCACACTAAAGTTTTCCCTTGTGCCTTGGGTCCCTTGGAACATACACTTATATTTATTTAACACATACAAACTGTCAAGTCTACTTCATTTAATTGACTCTTCTGTGGCACAGGTGTAATACAAAATTGACGTTAGGTCGGGACCTTGCATGTGCTTGAACAAAACCACAGTAGGGAGAAGTTTATAATATTAGTAAGCAATAATTAAGGATGTGTCACTTGGACCATTGATGCTCTGCCTACCTCGATAGGGATTGTAGATAGGCGTGCCCGAATATATTATTATGTATGTATGTTTTTTTCACATTCACTTTATCGTGGTAGCCGTCAATGACTATCGTATAAAATGCGCGGTTGAGGAAATTTCCGGTGTGTTACTACAATAACCGATACCGCGTTTTTATTGGTAGCTATGTTGGTAAACGTTGCTGCACTTTTAATTAACCCTATTGTTTTATTGAATAAGCAGCAGGATATATTTTTTTTACCAGCCCATATACGTCACCTCCGATGGGCTGGGGCTCCCTTCGAAACACGAAGGGGATTTAGGCCATAGTCCACTTTCGAAAACTTTCTTGGACGGGCGGGTTTCATCACGATATTTTCCTTCATCGTTAAGCATGTTATAATTAGAAATCCGTACATAAATCTGAAAAGACAAATTTAGTGGTACAGGCCCGCACCAGGATTTGAACCCACGACTTTCGGATTACAAGTCTGGCTCATTACCAACTGGGATATCACCGCTCATTATATTTACAATGAGCTTTTTTAATAAAGAACTAGTTTGCCTTTCGCGACTTTGCTCGTGTGGGAATGTAGCCGATGTCACTTTTCAGCTTGACGGCCGGTTTGATTGAGTTGTACTGGCACTGCCTCTCGATCGACGGGTCTTGGGTTCGAATTACGGCTGAGGCAAATTTTTGTGTAAAAAGCAGATGTTTGTTCTCGGGTCATTAGTGTTTGTGTTATGTTCAGAGGGATTCACGAAACGAGGGAAAACCTTAGTGTGGGCCTTTGAAAGTTTATTTAACATCTTAGTGTTCCAAAACCGTCACCCTCACCTGCTAGCGGTGTACCCTGCTGATTAATGGACGAGGCTCTGACGTATTACAACCCGTAAAGGGTTTCTTTTTTGAAATTTACAAAAAAATAAATATAAACTATACAAAAGCTTACATACGTTATCAAAATAATAATTGGGAATAAATTAATCAGAACGCGACGTTACTGCAACCCGCGAAAAACTCGCGCGTCACGCCACTCAAATGACGGTGAAACTTCACTTTGACAGAGCAAGGGCGTTCTTATACTTTTCGTACTGCTTGCTCACCCTCTAGCGTTGTTATTTCGACATTTGACAGCTGATGATATCTTTATGTCCTTACAAAGATATCGTTTTCATTATGCCCGCCTACGCTTGTTGTATATTTATTTATTTATTTATTTAAAGGTATACTAACAGCAAGACATATTAATGTTTGACAATTAAAACTTAATTAATGACATTTCAGTTCAAGGGTTATGAATAGGTAAATATATAAATATGTTTGCCAATTAAAAGTACTTTATTTGATATTGATGATTTTGCCATTCTACATTTTAATTTTGATTAAAATTGTCATATATTGGCAAAATCATGGTTGGGCGCGCCATTTCAGAGTCTACAAGCCAAGCTTTTAACTCACACACAGGCTGTGACACAGGTAAATCGCTAGAGGTCAAGTATGAGAAACTTAATAATAAATTACCCCTCTGTGAAGATTGATGATTAAATTACATTAGATCTCAGTCCTACATGCATTAAAATTCCTATCGGGCTAGGCAGAGAATCAGTGGTTTTAAGACTACTTGATGCCACGTTTGACATCAATTCAGAGGGTTGTAAAATCAAACAGCGCTGATCTCAACCGATCAGTGAGGTTAAGCAACGTACACAGAGGCAGGGAACCTGATTGATGACTATAAGTGGCAATTCATCTCGAGCGTTTCCGTGCTTCGGAGGGCACATTAAGCTGTCGGTCCCGGCCGTTGTCGATTGACTACAGTTGTTAAAACCTAGTCAGCGGCCATTGTGCGGTTTGAAAACTGACACCAGGGTTAGCCAAGTTCGCCACATACCTACTTAACTATGCACGATAAGAAGAAAATAAGATCAAAGATGACGTGAGTGGTGAGAGGTGCTCAGCCTTTCACCCACAATACATCGAAACCCTCGCGTTCCACTGACTGACTTTTACAGTATGCCTGGGAAGAGTAGGCAGCTGATACATTCTAAGTTTTTCTTTCAATCCCTGTCCGCGTGTATCTCAGTTCTGTTTCAAATAATTATGCTCCAAGGGCTAAGGGATATCAACAAATAACTCTGAAGTTTTGAAACGGATTACGCGACCATACGAATAGCTCCTTCGCAACACAGTAATTGTTCTAACCTTGAATTCACTTTTTGCGGTCGGATAATAGCACTAATCACCGTTTGCGACATGTATAAGGTAAGGACTATAGACTTTCAATTGGGTCTTAGCTACTTTGTAATTGAAGATTATCTATCTATCTATCTACATATATAATACTTAAACACCTTCCATGCTGGACTGTGAGTGAAAGTAAAACTTAGAATTTGCCAGCCACCTTCTCTTACCAGGTATACAGTAAAAGTCTGTAAGTGGAATACGAGGGTTCGATATAGGTCTCGATATAAATAAATAAATAAACGCTACACACTCAAAGGCCCACACTAAGGTTTTCCCTTGTGTCGTGGGTCCCTCGGAACACACATAAAGACAAACACCAATGACCCGAGAACAAACATCTGCTTTTCACACAAATGTTTGCCCCGACTGGGGATCGAACCCAGGACCCGCCGATCAAGAGGCAGCGTCACTACCACTCGACCAAACCGGCCGTCAAGGTCTCAACATGTGCGATCAGCCGTATCACTTTTCCTTTGGGTATTTCTAAAACTCGGGGATAGATATTTAGTTTCATGGGGAACAATTCTACTACAATAAAGCTGGAAATTTAAAATAACCTCTTCAAACGCAGGTTGAAATAGACACATACTAAATAGACCAAAATAGCTCCTAGGTTTCACCGCAATGCCTATTTAGGCTGCCCTTGAAGCTAGACTTGTTTTGTAAAGCCTAGACTGAGTGTTGCGTAATGAGTGAAGCCGCAAAACGTAATTTGTATATATCTCGTAAGTATACACCTGCCTTAATATGAACATTGAACTGTGGTTTTGAGTGATTCTATAAGTTACTTGTGTTTTTTTTCCAGCCCATATCCATCCCCACCGAGGGGCACGGGCCTCCCTTCGAAACACGAAAGGGTTTTAGGCCATAGCCATAGTCCACCAGGTTGGCCCAATGTGGGTTGGTGGACCGCTCGTCTTTCGAAAATGAATTTTCTTGGACAGGCGGGTTACATCACGATGTTTTCCTTCACCGTTGAGCAAGTGATAATTAGAAATCCGTACATTAATCCGAAAAGACGAAACTTAGTGGTTCGGACCCGCACAAGGATTTGAACCCGTAACCTTCCGATTATAAGTATGGCTCATCACTAACTGGGCTATCACCGCTTTACTTGTGTTCTTGTGTAATTTAAAGCTATGTGTTGTGTATGTGTACCCTTAAACGCTTAAATTTATTTATTTAACGAGTCTTGGGTTATTTACTTTTACTGCCGTTAACATACAAATACACATACACTCACAAAATTTCGCCTTTATACAAGGTTTTAGGTATCTCTCTTTCAACCTCTCGGGTGGTTAATCAGTTCCTAAAACAAAACAACTTCCCGGAGGAACATAGGTCAAAATAGGAAAAAAAATTTGATCTGCCATACAAAATGCGCTATATGCTGATGAAGTTTGTATGGGGACTCAATTTTTTTTTTCGTATTTCGACCTATGTTCCTTGGGAGAGTTGTTCAGTTTCATGGACTGATTAACCACCCGAGAGGTTGAAAGAGAGATACCTAAAGCCCTGTATATTAGTGTGATGAATTGTAAACACCATGATACCTCACAAATACTTGAAATTGTAATTTTACGGGTTGGGATTTGCAGAAATACTTAAAGGTTTGTAATTTATCTTTTCGTAAAGACTGTTTAATTTTAATACGGAAACTCAAATTTTGGCTCAATATTGCTATTGTTAAGTTAAATCAAACAATGGACGGCTGCCACCACCGCAAATCCATTTGCAGATTATGTTTGTTTAAGCAAGTTGTATTCATTTCTATGGGAGTTCTTGACTTAAGATGAATTATTAAAATTTCTTCACAGATCTGTGTTATACGATCTAGATGAGGCGATGTTCCCATAGATATGTAAACTAAAGAAAGATGTTATAAGGCGGTGCGGTTGATAGTCAGGCAAGGATAACAGTTAGACCAGCGGTTCCCAAACTTTTTTTTCTCATAGACCTCTTTTAAAATTTTGCCGGTTCCGGTGGACCCCCTGTAGCTACATTTGTAACATTTTTCCAAAACTCGAAAAAAAATGTAATCTTCATATAACTATGGAAATTTGCGTTGCGGCTGAATTCGAACCACGAATTAACAGTTTTCGGAAAAAAAAAGTGAGAATTGACTGTGCTGTGAGTGGATCTCAAAAAAAAAAAAAAAGTTGGGCAATCAAAAAGGTGATTCCATCCAATTTTAATTTTTTGACATCTACTCGCAGCACAAGGAACTAAATAATTCTTAGTTTAATCAGACCAACATTAAGTTCTTCACTATCGAAACCAGATAAACGTGGACCCCCGCTTACGAATTGTGAACCCCAGTTTTTTGTCACGCCAACGTAGACCCCCGTTGCGTCTCTCGTGGACCCCTGGGGGTCCACCTGGACCACTTTGGGAATCAATGAGTTAGACGATGTGCCTAATTGATAGTCAGGCAATGATATGCTGATTGTCGATATTCCCAGGTAAAAATATCACCAAACCAATAAAATAGCGGGCATATCGTTACAGGTATTTACACATATACATACTACTACTGTAGAGATAGCGATGACTGATTGCTTAGTTAGTTAATTACTTAGTAGCACTGAGTATACTTGTTTATTTATTTGTAAACATCCACATCTGTTTCTGTTAGCATCTACTTCCTTTTTTTTACTTAAACTGTGAAAAGTGTTGTTGGTTGTGTATAATTTAGCCTTTAATTGTAAGACTGTCTTATATCAACTTCTGTACACAGCTGTTTTCTATTCCAAATAAACAAAAAAAAGGTTTCTTTTGACGATTTTGATGTTTTTTTTTTGAAAACTGACGTAAGTAATTATAGTTTTTAGCTATATTGTATCAAAATCGGTTTAATTGTTCAAAAGTTAAAAGCGGTAAATATCTGGGGTTATACAACATTTTTAATTTAAGAGTTATATTAACTGACGTGGAATGTAATAATTTTCCACGTTAAAAACGTATGAGTCACCGACTTCAATCCCAACAACAGTTCGCACAAAGTAGATATCTAGTTTTTTTGCGGACTACAATGCCTATTAGCAAATAACTAAAAACAGAAATGTCATTCATTTATTTAGATGATGTTCTAGTTTGTAGTATATTTTGTTTTTGTTGATTTTTTTTAAAAGCGCTGAATCATTTTCGATAAAATTTATATGGGACCTCTTCAGGAGTATACTCTTTCGAACAAATAAAGAATTTTGAAAATCGGACAACAGTTGCCGGAGTAATCGCGTAACAAATATACAAAAAAAAAACAAAATACAGTCGAATTGAGAATCTCCTCCTTTTTTGAAGTCGGTTGAAAAGTAATGTTTAATGTCAGTTTAGTGTACAATTTACATGCTAAAATACCAATGGCTAAATGTGAAAAGAACTAGATTTAAGTATACAACTTCTGTAATGTACCCCATTTTTAATAAAAAACGAATTGAATTAAAGCAATCTGTTTAATTTTAATTTTGCGCGGACTACAGGAGGTTTACCATGATCGCTTAGCGCGATCCAATTTAGGACCTAAACAAGTCTGCAACGCTTATTCGTACTATGATGGCTTATTATTATAATTTTGGCGCTGTTGCGATTCAAAGGCAAACCAGCGACAATTTATTTTAAAAATAAAAATGGACCATAGGCAACCGAGCAGCTCAAAAGCAGCGCCATCATGGTACAATTTTAAAAAACATTCCAATTGCGAAGCATTTCAAAGTTGAATCCTAAACAGAAATGCTCGTGGCAGGTACCTAGGTTATATCGTGCACAGCTGTGGGATAAAATGTAACCTGTGTCATCTCTGTACCAAATTTCATCAAAATCGGTTCGGGTTTAGCTGTGAAAGCGTAACAAACAGACAGACAGATAGAGTTACTTTGTAGGGATTGTAGGCATGTATTAACATTTGGAATCGCGTATCCAGTGAAGCATACATTTCGATGAAGTTCCTCAATGGTTCGGTACCGAATTTAGACCGAACAACTTGCGAAATGTTAACTTCAAAGTTAGATCGATCAACTTTAGTAAGTAACTAGTCGATAATTAGTTTGCAGACACGCGAAACTATCGCCCTAATTGATATTTGGTAGGAAATTGATACAGATCTTTCACTATACTGGGTGATAAAAAACCTCCTATCTTTATTCAAAATCCTGAACCAGTGTCACTCAAAGACTATTTTTTAATATTTTTTCAATGGGAATAGTTCATTTTTTGCCTAAACGTAGACATTACTCCTACACCAGGCACCCGAGTGGTGTCTACGGGTGTGTCTATGTTTAGGAAAAAAAAAACCACAGAGAAAAAAAGTGTTCTGTAAGTGATACTGGTTCAGGGTTTTGAATATAGCTAGGAGGTTTTTTTTCACCTTGTAGAGCGATAAAAACTGATCCAAAACAACCTTATGGCGAAAATTTTAAGATTAATATTGATATACTTTTTAACTGTCTTCTTAAAAAGAATGTTATCAAATATATCCGTATTGTAATATTGTTTGAATCTTACTACATAAAACAAAGTCGGGTTTGTTTGGACACTGAAACTCGAGAACGGCTGGATCGATTTTCATGGTTTTTGATTTATTGTATTTGTATCTGTCCCTAATAACAGAATAACTATAGGAAAGCTCCAGTGGCGTGCATAGACATTTTAGGCAGGGTAGGCAGTGAACTTGTCTAGTTTTAATTGACCGCTCAAACTCGTTTATATGCAACTTTTGACAAACGAAAAAACTTTCAACGTACCTAACTTTGAGATGTTTTTCAGAAAGCTCATGCTTTTTAATCGCTGTATTAAGGTTATTCAAATCAAAATAACCCTGCGCCGTTCCATACGTTTTTATAACAGTTTGAAAACAAAATGCACAGATAACAAAATACTTAAGCGGTTAGTATGCACACAACCCGTGAACCAATAATGAATATAGTATATTTTAGTAATGTCTTACTGCGGTACCTTTTTTTGCGTCAAATCCACGTATCGGCCTTTTGCGAAGTAATTTTTACTTTTTCTTGAAAAGGTAAACTTGAAAAATTACGCAGTTTAGGCAAACAAACATCATCACCACACTTTTCACAACTTATTGCACTCATTTTGTTCTAAACAAATATCTAACAATCACTATAAACTGATAAAACAATAATTTGCAAAAGTTTTCGTACCTACGTAGTTGCAAAACAAAAACAAACCAATATGGCTGAATGCATCCAATAAGACAAAAAGGCCGCAAAATTAAAAATCTATAACAGCCATTTCAAACTTACCGAATATTGACACTTCTCAATTTGGTAGAATCGCTAGGCAGAGCTTTTTTCTCCATACAATCAGTTTGTTAATATTTGGCGGGGGAGCGAAACAGCCAATCAGAAGCCCCCATTTCAACACAAAACCTCAACAAAAAAGGCATTTCAAACGAGTGCTTTTAACGAATAATTAGAAAGGCAAATCCGCGCTCCTACGAGGGCTCTTACTAGTTCAGTAATAGAAGTTTAGATGGCGCTGTTTTGAAAAGTTAAAGGTTAGAGAAATGAAGATGGCGTCATTTCGGAAAACGTTTATTCGTTATACAAAGATCTGTGATCGTTGGTGTACATTATAATATTTAATTTTTGTATTTTTTTTGCCTTGAAAAGCCTAGGGTAGGCACTGCTTTTCTGCTTGTATGGAATGCACGCCACTGGAAAGCTCCTTCCATCCACTCCTTTAAGTTAGCATTAAGAAAACACTGGGCACAGCAATTGAGCAGTAATAATCTTATCTTATCTTATCTTATCTTATCTTATATTATCTTATCTTATCTTATATATCTATATATATAAAAGAAAGTCGTGTTTGTTACAACACTTATAACTCGAGAACGGCTGGACCGATTGCCATGGTTTTTGATTTGTTGTATTTCTCTCCGTCCCGAATAGCAGAATAACTATTAAAAACATTGGAAAATTGACGGAAAAATTCCCACGGGAACGAAGTCCCGGGCGAAAAGCTAGTAATAATGTATAGAATCATATATGCATTAGGTACGTTGTCATATTTATAGAGACTATTGTATATATTATATTTATTTATATTATATATATATCTATATATATATCTATACATATATATATATATGTCAATATAATTAGTGTAGCGTTAAAGTAGATATTATTAGTTAAAATTCCTTATTGCGCAAGTACGCCGATCCTGCGATTAGTCTCCTTTCGTTTCTCTCGAGGGTTAGCTGGAAGAAATCTCTCTAAGGGATAAGCTCGCCTTTGTACATAGTTTTCTTTGTATCCATCTCTTTTGCCTTGTAATTTTTATTATGTGCAATAAAGTGTTTACATACATACACTATTAAAAACATTGGAAAATTGACAAAAAAATTCCCTTGGGAATGAAGTCCCGGGCGAAAAGCAAGTTTGACAATATAAGTGAGATAAAACGAGCGGTTCACCAAACCGCATTGGGCCAGCGTGATGGACTATAGCCTAAATCCCCTTTGTATTTCGAAGGGAGGCCCGTGCCCCTCGGTTGGGACGTATACGGACTGGTAAAAAAAAGTGTGGTGCATTGAACGTAAATTAGCTAGCAAATTATTTCCACCAATAGCTGAAGTGTTGGCAGATCATACCTACGGAAACTCCTTAATTTTGGTAACAATTACAGCTTAGCACAAGGTTATCACAACTTTTGTTCTAAAATATTTCAATTTCACGCATTTTTTGTAAATAATTAATAGTTCTGCAAATCAATGAAAGATGGCACCACAAGAGCAAAGCTTGGACTCAACTAGCTGGACATTAAACACTTAAACGAATCAATGGCTAATAAAATACATTTTTTTAAATTATATGATGGGTTAACTCTTGACCTCAATCTTGACCATAAGGTCAAAGATGAGGTCGACGGTGGAGCGAGTAAACCCAGAAAATACCTATAAAGGCACTGGTACTCCCACGCACCGACGGAATACAGCAAGCTGTTTGGCGTCGGACTTTAGTAGAAGGGTGGTCGCGAACCAGACGGCCCTTTACAGAGCCTACCACACCGCATGAGATCATAGGACGACACCTCAGATTCAGAAAAAAAATGAAGTGTCGTTGCCTGTATGGATTACTAGGAGGCAGGTCTTATTTGTGTTTCCTTAGTCGCCTCTTACGACACCACGGAAAGAGATGGGGTGGTGTTATCTTAACCGATCACCACACGGTTAAGTAATTAAGTAATAATGCAATTACCAAATACAATTTACGCGCACAAATACTATCCTAACCTAATCAAAAACAGCTATTTCAATAAACCTCATATTAGATTGATTGGCTTCTGAATTAACCAGGATGATACTACTTGGTATGTTGGGATATCTCGGATGTTCAGTTATCGATTGAACATTTCTGAATTGGTTTTAATATTATTAACCCCCGAAAGAAAAGTGGGGTAATCAAGCCCGACGCCAAACAGCTTGCTGTGTTGGAGTACCAGTGCCTTATAGCTCAACTGTGACCTTGGTCAAGATTGAGGTCGAGAATTAACCCATCCTTCAATAAAAAACGTGCTTTTCAATATTTTGTTTATTCTTTTTAACGTCTTAGGGGATTAATTTTGGCAACTTTCCGTGGGTGTCGTAAGAGGCGACTAAGGAAACACAAATGAGACCTGCCTCTTATCTACCCCAGGCAACGACACCTCAATTTGTTTTGAATCTGGCGTACTATGGTCTCATGCAGTGTGGTAGGCTCTGTAAAGGGCCGTCTGGTTCGCGACCACCCTCCTACCGAAGTCTGACGCCAAACAGCTTGCTGTGTTCCGTCGGTGCGTAGGAGTACCAGTGCCTTATAAGTATTTTCTGAGTTAACTCGCTCTATCGTCGACCTCATCTATGACCTTGGTCAAGATTGAGGTCAAGTGGTAATCAAATAAAATAATTTTCCACGTCAAAAACGTAAGAGTCACCGACTTCAATCCCAAAAAGAAAATTTTTTCGAGAGTTTCCCTCAATTTCTTCAGGATTCCACCATCAGATCCTGGTTTCCTTACCATGGGACCACCCTTGGGATACTCCCTTTCCAACAAAAAAAGAATAATCAAATTCGGTTCATAAACGACGAAGTTATCCGAGGACATACATTTAAAAAAATATACGGTCGAATTGAGAAACCTCCTCCTTTTTTGAAGTCGGTTAAAAAGACCCATCCCATGCATTATACAGTAAAATTCAGTAAGTGGGACGCGAGGGTTTTGATGTATGGTGGGCGAAAGGCTGACAAGAAAAGGTGACCTCTCACCATTAAATGTCATGTTTAATCGAATAACCCTCAGAATTTGTGTCAAAAATAGCATCAAGTGGTTGTAGAAATGCAGATGTTCTGCCTACCCTGTTAGGGATTATAGGAGTGAGTGTAATGTATTTGCTATTAAATTGAAATTATTTATTCTAAATAAGATCACTTCCATACATAAAATAATTATTTGTATATCCAAAAAAAATACAGAAATGTCACAGTATGTATATTCGTGTGTATGTAGGTATGTAAGCTCTTTATTGCAAACTCTTACAGACAGACTTATCCCTGGGCCCCGATTCTGTAACTTAAGTTGTGTGTCGTTGGAATGGTCGCTATTTTATCCGTTCAGGTGGCGAAATTGAGAACTACCCAAATTTCATACATCTAATGGCGGCTGTTTTGACTGGTGTCGCCACCGCCAACTGAATTTCCAGTTGCAGATAGTTTGCAACTTCACGTTCGGTTGGCGGTGGCGCTGCTGGTCGTGGTGGTTGTCAGGAATTATATGAAAACTGGCTTTCCGCACGCGGCTCCGCCCGTGGACTACAGGTTATATCGTGCCCAACTGTGGGATAAAATGTAGCCTATGTCTTCCCAGGCTCTAATCTATCTCTGTACCAAATTTCATCAAAATTGGTTCAGTAGTTTAGGCGTGAAAGACGGACAGACAGACTGACAGACAGAGTTACTTTCGCATTTATAATGTTAAGTAAAGTATGGATTAAATGGTTCTCAATTTCGCCACCTGAACAAATAATAAAATGGCCTCCATTCCATCGACACACAACTTAAGTTACAGAATCAGGGCCCGGATGGGATCTCTTATTAAGTAAATAATAATGTACAATTAAATTATATATGACTAGCGGATATCATTAGAGGTCGGTAAGTATAATAATGTATATATATTCTTACACATAAAATAATAATAGTTATATAATAATAAAGCCCGTGCTCACACTAATCATGGTCGCTCTGCTAAAGAGACGGTTCATGGCCATACTGTATTGGAAACTAATGAGTCACGAAAATGGTAGAAAAAGTTTATTGCAGATTTTTAAGTGGATTGGCAGGTCGAGATTATATTTGACTTGAAGTCTTTAATGAGGGTACAAGGTAGGCTATTTTCCTATTTTCCTACATGCATTAAAATTGATTTATACTAATCAGAACACAAAGTATAGACGTTGTTTTCCCCTGACAAAAAAGAGGGGGTGTTACAAGTTTGACGTATGAATTTGTGTATCTCCATGTCTTCTTATGGTTAAGGTATAAGTCAAGTGAGTGGCGAACGTGACTAACCCTGATGTCAGAATTTCAAAACCACATAGCGCTTATAAAAAAATCAACAAAAACAAAAAAATATTACAAACCAGAACATCATCTAAATAAATGAGTGACATTTTCGTTTGTGGTTATCTGCTAATTGGCATTGTAGTCTGCAAAAAATACTAGTTTTGCTATTCAATGCTATTGATGCTATTCATACTCGTAAATATGCCTATTAATATTATAAACACAAAAGTAACTGTCTGCTTGTTTTTACCTTTTCACGCCTAAACCACTGAATTGATTTTGATGAATTTTAGTACAGAGATACAGCGAAAAGGACATAGGTTACATTTCATCCCACAGCTGGGCACGATATGACCTGTGGTTCACGTGGGAGGAGCCCGCAAAAGATATTATAAATGCGAAAGTGACTCTATTTGTCTGTTACGCTTTCAAGGCTTAACTAATTAAGCGATTTTGATGAAATTTAGTACAGAGATACATATATAGATACATAGAGAGACATAGGCTACATTTTTTCCCCACAGCTGGGCACGATATAACCTGTATGAAAGCTAGTCTTCTATATCTATACATCTATACATTTATAAAGAGGAAAGATTTGGCTCCGAAACTACTGAACCGATTTGAAAAATTCTTTCACCATTAGAATCCTACATTATCCGTGATGGACAATGGACATAGGGTACATGATTTTCCCGAATTCCCACAGGAACGAAGTCCCAAGCGGAAAGCTAGTAATAATATTATAAAGAGGAAAGATTTGATTGTTTGTTTGTTTAATTGCATCGAATAGGCTCCGAAACTACTGGACCGATTTGAAAAATTCTTTCACTATTAGAACCCTACATTGTCCGGGATGGATATGGGTACATGAATTTCCCGAATTCCCAAGGGAATGAAGTCCCGCGCGGGAAGCTAGTATATATCTATAAAAATGAATCACTAAGTCTGTTTGCTAAGCGCAAAACTCGAGAACGGCTGGACCGATTTGGATGGTTATTTTTTTGTTGTGTTCCTTATTTTCAGGACCAAGTTTGTATTCAAAAAAAAAATGAAAATCCGCCGGGACAATTAATCACTAATATCACACAAGAAATTATGTTGTAAAATACTTACTCAAACAAGAGTAACTGTATCATTATTTATCAGAAGACAAAGCATTGTATACAATATACATATTAGTTGATAAATACTTTTCATTTATTTAGGATCTTCAAAAGATACTTAAGTCATTTTACAGTGTAAATGCGTATGAAACAAAATCAATTATAAATGCTTTAATTACATTATAGTAGACCACACAAGTAGACTAGAAAATAAGGTCATTTTTTAAATATATTATTAGAAAAAAAGCACCCCTTTGAGTTTCTTGCCTATTCTTCTCTGGGGAGGACTGCACCTTTACGAATAGACGTAGAGTTAAAAGAACTTATTCACTATTTTGACTTATTTAAAATGTATAGATAAATAAGACTATTGTATAATCGAGTACATAAATGTGTAGGCAATGTTTATAATTTCATTCAGATATGTATACTTGAATCACTTAATTTATATTACTTAAAATCACTTTGAACTTATTTATTCATTCGTGTTTTTATAATTATTACAACATTGCAGTTATACATTATTTAAATTTTATTGTATTCTTTAAATAGACGTTGTTGGTGTGTGTGTGTAGGTACATTGTTGCCGTCATGTCGGAATAGGGTGCACATAAAACCAGCGCCATGACTTGTGGTAGTCTCAAGTCATGGCTTTAGCTGAGTGCTACCCTTTTGCACGGCACGTCACAACGCAGAAGACTCACTCTTAATTTAATTAACTATTTATAAATATTTGTTCTTTTTTGTGTAGATATTAAGTTTTTTTTTATTTGTATTTTTTTGTTATTTGTTTTTTTTGCCATTACACTTTCCTTTAATGTCTCTGTGTTGTGATGTCCTTTGTAATAAATAATTTTCTATTCTATTCTATTCTATTTTAAGTAACAAATTTTTAAGTCCTAAACATTCTATAATCTCCGTTCCCGATTCCTGATTATCTCCGTTCCCGATTCAACCATCTGCCTCCTGGTCACCATCCCCGTCGCTCCCGTTTCACAAACTCTTTACAATGTCCTTCGGCCAACACCAACTTCTTTTTTAATTCATTTACTGTTCGAGCAACACAAATGTGGAACAGACTGCCGATACCTATTCAAGAAAGCCCTTCTATTCACACTTTAAAAAAAAAATTAAAAGAACACTTTCTTTCGAGACTCTAATGAGCATATAATATATGTATTATATAATGTATGTATTCTATATTTATGTATTTATTTTATTGTAATAAGTATAATTTTATTATTGTTGTATTTATTTGGTATTATTATTATTTTTTCTTCTGTAAACTCTGTGCGCAAATCTCTCTACCCCTTCTACTTATATACTATTTCTCACTAGTTAGGTTGGCTGGAAGAGATCTCTTTTAGAGATAAGCTCGCCTTTGTATACTTGGTTTTTCCAATTGATTTAATAACTATGTTTGTGCAATAAAGAATATTATATATATAAAATAAAGATGTTTTGACCTTGATTTAAGGATTTTTTTAAAGCTTGTACACATATTAGCATGTATGGGCTCCGATTCTGTAACTTTAGTTGTGTGTCGATGGAATGGAGGTAATTTTATCTGTTCAGTTGGCGAAATTGAGAATTATTTAATTTTCATATACTTGCTAACAAACACCCCACCAGCAGCGCCACCGTCACCCAACGTAAAGTTGCAAACTACCTAGCAACTTAAAGTTCCCGTGGGAATTCGGGAAAATCATGTACATAGGGTACACTCCCGGATAATGTAGGATTCTAATGGTGAAAGATTTTTTCAAATCGGTCCAGTAGTTTCGGAGCCTATTCGATGCAAACAAACAATCAAATCTTTCCTCTTTATAATATGTATAGAAAGATAGATATAGATAAAATAAGAGCAAACTCAAGGTCAACATGGTTAGCCTGATGTGATGCCGTGTGTATCATGGGTGCTAATGAATGATGTATTGCTTACATACATGTTATACATAAATACCCAGACAATAGTATAAAAATATGAGATTTAAAATTCGTTTTACTCAGGAATTAAACACGCAACTTTTAGAGTAGTTGTATTTTATACTAGCTGATGCCCGCAACTTCGTTTGCGTGTTAATTTTTTTTTGTACAGAGTACACAGATTGAAAACATCTATCTTACGTGATTTAGATTTTTACATACAAAAGTTTTTTCCCGCTAACTCCCGTTCCCGTGGGAATTTTGCAATATCCTGTTGCAACTTAGCTTTAAGTTTACTAAGGTACCTGCATGCCAAATTTCAAGCGTCTAACTTAAGCGGTTTAGATTTTTCATACAAAAGGATTTTCCCGCTAATTCCCGTTCCCGTGGGAATTTCGGGAATTCCTTTCTTAGTGCACCTTTGCGGTACCTAAGCTACGTCTCTTCCAAATTTCAAGTGCCTACGTTTAGCCGTTTAGGCTGTGCGTTGATATGTCCGTCAGTCTAGGTATAATTTCTCCCGTTTTTTACACATTTACCACTATATCTTTGCTCCTATTGATTGTAGCGTGATGTTATATAGCCTATAGCCTTCCTCGATAACTGGACTATCCAACACAAAAAGAATTATTCAATTCGAACCAGTAGTTTCGGAGATTAGCGCGTTCAAACAAACAAACAAACAAACAAACAAACTCTTTAGCTTTATAATAATAGTATAGATAACCAACCTAGCATATGACGGCCGGTTTGGTCGAGTGGTAGTGACGCTGCCTTTCGATCGGCGGATCCTGTGTTCGATTCCCAGTCGGGGAAAATATTTGTGTATTTGTGTATGTTTGTTCTCGGGTCATGGGTGCTTGTGTCTGTCTTTGTGTGTTCCAAGGGACCCACGACACAAGGGAAAACCTTAATGTGGGCCTTTGAGTGTGAAGCGTCTTTTTATATATATATATATATATATATAACCAAGCTAGCTATCGCACTAGATTAAAATAATCTACATTTCAGAGATTTTTGTCAACATCGATAATTAAAACAAAATTCTTTTGTTGTTGAAACTATGCACACAAATATCATTTCTATAACCTTGTTTAAAATACCGAAATATTTACCTACCATCCAAATAAAGCACTATAGTATTATATTATCTGTGATAAAGCCAAGAATCTCATTCATTCTTAGATAAATTTGGATTCAGAACTTGTCTAAGTGGTGTTTTGATGTTTTTTAGCAAAGCAATTATTGCTTACAACTTATACCAATTTTAAACAAATATACAGGGCTTTAGGTACCTCTCCTTCAACCTCTCCGGTGGTTGAACAGTCTATGAAACTGAAAAACTTCCCCAAGGAACATAGGTCAAAATACGAAGAAAATGATCTCCCATACAAAATGCGCTATATGCCGATGAAGTTTGTACGGGAACACAAAATGTTTTTTTTGTATTTTGACTTGTGTTCCTTGGGGAATTTATTCAGTTTCATGGACTGATTAACCACCCGAGAGGCTGAAAGAGAGATACTTAAAGCCCTGTATAGCTAGGAACCATCTCGATTACGTCAGGAGCTACGATGCCACAGACACTCACACAGATACACAAACATACACACATACATATACATAAATACACACGTCAAACTTATAACACTCCTCTTTTTTATCGTTGGTTAAAAAGTGTTAATTGCATCTTCTTCTTATCGTGTTGGTATAGTGAAGTGTGTGGCGAACTTGGCTAACCCTGGTGTCAGAGTTTTCAAACCGCACAATGGCCTTTGACTTGGTTTTAACGATTGTAGTCAATCGACAACAGCCGGGACCGACAGCTTAACGTGCCCTCCGAAGCACGGAAACGCTCGTGGTAAATTGCCACTTTGGTCACCCATCAGGTTCCCTGCCTCTGTGTACGTTGCTTAACCTCACTGATCGGTTGAGATCAGCGAGAGCCACTAGGCTACGAGCGCCTAATTGTATAAAAACTAAGGTTATCTTAAGAACCATAAATAATTGTATTTATTATTCATTCATATAACGCCAATGTCATAGTCAAAGAATGAGTACGGCCAACAAAAAAATCAAAGACGAATTTTTTGTTTACTGGCCACCAAGGTCGTTCTTGGTATAAAAAGTGAACACTTTTTTTGCCAGAATATTCCTTCTGTATAAAGCCACTTTAGGCTTCGCTTGGAATCTAATTTATATTCTAATCTCCTGTAGTGTATTCAAAGTTTGTATTGATATTTTTATGGGCCTCATATTACCAATAATGATTGTGTTCCGCTTAAGCAAGAAATTTGCTCGAAGGAAATTCAATTCTATTCAATTCATTTATTCCAAAATAACATTTAACAATTGTGTGGAAATATTATACAAAGTAATAAAAAACAAATTAATAATGTCGAGTAAAATAGTTAATAAAATAATAACAAAATAACAAAATAAAATTTTCACAAGATTTGGTCACGAATTCATCAATATTCTAGAAACATTTATTCAACAAAAAAGCATTTTGTACATTTTCTAATTGAGTGAGATTCATTGGGAGACTTCAAATTCGTGGATAGACAATTAAACAACCTTACAGCCCGATACCTAACACTATCTGTATCCATTTTCAGTTTGGAGCTATAACAGTTTATTCATTTAAGAACATAGACCATTCAAGAAACACTAACTGTAGTAGACATTTTATCATTTACTTAAAAACAATACCACCGGTTATAATGTTTGCCAAGAACATATGATTTTTTTTAACTACTAAAAAACTCAATTTATTTAACTCAAGAAAGAGACGAACACGTGTAAAAAATAAAAACCTATAAACATTTAATTATTTAGTTTTATATTTTTATGTTAACCTTACTTTGGGATTTACCATTTTGGGTCGTCATTCAAAACACATCCAAAATAAAAACTGTACATTCTTTTGTTTTTACATAATCTGACGTACTTTGCTGCAACAAAAAGTTGATGAGCCTCTAAATAGGAGTAAAGTCAAAGTTAAAAATAGATTTATTTTACAGAACATTCAAGATGTTACTTAACATAAATCAGAGTAGTGAATTACATTAGTTCTTTAAACTCTACGCCTTTTCGCTAAGGTGCAGTCTTCCCCTGAGAAGAATAGGCAAGAAACTTCGAGGGTTACTTTTTTAATTCAGTCATCAAATTTCCTTGTTTTCTCATTTTAATTTAAATAATATCTGAATAAATCTGGAGCTGAGAAATTTATTCCTTGGTCAAGCAACTCCAATAAATAATCAAAAATTCTTTAATAACCCTTTTTATAAAGTTTTTGTTTAATTATTGTTTTAAATTTTTCCAAAGGTAAGTATGTATTATATGTATGCATAAAAAGTAAAAATTATAAACAAATTAAGTAATTCATTTATAAAACAAAAAGGTGTTCTTGGCACTAGCACGCACAATATATTTTTTAATAAGTACTTTGTTGCGGTATCGGTTAGGTATGTTTATTTTTCATAATATATTAACTCTGGATTATAATCCCTAATGCGATAGGCAGATCATTTATCGTTAAAGTTAACAATAATTTCGAGGTTTCTATATCAAACTTGTAATACTGATCGCAGGTTTTCTTTTGAACTACAATATAGTAAAACACTCGCATCTTACTTACTGCTTCTTACAATATAGCTGGGAAGTGTTAACAGCTAGTACATTCAATATTTTTCATTCACATCAAGTCCAGCGTGGAAACCAGAGAGAGGAAGCCAAAAGGGGACGTCTATTTCGTATGTTTACATATACAAACTGTAAATCTGCAAGGTTGCCATATTCACAGGAGCAAATATACAGCTGAAATAGAGTTGAAATCAATAATAATATAAAAACCTAAAATTTTGAAAATTTAATTTATTTTAATTTTTTTATCGACAACTCGCGTGCACATCATTAATTCATCGACACTATATGCACATCACTAAAATAACATGGCACAGATGCGATAATGTTGAGGTATTCTCAGTGCAGTACATTTTTTATTCCAGCTTAGGTGGATTATTCTCTAAAGCTCAAAACAAAATCTTGTTTTTTTTCGTGTATAGTTAAATGTTCCGTTTTCGGTATTATCGAATAAAGTTGGTCCCATACCATACTATTCCATCATTGAATATGGCAACCTTGCAGATTTACACCCTGTATATATGTTCACATCTTTGTTACCCTAATTCTTTGTTTATAATTCTAACATATTAATCATTTATTTGAATATACATATACATCTATATTCAGGAAGTCAAATGCAATATGTAAATGATTTATATCATGAGTACTGAATAATGTACTGACATTGAAATACGAATACAATTATGTGTACCTATCGTATTATTAAGTAATTATTTATATATGTCTATATGTGTGTGTGTGTATATATTAGTTACATAATCATATAGATTTAAATTTAAGTTAGTGCCATTACTTAGGTTTAATTGTAAGAAAAATAACAACGTTAAGCACCGTACACAGAGGCAGGGAACCTAATGGGTGACCAAAGTGGCAATTTATCATGAGCGTTTCCGTGCTTCGGAGGGCGCGTTAAGCTGTCGGTCGCGGCTGTTGTAGATTGACTACAGTCGTTAAAACCAAGTCAGAGGCCATGGTGCGGTTTGAAAACTCTGACACCAGGGTTAGCCAAGTTCGCCACACACTTGTCTATACCTACACGATAAGAAGAAGAAGAATTAAAATACGTAAATATTATACGACTTTAAATTAGTTAGCGAAACTTTACAGGGTGATTTCATGAAACTGAACAACTTTCCCCAAGAAACTTATATTATGTATGTATGAAAATCCTTTATTTTACAATTGTACATACGACAGCACATCAGGTTATATGTGCTGTCGTATGTACAATAAAGGATTTTCATACCTTATGAATGTATAACCTGGGCCCATATTTTTGAAATGATATAATTCCAATTCGCATACGAATTGACAAGATTCGCATGAGAATCTCATACAAATCTTGTCAATTCGTATGCGAATTGTAATTCTATTGTTTTAAAAATCAGGCCCCTGATATGTGTGTAAAATAAATATTCTTAAAGGAGCAAACTATGGTACTTAGTTGAAATAAATGTACAAAGGCGGTATTAAATTCCCAAAAGAAAATTTGGACTTTTCTTACTACTTTTTTTTTAACGTTTCGATTTATATTCCTAGGGGTAAGTTGTTCAGTTTAGTGGGCTAATTCATATTCTGAATTTTCGCTAGCAAAAGACACCCAATTTAAAAAATTCACAGATTTCGTGCTCACACGACTATCGAGCACATTGGAAACGAATCACCGGAATTCGAAAAAATGTCGTTCTGACTTTGAGACTTTTTTTTCAAAAAGGTGCCTTATACCAGTGCTTTATAGGCATTTTCTGGGTTAACACGCTCCATCGTCAATCTCATCTATGACCTTGGTCAAGATTGAGGTCAAGAGTTAACCCATCTTATAATAATAATAAAAAAGGTTAGGCTACAGGGCAAACCCTTAACCCGATCGTCTTTGTTTTACGCTAAAATTGTAGATGACTAAATGACCAACGAAAATTTTCTCAAATTTTTGATATCATTCTTCGTTTCCAAAATATCGAGCGCCAAAATCAAAAATTCGGAAAAAATATTCTTATTTTCACTATTTCGGCCATAACTGTTTTCGTTTTTTAACTTTCTAGAATAATTCTTTTTGCATCTTATAGCTCTCGTAAATACGCGTCTTTAGAATATCATATATACACAACTATCCGAGATATAAGGGGATCGCACTTTTTCGTTAAATCGGGGCCTATACCTACTGGAGCGAACGAAAACACATTTCCAATGTCAAAACCGCGATAAATGGAGTCCTTTTAACCCAGCAGTGGGATCTGACATCCTAGGAAAAAAAATGTATAAAGAACGTAGTTTTTCCTCATAGGAGTGAAGAAACGTTAATTCCGCGTTTCTTAACTACGTAACGTAGAGTTAAGTACAACTAGTTGATTAACGACAGGAAGTTGAAAAAATCAGTCAGCTGTTGCGATTTCCGCAAGAAAGAAAAGGTATTTTTGTTGTTTTAAATAAAAATATTTACTTTCAATTTATTTTTGTAGAATTTTTAACTTCCACACTGGACTGGGAGTAAAAGAAAAATGTGCCAGCTGCCAACTCTTCATAGGCATACTGTGGAAACCAGTAAGTGGGACTCGTGATGTACTTATTATACCTTACAAGAACAGTAAAACTCACTTAGCAATATAATTGAATTTGTAAATAATACATATTATAAGCTAACTTTCCAAACGCAAAAAAATAAATATATATATAAGCCTTTAGCCCCAATACAGCAAAAACCCTCTGTATTGGGGGCTTAAGGCTTAAGTACTTATATGCATTTTTTTTTGCGTTTGGAAATTTCGCTTATATTATTTCTTATGTTCCAGAACCACGATTTTCTGCCTACCCCGAAAGGTATTTTAGGCGTGAGTGCGTAGATAGACATCGCAACACATAGAACAGGCAAGATTACACAGTAATACAAGATAATTTTGAGCAGATTTTGTATCTATCGCCGGCTCGGCGTGAACAGAGGAACTTTAATTTCTAATTCGGAAAGCCACTGCCTACCTAATAATGATGTAGTGCCACCCTCAATTATAAATAAATCCAGTTCTTTTGTTAACAACCTATAATTAACTTACTCCTAACTTGCGGTGATAGCCCAGTTGGTAATGAGCCAGACTTGTAATCCGAAGGTCGTGGGTTCAAACCGTTGTGCGGGCCTGTACCGCTAAATTCATCTTTTCGGATTTATGTACGGATTTCTAATTATCACTTGCTCAACGGTGAAGGAAAACATCGTGATGAAACCCGCCCGTCCAAGAAAATTCATTTTCGAAAGACGAGCGGTCCACCAACCTGCATTGGGCCAGCGTGGTGGACTATGGCCTAAATCCCCTTCGTGTTTCGAAGGGAGGCCCGTGCCCCTCGGTGGGGACGTATATGGGCTAGTAAGAACTCCTTACTTACTCCTTTACGCAAAAATTACTGGAAGGATTTTGATGATAGTTATAATGCTTAACATTAGAATAACGCATAGGCAAATTTTTTTTTATTCTCAAGGGAACGAATCCCGGGCGGAAAGCTAGTGTTATTAAGTGTCTGTAACGTTTTTTCGCATACACAACTCTACCTATTTTGATGAAGTTTTGCATGGACATAGTTTAAGGTACAATGATGGACGAAGGCTACATTTTATCTCAAAAGAGTGTTGAGTTCAGGAACATGATATAAGCGAATTTAAGGCGGGTAAAGCCGCGGGCGAGAATCTATAAACTGATAAGGTTAAGTAACTATTACCAATGTTTTGTTAAGGGGCAGGTTCTGTTGGTGTTAAAAAAATATATTTAAAATAAAATGAAAACTTTTTGAGTATAAATAACACAGGATTTTCTAAACAGAGACCAAAAAACGCAAACGACTCATACTTGATTTTTGTTTATTTGCTAAATCAAAAAAAAGTTTTTCATAAATCTGTTAATAAAACTGACCACGTCTAATAACCTGTTTGAATAAAGAGACGCAAAAACAATTCCTTTTTTTGTAGAGCGCTATGTTTGAAAACAAGTTGGTCGAGCAGTTTTGTCTATCCAAGACAATTTCCTAAACTTTTAACACAAAAATGAAATACACACACAATAGAACAAGCTAACAAACGAGTCAGAAAGCGTAACAGTGTTCATTTTATCGAAAAAAAATTACTATTCTATAGTAATTGAAAATAACAAGTCTTTTCCTCCACTTTTACTTGGAAAGCAAACCATTGTTATCTAACAGTCATCCATCGGAAAATACTAAAACTAGAGTTACAGTAAACTCGCTAAATTTATGTAATTCTTAAAAAAATAAAATAAGCAACGAACCTTTTTAGAGTTGAGAAAAATCCAAACACAGTCCACAGATTTGGAAAAAAGAAAATAAAACACAGATTTGAATGTCGAATTCGAACACTCGCGACGAACGCTGATTGGTTGAAGCGGTGAAAAGAGGCACAGGTCCGCGCCGCTCCGCGAACGCGTCACGACTAAACTAAAGACTTTGTGAGGTCCCTTTTGCGTGCGTTCCGTTTTGCTATTAGTTTTCCTACATGTAAACTGAAACAATGAATAGGCTGTTTGCGTACTAATTACTTACGACCAAACTTCTTGCTTTGAAAGAGATGCCTTTATTTGGTAGAGATAAATAAAATGGTTACAGTAGCGTCCTTCGTATCTACTAAGCCAGACTTGCACCATCTGTTTACAATAACTGTTATGTTGATGTTAAAATAATATAGTATGCCCGGGACTTCGTTCTCGTATTAATAGCGTTAAACCCTTCCCTATTCCTTGCCTACGTTATAAAAGGAACCTTTGGGCTAAGTTTCAGCTTTCTAGGTCCAGTGGTTTGGGGTGGGCGTTGATGAATCAGTGAGGTCCAGCAATTTGAAGAATGCATATAATATATATACATACTAGCCAGTACTGTCTCACTGCAGAGCAAAGGCCTCCCCTCGTTTCCTGCAGGCGTCACAGTATATACCTAATTACTAGCATCCCGCTCGGAACTTCGTTCCCGTGGGAATTCAGGAAAACTATGTAGCCTATGTCCGTTGGGGATAATGTAGCTTTCTAATGGTGAAAGAATTGGTCAAATCGGTCCAGTAGTTTCGGAGCCTATTCAATGCAAACAAACAAACAAACAATCAAACCTTTCATCTTTATACTCGTAATATGTATAGATTACTAGCATTCCGCTCGGAACTTCGTTCCCGTGAGAATTCGGGAAAATCATGTACCCTATGTCCATCCCGGATAATGTAGGATTCTAACGGTAAAATAATTTTTCAAATCGGTCCAGTAGTTTCGGAGCTTATTCAATGCAAACAAACAAAGAAACAATCAAATCTTTCCTCATTATGATATTAAGTAATAAGCATTTGAGATTACTATCCATTGGGGAAATTTGATAGTTTGTGGTAACCTGATGTGCTGTTGACTGTACAAACAAGTATATGGCGAACTTGACTAATCCTGGTGTCAGAGTTTTGAAACCGCTATATAGCCTCTGACTTGATTTAACTGAAGTCAATCGACAACAACCGGGACCGACGGCTTAACGTGCCTTCCGAAGCACGGAAATGCTCGTGGTAAATTGTCATGATGGTCACCCATCAGGTTCTCTGCCTCTGTGTAGTGGCTTGACCTCAGTTACGATGATACTAGGCTACGAACACTTCAAATGTTCCGGATTTGTATTCATAAAAATCATTCAAAATAAACAATGACAGAATTTTCTAAATATTTTAAATAAAGAATCAGTTTTTTTTTTATCTCACTTCCTCATTTCGACGTCTAAGAATTCTCATTCATTCAGCCAGTTATATTGTAAACTCATCTTTGAAATAAATATTTTTTAAATTTCCCATGATTGTGGCGATGACAATGGAGGCTGACGCATTAACATATAATAAGTAATAACAAGACTCGATGATGATTGTTCACAGAGTCAGTGATGTCAAGTGTTTACGAGTTTTTTTTTTAAGGAGAAAATATTGTTGATTTTATACGAGTGCATCTGTCATCTTGATACTATAGCAAAAACGGCCTAGCGACCAACTTTCCTATGTCAAAGGTAACTTTTATTTTATTCGTCAGCCGTTTAGGTCGTGTGGTAGTGGCACTGCGTCTTGATCGACGGGTACTGGGTTCGATTGACAGTCTGGGTAAATATTTGTGTGAAAAGTAACTGCTTGTTCTCGGGTCATGGGTGTTCCTGTGTGTTCCAAGGGGCCCACGACACAAGGAAAAATCAAAGTAGGCTTTTAAGAGTGTAGAGTTACAAAAAAAATGGTAGAGTATCAAAATAATCTTTATGGAAGACTATTGAAATCGGACACTAAAATTTAACAAGTTCAAGCTAAACAAAATATTTGAAATTAGAGCACTTAGATACTTTTGGAATTTGTTTTTTTTTTTGTGTACGCTCGCTGATCTCAACCGGTCAGTGAGGTCAAGCAACGTACACAGAGGCAGGGAACCTGTTTGGTGACCAAAGTGGCAATTTATCACGAGCGTTTCCGTGCTTCGGAGGGCACGTTAAGCTGTCGGTCCCGCGGCTGTTGTCGATTGACTACAGTCGTTAAAACCAAGTCAAAGGCCATTGTGCGGTTTGAAAACTCTGATACTTACCAGGGTTAGCCAAGTTCGCCACACACTTCACTAACCTACACGATAAGAAGAAGAAGATTTTGATTTGAACATTTTATGCTTCAAGTAGGCTAGGTGCCTAGTGTTTTTTAAATTTCCGACAGAAATGAGTTATAAGTTTGACTTGTGTATCTGTCTGTGTTTCTGCGTATTTTTGTGTCTGGCTGTGGCATCGTAACTCCTAAGCGGATGGAAAGCTGATCTATTTACACATATAGGTAGATAAAGAAGAGCAAATATTTTAGTAATTTTTATTATACTTAACTAGGTAATCACATCATCCACATACGTCACCGAATGTCAAGTTATAACCTTGTCGCAAGGTCGGCGAGGTGAAAATGAGAAGTGCTATGTTAAAATTACGTAGCGTCGGTATGAATTTGTGAATTTTTCTATCGCTAGTAAAGGAATTTATTTATTTTAGTGCACGGAAATAGATTTCAATAAATACTCAATACTTTATTTGCCTTTTCACATTACATAGAAGTAGTAGGTAAGGTCTTTTTTGTTTTTAATTTTCATTTATACGTCCCCACCGAAGGGCACGGGCCTCCCTTCGAAATACGAAGGGGATTTGGGCGATAGTCCACCACGCTGGCCAAATGCGGGTTGGTCGACCGCTCGTCTTTGGAAAATTAATTTTCTTGGGCGGGTTTCGTCACGATGTTTTCCTTCACCGTTGAGCAAGTGTCAATAAATTAGAATCCGTACATAAATCCGTAAAGACGAATTTAGCAAATAAACAATCAAATTTTTCCTCTTTATAATATTAGTATAGACAATCAGCTGCAGTTCCAACACGATGGCGACAAACTCTTGCGGCGCGCCACTCGGCTGACGCTGAACTTCACTTTGATTACGCGAGGGCCCTGCGCAAAGGCTTGCTCGCCCTCTGGCCTTTTTTTATTATTAGATGGGTTAACTCTTGACCTCAATCTGGACCAAGGTCATAGATAAGGTCGACGATGGAGCGAGTTAACCCAGAAAACGCCTATTAAGGCACTGGTACTCCTACGCACCGACGGAACACAGCAAGCTGTTTGGCATCGGACTTCGGTAGGAGGGTGGTCACGGACCAGACGGCCCTTCACAGAGCCTACCACACCGCATGAGACCATAGGACGACACCTCCGATTCAGAATGAATGGAGGTGTCGTTGCTTGAGATGCATTACTAGGAGGCGGGTCTCATTTGTGTTTTCTTAGTCGCCTATTACGACATCCACGGAACGAAATGGGGTGGTGTTATTCTCAACCGATCACCACACGGCGGAAAATGGCCTTGTCAATGTTGACATTTTGACATAGGACCGCGGCGCATTACGCGCGCTATCACCATCGTACTCGAGCTGCTGATTGTAATGGTCGATAATTGATTTAAAGTCGTCCAAACAAGGGACATTTTTTATTTTTTTTCTAAATGATTACACTGTTGGCCGCTGATGGCCTTGACAGCTTCACCGAGCAAGTGGCGAGCGCAGATGGCTCTCAGCCCAAAATTTTAAGTAACAGGCCTAAGGGTGCCCCCTGTGGGGCTCGAACCTCGGCTTAGGGCGTTACTGCGAGAGAAGCGTCGGACATACGTTTGTGGAGAGAAGCGGCCGGGTACGTACCGGTACTGCAAATCGGGGCAGCAAACAAGGGACTCTTCCTTAAAAACTGTTATGTATGTTACGTACTTGACAAGGCGTTAAGCAACTTCTTTATTTATCAACAAGAACAACTAACGTCTCATCGTTAAGTTCCGAAGATCGCAGGCGCACTTAAATATTCATTATCGCGTCTACACTTCACTTATTTCAAAATTCGACCTTATGTCTCTAAGATTAAGGTCTGTCAATAGTTCTGGTAAATATTTGATGGCCTTTAAGGTTAAAGTGATAAAGGAAACTTTATGTCATTTTTATCTGGTGGTGATGACCTCAAGGTATCAATTTGAGAGATAAAATGCATGTAAGTCATTGTTTTTAGATTTGAATCGGTAATCGAGTAGACGAAACTGTTTTCGTATGATACGCATTTTTTAAAAACCGTAATGTTACAATTTCATTAGTGAAATCATAATCTCCCGCGTAATTAAAGGTTGCTTAGTAAAATTAAAAAACAAAACCTTGAGGCGACTACGGCACCCGATAAAGGTAGCGCACATAGGAATAGTGCCATCTCCGTCTCTCAACAGGCCTGGGCCGGCAGTGGGAACAGTGTCGATACACGAAGTTTACGGACTATGAAAGCGTGCGTGCGGAAAAACATGTTCGAAAGTTAGAAAAATTAGAGTTATGGAAAGGTAACAGCTTAAATCGAAAAATGCGTTAACTACTTATCGAGAGTGTTCAATCACGAACAACTTGGCTAAACCTGGTGTCAGAGTTTTCAAACCGCACAATGGCCTCTGACTTGGTTTTAACAACTGTAGTCGATCGACAACAGCTGAGACCGACAGCTTTACGTGCCCTCCAAAGCACGGAAACGCTCGTGATAAATTGCCACTTACAGTAATATACAATAATTGTACTGACAAAAATTATATAAATTACAATAAAATTCACTTTTCGAATACAAGTGAATTTTATTGTAATTTATATAATTATTTTGTTCTTATTATTTTGTTCTAAAACTTAAAACTTTTTAATTATTTTGTTCTAAAACTTAGCAATCATTATAAAATTCACATACATACATACATACCCTCACGCCTGTAATCCCTAACGGAGTTGGCAGAGCATCAGGGTTATTAGATGGAATATGTTGTGTAATACATGATAAAGCAAGACCCTACGTCCCACTTACTGACTTTTACAGTATGCCTGGGAAGATTAGGCAGCTGGCACATTCTAAGTTTTTCATTCACTCCCAGTCCAGCGGTATAAAATTCACTTACTGCCGTACTCAATTAAAGTTAAGAAGTAATTAAATGTCATGCTATCCTCTTTTATATAAACAAGAGTGAAAGAAACAACATCAGAGTTAAACAGTACTTAACTTAACCTTAACCTTAGTCTCTGAGTGCGGCAGTTTAAGATGAATGACATTTAACCTAAACAAACCCACCCCAAGTTCATACTCTGGCTTATCTAAGTCTTAAAACTATACTATAAGTTCTACCTGGAAATTTAGGTCCCAGCAATGTCGCTTTCATTTCACTTAAAATTCACGTCACGAATAACATTTTATCTGCGATTCATATCTATGGTCTCTTATTTGGTAAACTAGGTTTATTGTTTTTTTTACACATACGTTAAGGAATTATATGACTAATATATACTCGTAAGGTTTATAAAACATATTATTAATTGAATTATTTGTAAATTTGAATATTTGCATGCCATACGATTGGTGGATTATGAGACGCATTTCTTTTAATATATTATCATTGTAATTACCATTATCCCTGCAAATAAAGACATTTTATTTCATAAGTATAGGAAAGGCTACATATTTTGCCACCTTAAAATCTTACGCGATTAAAGTGAAGTTTTACCGTCATCGGAATGACGGACGTGCGAGTTTGTGCTAGCTATGCTGATAAGTAATAGTCCTGAAAATTAAAATTAAGAAATAAAAAATAATTCAAAACTAGGTAGTTCATGTGCATTTAAAAATAAACGATTTTCAAAACACAAAAGAAATGAGAAGCAATGTATAATTTCCCGTACAGTAGAACTGTATACTTAATTTATGTTAGTTGTTAGCCTAATTGGCAATGAACCAGAATTGCAACCGGAAGGTTGCGGGTTCAAATCCTGGTACGGGCTTGTATCACTAAATTCGTCGTATACCTTAGTGGTAAACTAATAACTAAACTAATAACAAAATAACAAAACTAAATAACTAATTTAGTTGGTGGCTCTCGGTCCACCAACCCGTATTGGGACCAGCGTGGTGGACTATATAACCTGAAATCTTCATCGTGCTTCGAAGGAAGATCCGTGCCCCTCGGTGGGGACTTATATGGGCTGATTAAAAGAAAGCAGAAGCTAAATTATCCACTTTTATAAAATAGGTAACACAATTTTGTTTAAGGCGACTACAGCACCTGATAAAGGCAGCACACATAGGAATAGTGTCATCTCCGTCTCTCAACAGGCCTGCGCCGGCAGTGCGAACAGTGTCGATACACGAAGTTTACGGACTATGAAAACGTGCGTGCGTAAAAACATGTTCGAAAGTTAGAAAAATGAGATTTATGAAAAGGTAACAGCTTAAATCGAAAAATGCGTTAACTACTTATCGAGAGTGTTCAATCATGAACATTTTGATAGCAAATTCAAGTTCCTGTGTGTATTTTACTATCGTTTTTACAGCTTAAAAGATACACAATGTTGGTATTTAGAGGTGACTTTGTGAGCTTTTTCTATCGAACCAAAAGTGCTAAATAATGTTTTCAGCAAACTAGTTTATGTCCTGAATATTACCGTAGTATTTTTTTCTTCGATTTAATGCGGTGCGTCATGCTTATCTACGCATCATAAAATCGTAATTTAGGTGCTGCAGTCGCCTTAAGTACAGTGTGGCATAACATTTTACGCGATATTTTTCGCGCAAATTCATAACTTACGCAGATACGACGCTAACCTTCCAGGGCGGGTGACAAAAGAAAAATGAGATGTGTTATGCTAAAACTCGCAAATCATGTTTTAGCGATAAATCATTTATTTTCCCAGAAAGTCTCTAAGCCTAAGCTGAATGTCAAAGATAAACGCCGAAAATATTATTCCCTTTTACTAAAATGTGGTATTACTTCGTGATTCAAAGTACTTATATAGAACACTAGCTTTCCGCCAGCGGCTCCGTGCCCCACTGTGGGATAAATGTAACCTATGTCCTTTCCCAGGCTCTAATCTATCTCTGTACCTTTCATCAAAATCGGTTCTGTAGTTCAGGCGTGAAAGATGGACAGACAGACAGACAGAGTTACTTTTGCATTCATAATATTCTTCTTCTTATCGTGTGGGTATAGTCAAATGTGTGGCTAGCTTGGCTAACCCTGGTGTCAGAGTTTTCAAACCGCATAATGGCATCTGACTCGGTTTTAACGACTGTAGTCAATCGACAACAGCCGGGACCGACAGCTTAACGTGCCCTCCGAAGCACGGAAACGCTCGTGGTAAATTGCCACTTTGGTCACCCATCAGGTTCCCTGCCTCTGTGTACGTTGCTTAACCTCGCTGATCGGTTGAGATCAGCGAGCGCCACTGGGCTACGAGCGCTTCAATTTATAATTTATAATATTCGTACTGATTCAGGATATTACTAAGAATAAGTCAAAGTACTAATTACATAATCATTTTTAACTTAGCGCCTATTGGTGCAATCTTCCTCAGAGAAGAATAGGCAAGAAACTGTGAGGTTTTCTCTTTTAAAATCAATCATTTAAAAAGATAAGCATTTTTATATTTTTTATTATGAGATGGGTTAACTCTTGATCTCAATCTTGACCGAGGTCATAAATGAGGTCGACGATGGAGCGAGTTAACCCAGAAAATGCTTATTAAGGCACTGGTACTCCCACGCACCGATGGAACACAGCAAGCTGTTTGGGTTCGGACTTCGGTAGGAGGGTGGCCGCGAACCAGACGACCCTTTACAGAGCCTACCACACCGCACGAGACCAAAGAACTACACCTCAGATTTAGAAAAAATTTAGTTGTCGTTGCCTAGGGTGGATTATTAGGAGTCAGGTCTCATTGTAATTCCTTAGTCGCCTCTTATGACACCCACGGAAGAAGATAGGGTGGTGTTATTCTCAACTAATCACTACACGGCATCTAAATTTTATTTTGAATCAATTTTAATTCAAATTGTGATACACACATCAACACGGTCTAGGGATATTGCACGATTTTTCACACAAAAGAGGTCTGTTTGAGAAGCTATAATAGCTTACTCGAGATACATCGAGGGCTATAATTTTCAGACGAGCAAGTACTAAGCCTGATTTTTTAATTCTCTTCAATAAATTTTGTTTTACTTGAAATTTGTGAAAACGTGACGAAAATGAAAAAAAATGCGTAAATTCAACCATTTTCATACAAAAAAGCAGGAAAAAAAGTGCATTTTCGTTTTCCGTTCCGTCACGTTTTCACAAATTTCAAGTAAAACAAAATTTATTAAATAGAATTGTAAATTCAACTTTAGCACTTGCTCTTCTTAAAATTATAGCCCTCAATGTATCTCGAGTATGCTATTATAGCTTCTTAAATAGGCCTCTTTTGTATGAAAATTCGTCCAATATCCCTAGACTGTGTTGATGTGTATGTATAATCTTTTAATACGACATTGTGCACTCCGTCGTCATGTTCGCATATAACAATTCCTCCGAGAAATTTAAAACTGTATGGACTTCCATGATTTCCTACTTCACACATATTCACCCGTTTCTAGGTCCACTTTCGATGTATTGTTACG